>VZTJ01004576.1:2003363-2128071 GCA_013397795.1 Orthonyx spaldingii
TTGCTTTCTGTTTGTTGAGTGATAGTTTTCTTTGGGGAACATGAGATTAGCACTAAAATAGGCCAGCACAGGATGAATATGATGACAATGTAAAGCTTCTAAACATGATTCTGAGCCAAAGGGTTAGCTTTACTTTAATCGGGATTTTTAATTTTCCACAATCATTCAAGTAAAATCTTTGGAACATAATAGCTTAATATGAAGAGTATGCTTAAGTATTTCTTTTGAGGAATGAAGCACTTAGTCAGATGTTGGTGGGGACAGTCATGAATTCTGTTGTAGGGCTGTGATTGAGAGCTTTCAGAGCGGGGGAAGGGAAGGAGGTTGAGACTTGTAAATTGAAACTAACTCAAAAGGATGCTGCTGTACATTTTCTGTGGTATTAGTGATGCCTCTGAAAGGTCTTTAGTTATACCCAGGCTTCAGAATCATATCAGGAGTTATGGCTTAGCTGTAGACAGTGTAATCACTGTGATGCACATGGTTTGCACTCTTGTAATAATCCAGATTGGGTGGTTCAGCCCCAAACCTTCAAGATAAAAGACAGTAAGTTTGACCTGGCCCACTTAATTCATTTTACAGTCTTCTCAGGTGTAGTTTCAGTTCATTAATGGTCTAATTAGCCTTAATGATAAATGAGTTTTTATGCTAATTATTTGAAAGACAGCCTGATTTAGGGAAGTCACTGAAACACATAGCTACTGTTCTGCCTGTAAAACAGTTTTGTCTCACTGTGGCATTATGATATCAGACATATGTCTTCATTCATGTTCCTGGCAGCTAGAAGCAGTGTCTAAAAGGCTTGTATTGTTTACCTGTGTCTGCTAAGCACCGGTGAGCTTCCGGAGTCAAACACTTCAAATTGAAGGTTACCATCATGAGGGTTGTTCACTGTAATCTTGACTCCTTCTGTGTACATAACATTCTTACCTTTACAGGATTATATATTTACTTTTAAAAGAAAAACACGATACTGCTTTCAGCCCATGGGATGGGTGGTACTTGTGAAATGAGTAATTATTCTATTATTATTATATTATCATTGCCACCATCTGTAATCTGTTCTTGTAGTGGAATACATGGTTTCCTGCCCATATGTTCAGTTCAAAACCTGCTGTGGTGTTGTTGAGCTCTTTTGCTGCATTTCTTATAGTACAGTGGAATCTTTAATCATCCAGCCTTTTCCAAGGCAGAGTTGATGCTCTTAAGTGGGGGGCACGATAGAAAAAGGGTATTTACCAGTCACGGTGCCAATTTCCATCTAATTCTACATTTTTCTGGAAGGCAATTTTGTTGAAGTGGCAAGGATGTTGGACCTGAATATGTATCCAGCCATTGTTATTCCATTGTGGCAATCTTCTTTCCTCCTGCTTACTTCATTTGTGATGTGCTTTCCCCCTGCTGAGATGTAGAGTGCAGGTGCCTCACAAGCACCTCTCTCAGCTGTATGTAGAGATGGAATCAACTGGCTCTGGTTAAGCAGTGCCCAGAGTGATGAGAGAGCCCTGCCAGAGGAAGGGACAGGGGAGGACAAGCAGGATTCTATTTCTCTGCCTGGCCAAGTCTTGCTTCCTTCCTTTCAAGATCCTGTTCTTGTCAATCTGCCCTTGGAGTCAGATGCCTTCTGTGTCTTCCTGACATGACAGGGCTTTTGCAGTGAAAGTCCTGCCTGGCACAACCAGTATTGGAAAAATGAAATGCAGTACTAGAGCAAGTATCAGAAAGTGTCACAAGGATCAGAAAAGATGCAGATTTCTATTTTTCTGGGATTTTGGGGTATTTTGAATGAATTATTTTAAGTTCAAAAGCCAAGGGCTGCCTAGTACTTAAGTTTGACAACTGGACATTTGCTGGACAAGCTGACTTCTCCTGAGTTGATGTTGCCTGTTTGAGCTGAAACAGTTGAGGGGAGTAGCAAGAGTTTAGCAGAAAACAGCTTTAGTACTCTATTTGGGTCTGAAGAATAGAAGCTGAAGAGGAAGCTGTTATTAAGAAACTGGTACTAAATTGTTGCTTTCTCTTTTCTTTCCCCTATGTACCCATCCTCCCCTGCTTGTTAGACTCTCCCTGTTGATCTGCAGGATTTAATACAGTTTTTACCTTTCTGAAAACTAACAGTAATGGAATTTTGAGCACTGCACTACCAAGGTCTCAGTCCTGGTGTAGAGTATTGTTTTGTGCAAATAACTTCTGTTCTAGTTGCTTGGAGTCTAAACACGTAGAGAAGTCTGCTATAACCTTAGTAATAAGTTGCATCGTATTCTAGCTACTTACCTTCTTGAAAAGCTGCTGTTCACTTATGTTACAACATAACCTTTTCCTTAGCCTTGATAAGTATTGCACTGTTCTGAATAACAATGGTTAAATACTTCACTGATCCTTGTGACCTTAGTAACAGAACTCCAGTGCCCTGCTGGTATAAGGGTGTGTTTTATTAATATTTAGAGCAGAACTGAATGAACAAAAGATTAATTTAATGTGGGGCTATCCTATTCCACTTGTCACGGAGCACAAAGTGGATTACTTGGTAAAAAAAGGCAGGCTGGAAGCTGAGCATGACAGCAAAGCGGGCAGGGCAGTGATCTTGCCAGTGAGGTGGGGAATCATATGGTAGCCAAACAAGGGTAGAGCAGGTCCATGATGTTAGCCAGAGTCAACCAAGAGCCCGGTGACCACCAGAGAACTCTGTAGTGATGAGTAGGTCCAAGGTAACACCGGAATTTAACTCATCAGGGCAGAGTCAGGGTTGGTAAGGCAAACCTGCAGAGCTCTGACAAGCGCCAAGGGTCTGAGCTGGAATGCAGCTCTGAAGTGGGGAAGGGTGCCCCGGGAGGCCTCCTGCAGCGCTTTCTTGAAGGGCTCCCTCCCCAGCAGCCTGCTCCGAGTTTACACAGCTGCACTGTGTCACAGCTGGCCTGAAGCCGAGGCCTCCAGACCCCCGAGGGCTGGGGGAGAGGCTGTGTTCAGTGCCCTGGCACCACTCGTGTTTGGGTAAGATCTTGTCTGGGCTAGCCTTAAATCACATAAAACCTTCTGCAGTTCCTGATCCTGGGATAGCCATGGTGTGAATCGTAAAGGGTGAAAAGAGGAAGTGGAGATGCAATAACAGAAAATAGGTCTGCGTGTTTTGTAACACTGACTGTGGCAATAAAATGCATCCTGTGTGTGAGGGGAGCCAGCCCCCCGTTGTGATTCTTGCAGCCACTGTGACTTGCATTGGATGGCGGGTATTTCCACAGCCCTTTGTGGATAAGGGAAATGTGGGAGCCACTAGGTATTAGGCAGCTATTGCTACAGTATGTTACAATAATTGCTAATTAAACTGTTGGGATAGACAGAAAGTAAATTCTCTTGAAGTCTCTTTAACCTTTTGCAGCTGTGTTTTTGTGCCTTTATTCATCCATGTACTTTGACTAATATCTTGCTCTCATTCTTTGACATGTTTTAGTGATTTATTCTTCTTCCCTCTTTCTGTGGTTTGAAAACCGTGTCTGATTTTTGTGAAGTTTCTGGTGCATACTCTTACTTCTCTCCAGGCTGTGTCAAGTCTGCCCTTACATCATGTCAGCAGCATTCTGTTGATTAGCAGCAGAGACCTATTAGTTCAATGTTCCTTTGTTTCCTGCCTCTTTTCTTTCCCTCTTCCCCAGAAGGGTTTTTTAGAGACTTCTCTGTGTTATTTCTGTGGGAGCTGTGTTGAAGGAGTCTTTGCAGCAGACAGAGGGTTGCGTAGAAATTAGCTTATGAACTCAACCAGTGGTTCTCCCTGCAGACCTGTACTTGAGATGAAAGGGTTGGTTCTGTTTGCATTCGAATTTCCTGCTGCTTTGAAAGACAGTGGTGTGTGTCTCATAACAGCAGTACTTGCAATGTACTTCATCCACAGAAGGGAGAGTACTGACCAGTGTTTTATAGACAGGCATGTGGTTCCTCAGTCTTCCTCTCTAGTACTGCCTGGTTAAGAGTTAGAAGTTATCACTGTTAATATTTTTTTTTTCTTTTTCCTGAAAAGGGCATGATAACTCATGCAAAATATTTTGAATTGTAGTCTGAATGCATATCATGGTAAATTCACATACTGGGGTACTATTAATTGCATCTGAGGCTTGTTCCTCGTAATCAAATTGCTCAGAGATTTTTATCTTCTCTTAAGATGCACATAAAGTCTGCACTTGGTGGGTTTAGTGATTCCTTGCTGCATGACATCAAGCATTCCCATATGTTTAAGGGTATCTTGCTTGTGTAAGAGCAGGGATATGACAGGCAATCAAGTTAAGCAAAGATTAAGCAGACAGCAGTTGCTGGTTGGGGGGAGGAAATTCACAACTGTTATCTAAAGAAAGTGGTATAAGATCTCCCAAAACAAAGTAGCAGAGAGCACCCATGAGATGTGTTCAGTAAGTTATTGAATGTTTCTTTATAGTGTGGCTTTACTGTTAGTGCTGAAGTTTTATGTGAGCTCTTTACTTAAGTGTGGTGTTGATTCTGGCACTGTCTAAGTTAGATTAGGTACTCCTTTGAGCCGAAGCGTACAGCAGGGAGGTGGAAGTGAAGTTGAAAGGAGGGCTTATCTGGTTAAGTGGCTTTTTCCTCCCTGCTGGGAAGACCACAGAGCTGTATTATCTATTCAGTAAACACCTTCCCCTGGGTGTGAGCTGTTGGTAATTTGCAGGTCTTAACGATAACAAGTGAGAGAACTTTATTTTAGGCAATCCACATGATACAGGTGGTTGTTGTAAAGCATTTTAAATGGGGATATATCGGGGAGCAAAAGGATGAGGAAGGAAGCTTGTTTAAGAGGAAGGAAACTTGTTAAATGGGTGTCCTTCTCATACTTGCAAGTACATTGTAAGTGGTTAAAGCTCAATGATGTAATTGGATTCCTTGGCAGATTTATTTTAGGTGGTTATTTTGCAGTTATCAACTGTACATGTGCCCCATCTCCTTTCATTTAAATGTAAGCCTGAGTGGCAGCATTTATGACTTCTGATTCCTGAAGAAAATGAGGCAGGATTTATGTTTAAGATTTGGAAATTCAGCTCCTAAACTACAAGACAAATTTTTGTGTTTATTTCTACTTTTCTTTTACAAACGGGAGAGAACTGATGGAAGAGGTACCATTTGAACAAGTTTGGGTGTGGGTCTGATAATGGAAAATGGCAGTTTGGGTGTCATTTACTTAAGTTTTGTGTTTCACAAGACTGTAACGATTTGTTGGTTTGATTTTTTTACCTCTGCAATATGAACATGTGTCAACGTTGGTTAGCCATGCCAGCAGGAGTTACACAACTCACTTGGAATGGCAGACTGTGCCGGACAGAGGATATCCCGTGAATTTGAGAATGAAGCTTGCAGATGATAAATGCCAAGGCAAGAGTTAATTTAGTACCCACTTTCCATAAATAGAGGAAGTTGATTCATACAGTCACAGCTAGAGTACATGAGTATGTCAGAGACTTCACTGTCTTGCTTGAGATCACAAATTTGCTGACTAATGTGGCGGTCAAGTTGCAAAATTCAGTCTTCAACCCTTAGAATGGAAGTCAGAAAGATAAAATGGTGTGTAAGGAAATATCTTTTTTGCTGTAATTATTTTCTTTCACTGCTTGGCTCTTCAATACACCAAAGAGTTTCACTATTCCAGACACTTCAGATGTATTTATGATCTAGTAAAAGATTTGCAACATGTGATACTAGATTATGCTTGTAGAAAGAGAATAGAGAATTCTTTCATCTCAGATAAAGCTGTATCAACACCCAGCAGAATAAGTAGTCAGAAATTAAGGTTTTTTTATGTCAGCTGAACAGAGAGAGTTTCAAAGTTGCTTGCAAGTTGTGTAAGGTTTTCATATATAACATGTGACTATACAATATAAAAAACCCATATAATGTATATCAGTTACATAATCAGTATATATTATGCAGGTTATGATTGTGTGCAGTGTATTTTATTAATATATGCTATATATTATTATGGAGAACAGTATTTGAGTCTGTATGTATGCTTTACTGACCACAGGCATTGCTGTTTTGAGGCACATTGGCTTCAAATTATGGCAATAAACCTGATGGGTGGAAGAATCACAGGGACTATAGCTTGGGTTATGCTGTCAGTGATAGGGTTGAGTGCATCCAGAACTGACTTTAGGACCATCTCTCTTTCTAAACGTGCTAACCATCTGGCACGGTTTATGCATGTGTTTTGTTTTATACTTGAGGTTTTTTTTGAAGGGGGGATGAACAGATAAACATACACATAAATTTTCTTTTGGACCAATTTTGCTGTCA
Organism: Orthonyx spaldingii; assembly: GCA_013397795.1. NCBI lineage: Eukaryota > Metazoa > Chordata > Aves > Passeriformes > Orthonychidae > Orthonyx > Orthonyx spaldingii. Next base: position 2,009,652 of record VZTJ01004576.1, read on the forward strand.
CAGTAAAGCTGGTGTCTAACTGCTCTGGTTATTTACTTTCTAGTATTTTAGAAATGTTAATAGAATAGGTGGTGGAGGCTCGTACCAGGCATGTTAATGGAGCAGGAGAATAGAAGTGAGAGTATTTCTTGGCAGATCTGCAGTGGGGTTTGGAGAGTTCTCTGGATTGGCAGAGACTACTTTGTTGGCTTTTAAAATAAATAAATTCTTCTGCCAGGAAAAAAAAAAGCTGCACCTTGTAAGTTCTTCAATGTATACCAGACTTGAGTAGTCACTTCAGGAGTCTGCCCAGAAAAATGGTGAAGTGTTGTAGCATTGTTTTTTTTCCCACTACTCTATATCTGAGACTCAGAGGCATTAGTAGATCCTGAAACCTTGAGCTGGTAGTTCAGGGGTCTGTTGCATACTGCATTTCAATGCTAAGCATATTAGGAAAAAAAATGATAACTACTTACCCTAAACTGTTTCCTTAAAGTAGGTGGTCAGAAGCATAGCTTTTATTTCTGTCCAAAATTTTTCTTTTGGCTCTAAATTGATCTTGTAGAAGCATAACCGATTAAGGAGTCATTGCTGTCTGTCCATAAATACTGATATTTCGGTAGGAATTGTTTCAACATGTGGTAGCTCAATAATACATGGTCTCCCTCAATGTGTGGTTAAACTGTTACAGTGGTGTATTTATAGTATCTTAAATTCTACTCTTAAGCGTATGGAATATGCTTGAAATGCATTTGATGGGCTGCAGTTGAGCCAGACTGAAACAAATAAAATCCCCTCATTATGTTCACAGAGATAATTAGTATGACTTTAATCTTGACTGAAGTTGCTAATGATTATTAAAAAGTATACACCCTTCTTCTCCACACCTGTAATTGCACTATTTTGATGATTTGTAGGTGTCTTGATACTGTCAGGATTTGTAGGTGTTTGAGAGAGGAGATAAACAATATTCTCAGTGGTTTTGTAGGGAATCTACAGCAGCAGTTTTGTGTTCTATACAACATGCAGTTTTTCTGTGTGATTTGAAGTATTCTTTGTTCTGCCCTTCTTCTTGATATGTTAATTATGCTATATTGTACTAGCAGAATGACATTTGGCATCGATTTATTTTTACTATCCCATTTGGAGATGCATGAGTGGAAGACATCCTGTACAAGTGTCATGTTTTAGAGTTAATTTTTAAAATTATCTAGCTCTTGTTATGTTGCCATCTGTTTTCCACAAGCTTGAAGAGGAAACAGCTGTTGTGAATAATCTCAAGACAGTATTTTTAATAAAGTCTAATAGGTCTGCTTACCTTCAGTTTGCATGTGCATCGCAGGGAATGACTGTGCTGGCTAGAAGGGGAAATGTGGCTTTGCAGTAGGAACTGTAATGAGTTTGGTAAAGCAGTGATTCTGGTATGTCTCCTCCATAGCTGGATTTGAATACAGCTGGAGAGATCTGTGTTAATGGGACACACTTCACTTGCTATAACTGTGCATTGTCTTGTGGAGGGGCTGTTATTGCAGCTTCTGCCCTCAAGTGCAGTGGCTGGCAGGCAGCTGGGGAGCTGACTGAACCTGGTGATCCAGTGTAAAAACTAGCTCATGGCCACACCATGCCATCTTCAGTGTGCTGATCCAGCAGAGGCAATAGCTGTACTTGACCTCAGGGAAAGCACTGGAGATGGAGAGCCAGTGACCCGGCCTCTTCAGCTGACAGTGTGCAGTTGTATGGAATTAGAGGTAACATGTGCATCAACAGGTGATACAATTTCGGGGAAAATATTTAATTCTCAGATGGAGCATAAGCATTACTGATGGTAAGTAGGGTGTGGGTGCACTTGAATAGCTGATTGCCTTGTGGGTTTCTTGATTGTATTTTAGACTTCATTTTGGTAAGGAGTGAGAAACCTCATGAAAGAGATGATGTACAGTATAAGCTTCAATCACAGTGGTGATTCAACTGAATAAAGGGAAGGATAAATGAAAGTAGAGGAGTTGACTGTCGAAGAATGCCTTGGAAAAAAGTTTAAATTGAGCTCAAGCATTGCAGAGTGGCCAAGATGTAGTACTGTTTTACATAGACCGGTTTTCTTCACTGCTTTATATCAAAATCAGAGGGAAATACTTTGTTAGGTCTGGAAAACTTTGCAGGGTTAATAGAGTGAAGAGGCTGATCAGCAGAGAGCATTAAGTGGTGGTCAGGGAGTGTAGAGCTGAATGGAGAATGATGATGAATTGAACTGGATCTTCCTGTAAGTAGAGCAGATTGTTTTTGTCAGACTGTTGTTTTGCTTGAGTCTTTAGATTAATGGCATTATAGAACAAGAGTAGCTGTGTAAAGGAGCCTGTAGTTCAAGTGCTTGAGATTGCAGCCTCAGATCTTCCAGGAGCCCACATCCCATAAACCTGTATGAAATATGTGTCCAGTGCCATGCAGTTGCACAAACCCTGTCCTGTTCACTCTTGTTGCTGCCCCATTTCTTGCAACAAGGCAGAAGTCTGTGGTGTGTATCCATCAGGAACCTCTACAGTGTCAGAGCTAATGGCTGCACAGGATCTGTTCTGAGCTGATGTGATCTGTTCTGATTAATGGATTTGTGTAGCAGGAGAACGTGTGTGTTTGCACCATGTGGGGGAAGGTGGGTAGTGAGCAGCAGCTGGCCTGTGGTGGCTTCAAGTGCCTGTGAAGCTGCAGTGTTACTGAAACAGGTGAGGACATCGCTGCTCCCTGCTTAAAAATCCCCTTTTGACTCGTCTTCTGACACAGAATTAGTATTAGTACAGAATATATTAGTACAGAAACCTTTCAAGGGAGAGAAGCTTTTATTGATAACTATAAGAACTCTCAAGAAATGGGCAAATAACAGTGACCCAGAATATTGTTACCTATGTAGATGTTTCTTTTAAAGACTGATATATATTTGCATAGATTTATAGGCAGTTTCTTTGGTTGAATAGCAAACTTGCATTTGTTTTCCTCCTTGCAGATATACCCACTGCCTCACTTCTGAATTTATAATGCAAGTATATTAAATTCAGAACAAGTTAGAGCTGGAAATAAGAAACAAGTAGTTTATTTTTCAGAAATCCCCACCAGCCAAAAATCTTCAGTATAGGAAAGATCTGTTCTGACTGCACATCTTTTGAAATAATCACCATTCCAATTCATAAATGGTTTGTCTTGGGAAGATGGGAAGAAAATGTCTTCGGATCCCTTAAATCCATAGCTGGCAGCCGCATGGTTATGGCATGGTTATTTGGGATGTAACAGTGCTGGAGTACATAGAGATGAATTCTGCCATAGTGGGAACTGTTGTTGGGCTTATGTCTGTGTTACTCTGTGCTTCTGTTGTGTGTACATACCCTCTCTCCACTTGGGAGTTCCTCTTCTCCTCTGTTTTGGTATGGAACACCTCAGGCAGCTTCCCATGAAGAGTGCTTTCCTATCAAAGTAATTTCTGTCTTGAGGCATTTTTTCTGCCAGGTTGCTTTGCAACAGTTACAGTACCTTTTTCATGCCTAAATTGGTGTTCTTTCCACAATAAAACCCTTGGGGGCCATTTTTTTTCTTTTTGTATGGATGTGACAGCACTGCTGGAAGTATACACTGCTAACAGTATTTCCTGTCATGGTTACTGGGAGCTGTTTGTCTTAGCTGTTTGTTAAAAGGAGCAGGTGCTTTGTCTTCTGCTCTGCATTGGTAAATTCTGCTTTGTGTTTGATTTCCCTCTTTGTGCTGTTTTATGACAGCAGGCAAGAGACTTCCCAGACCAAGATGTTAACTTTGACATGCTGCACAGGAGAGTCCTCTGGTGTAAGGCAGATGGGTCAGGCTGGGCTGGCTTTGCTGGCCCTCAGATGCAGCTTCTGCAATCTCTCAAGCAGTTGCATTAGTGAATACTGTAATGCATTGATCCAATGTAGACTCATCTGAGGAATCTGAAGTTGCCTTTTGATTATGAAGTACTAGAGAGGGATGAAGTTTGACCACGGAAGTTTGCTGTGTCACTTACTATACACAATCACAGATGGAGTCTGCAGCAGAACTGAAATGGAATCCAGGTCTTCAACCAAAGGAGCGAACTTCTTGCATGAGGATGGAAACTTCCTGCACAGAACAGCTCTGCTGTGTGCTATTGCTTTGTAACAACAAATGTCATTTTCGAAACCATGTGAAATAAGAAAGGGGTTAACTGAGGCTGAATGAATGACTTTCCTTTCTTGGGCGATCTCTGCAAAGAAGCATTTGTTTGTTTTGGTAGCCAAATGTCTGGCGTATTTATCCCCAACCTCCAGCATTAAAACTAATGACTACAGCGTGCACATGGATTTGTGTCCATCTACTCTATGTAATTTGTGTTCTACCCTAAAAGGTAAAAAAAAAAAGGAATATTTTTATCCAACAAATAGTCTTTGGATAGGCATGTCTATTTACATGCTTTAACTTTTGCAGCTGGTTATTGTAAATGTCTATGAAGAACTTCCTTGCAGTCTGTGAAAGTGTGTGATATAATGCAGAAATCAACTTCATTTTACTCATGATTATCAGAAGCGTTCCCTAACTCCAGTCTCCTGTTCTTTTGCAAGCCATGAATTTACACAGGGGTTTGAGGAGATTATTTCAAGACAACTGGATATTGCATATGTATGGTTTGGCCTTTAGGTACTTATTGACACTGGCTGAATGTGACGGCATAGCTTCATGTGACCCTCAATAAATATGAAAGGATTTATTGCATTTTATTTTTTGAGTTTGAGATAAAACTAGTACGTGCTGTATCAGCAAGTAAAACATGACTTTCTCACTTCTGTTGGGCTCTGAAAAAGATGAACTGTAAGTTGATGTGTGTGGGTAAATTATCACTTTTTGCCTGCTTGATGTGTACTGTAAAGTGCTGATGACAGAGTTAACCAAGGTTTTGTGTATTTTGGGCTTTTGATGACTGAGTAGTTGCACCATGTAACTGTGATTCAAAACTGTGAGTTTAAATTTACTGAAGTGTGTTGTTCTTTTTGGTCATTGGGCTGAGGAATAAGCTTGGTTGCAGTGCTTTCTCCACCTGTGTGTCATGAAAGTAAGCCACTGTCAATAACTATGGTGGCTCAAAGACTCTGAAGTTGGATCTTGGTTTGATTTGGCAAAGTTTTCAGACTGAGACTTCTAAATTAAGATTAACACCACATTTCAGTATATCTTTTGTATTGCATTATGTTTAGGAACACTGTGCCTCTATACTTCCATGCTGTCAAATATCCTTTACCTGCCCTTTCCTTTTTAAAGCTTAATCCTCTCTTATCATGTATGAATATTTCTGTAGGCTTAAGCACTTTAAGAAAGAGAATGTCTTCTTTGTTGGTACAACTGTCGTTACCACTGGACCTCTGCTACTGAGGCAAAGTCAGAGTTGATTTGTGCTCCGTTAGAATTATGAAACTGAAGACGCATATAAAAATAAAACTTTGTGAATGTATTTTGAAGGGGTTGGCAGATATTCCTCTTGTTCATGTTTTTGAATTCCTTCATTTTTGCATAGACAAATTATTTCTGCTTTGTCACTAGTAGTAAGTATGCAAAATATTTAACACTTCACAAATACTTCACAATCAGTGTGACTTGACCCCCTTTTCTGCAGCTGATATGACTAACTTGTAAACTGAAACCAGAAGGAAGACTGAAAGAAAACTAACATCAATTGAGTTTCATTATATTAACACTTTGCATAATTTAGAAAAGGAAAGTAGGTCACTTTCCGTTTTTGATACCCACTTTATACTTTGCATAAAACCCAACAGGATTGCAGACAGTTCATGAAAAGTTATACATTTCCCTGTAAATACAAATTTTAATCATAGGAATGTTTGTGGAAATTACAGGGGAATACTGTAATTTTGGCTTAGATGTTTCTTCAAAATCTCAGCTGTTTATATCAAGTGATGTGTTTTTGGAGCACACAAACTTCTAAAGTCTGTAGTTTTGATCATTGCTTGTAAATAAATGACTATATTCAGCTTCTTGCTTGTTTTTCTGCAATGTTGTGCCTGTTATCTATACTCTGTGCTGAGGAGTGAAGAAGTAAATGTGTTTTCCCGTAGTTACTGAAGTTGGATAATCAAGCATTTGCTTCTCATCACATTGCCTGCACAATGAGTCATGCTTTCTTCGTTAGGTTTGTTCCTCAGGCCAGGATTCATGTGATGTTTCCCTTCTCTGGGCAATCAGATTAGTCACTGTTTGAAATCTTGTTTAAAAAATAAGTCGCACCATAGGTTGATGTCTCCTTACCCGTAACATGCTCCCCCACTGCTCACTGTTTGGGTTCAGCAGCATCATTATATTGAAAAATACTTCATAGTCATGGTAACTGACGTATTATTGGAGTCCCACTGAAATTAGCGTATTAAATTTGGGACTCATAGTAACTAGCAAAGACTTGTCTGTAAGGCAGGTGAATTGTAAGTAATTCAATGTGCTGAAATATCTCACTTAAACTTGGCTTCTTTCATTATGCTATTAAGAACAAAAACTCCATTGCAAATGTAGTGGTAGCTTGAACTTTGTGAAGCCTATAAATTTATAAAAGCAGTGGTAAATAACAAGAATTGTTAATGTAGATGGCTGACTATCATGGTACTTGAATCAGACTATAAGTATTTGGGGCGGAAATTCTTCTTGCTGAATTAACTGTACCTGGAAATGTTTGATGGAGCGAAGATTTAATGGAGGTTTCAAACAACTTTAGGACAGTAGCAGAGTTTCCAGTCCCTACTATGTGATATGCTGTTATGAAGGCTCTTGAAGTTCTTTATCTTGGTACTAGAAGATTTTAAGGGTGATAGTTCATTGTGGGAAGTAGTAGTTTTAAAGACAAACTAATGCAGAAAATGTGTGGTGACCAGATCAGTAGTAGAAAGAGAGAGGGGAAAATATATACAGTGTTGAAAACATAACCGAGATGTGGCTGTTAGCTGGCTCAGCCCCGTATCTGGTCAATGGACAGCAAATTATGATTCAGAAAATGTGTTCATGGCCCAAATCCTCTTACAAAGGAGTCTGTCAACAGTAGATATTAATACAGGCACCTAAATTGTGCAAAACATTGCATCCTATGAATATCCCCAAGAGCGATGTCTGGTTTGTCCCTTGAGAGCAAATTAGGGTTATGACACAGTGAAGGATTGGGAGTTGCTGAAATAAATGGTTATAAACTCTGTCCTAGTTTATAGATGAAAACCTGAATAGAAGGAAAGATGAATTAATGTTCCACATTAAACTTTGATTCTGGTTCTTATGAACAGCTTCATTTTTCATGTTGTAAGTTGTTAACAGTGTTTTGACAGGAAAATTCTCATGAAGTAGGCGGAGGTGCAGACCAGTGGGGTAGAAAATTAGATTATCTGTAGAGAGTCCAAATGGAGGTGTTTTGGGTTTTTTTGCAAAGCTTTTTGTAGTGGTCTTGTTCTGTCTCCAGTTTTCAGCTGATTCTCACAGGTATCAGATACTCACAAGCATTACAAATGCTAGTTCACGTTGTTAGTTTTCCTTTCATTCTGTGTGAGACAGATGCATGTGGTGACTAAACAGATATGCCAAAATTCAACTTTGGATGAATTTTGTGGGTGTGCATGAGCAGCTCATGGGGAATACCCAGCTTCCCAAAAGCATTGCCAGATTTGAAAAACACTCAGTCTCTACGTGATTAACTACAACCAAAATTTAATTTTGAGTCTTGCTCTTATTTCTGTGAGAATATCCACTGGAATAGAACAGATCTGTATTGCTTTGAAGTTTGTTTAATCCTGCTACATTGACTTCCCTGGAAGACAACATAACCCTGTATTTTAGCAGTTATTTGTGCAGAGATGAGTATGTTGGGTCTTATGTACGGTGAGATGAGAACCTGATCCTGTGACAGCAGATGAAGCAAAAACAAGTAAATGCTTAGATATTTGTGCATGTGAACTTAATTTCCTTGAAAGATTCTTCCCCGCGCCACCACCTGGGACACTGGGAAATTGGATGGAGGATTTCTTGTTTGTTTTTTTACAGTTCATTTTGCTCAGTGCTGGTCAGTCAAGTCCCATATACTGCTCTAGATTTGTGGGTAGAACTTCACAGCTTGTTTTAAAAATAATCCCATACACTCTTAGCTTGCAACTTGAAAACTTTCCAAAGCTTAAGACAGTGGTAGCTACAATTGTCATTGCCTCCCTATACTTAGGATAGTTTGTCTTGATCTGTATTTTCTAAGTGAAAATTTTATTACAACAAGGAGCCAGGAATCTTGTGCTGATGAGATTTTTGAAAAAGCAGATACTTGTTTAGTAAACCTGCTGACATGATAAATGGAATGTTTATGATCTTGGATGATGATGGTCCAGTTCTGTCAGTTCTGGAGATTCTGGAAGTAGCTGCTTCTAGAAGTTCTTGGGCCAAACTGTGTGGTGGCTGTAGTTAAGGCAGTCTGGCTTGAGAGTAGAGGCATGTTGTCCTCTTACTTTCTGTGAAGAAATCAATAGGTTTGTTGATCAGTTGCAGTGTATCCTTGCATCTGCAGGCTGAAGAGTTTATCTGCACAGCACTGCAAGCTGTCAAGTGATTGCTTGGATAGTCAAGCTCAAGTACTTTAAAGCACCTTAAAATGTCGTAGGGATGATGCCATTGGTTTTGCTTCATTAACAAAACTGCAAGATAGCAACGAGAAATTAGCATAATTTATGTAAATTCTTGTGCATTGTTGTCATGCATCTGTGCAATACAGATTCACTATTCAGCAGTGAAATAAATTTGTTTTTAAAGTCACCTATAATGATATAAGATCATATAAGCCACCGACCTTAGGAATGTAAAACAAATACTGTGGAGGGTTTTGATAATGTCCTAATCTGAGAACTGAGTTTGTAGCATAGCATTTGTCAGCCACCTAAGACTATAGCTAGAAAGTTAGGATTTCCCTTTTTCGTTCAAAACCCATTGATAAGCATGTAGACTGAGAACTAGTTGTGATCACACTTCTCTTAAAGGGTTTCCTTTTGTTTTGTTCCTTAGTGCAGAGGATGCTTGTCATGTGTGAAGAAACATATGAGAAAGATTTAAATGGGAAAAAAGAATTTGGTCTCATTGTAGGAAAGTACCTATATTCAGTGTTCTTGAAGAAAGACTAAAGTAAATCAAATTGAGGAGATATCAAAACCTTGTTCTGTCCCTTATGATGATTAATTTTGTAGTAGGAAGAGTGTTTTGAATGTGGAGGAAGACACTCTTTCCTCAGTTAATTCCTAAATCTTAGATGGTTTTCAAGATTGTCTTGAACTTCTGTGCTCAAGATCACTCATTTTCTCAATAGCCAGGTTTTATTTTGGTTTGAATACTGTGGGGCCAAAGGACCAAACTGAACCTGATATAAAATTGATCCTGTGAGACTCTGCTTGGTGAAGATGTTTCTTAAATATGTAATTCTAAAGGAAGAGCCATTGTGGACAGCAGAATCATTAGAGGGAACAGTTACCGTTTCTTAACAGTACCAGTAAAGCTTAGGCTTTTCAGCAATTATTCCTTTTGGTTAGTAGGATTAGGTTAATCTAAACAAAACACAGCCTTTGGCAGATCTGTACTTCTCATCTTAATGTACCCTAAAAATTTTTGGTGTCCCTTGTTGTGATAAAAGTGATTAGTGTCCTGGAAGAGAGAGGGCATCACTCCTTTTTCATTGTTTGTGTTTTGTTGGTTTTTCCACACAGCTGTAGCTTTTTGATCTACAATTTTAAAAAATAGGATTGACAACTTTTATCTATGTAGTTTTTCTTGTTTTTTTGTGGTGTAACTTTTGGTTTTGTCTGTGAATAATGTAAATTAAAGTAAAAACACTTATTTCTATAGAGATTTCTTTTTGCTTATGCTGATGTTTTTGAGAACACTACTTTTGTTCCTTAGCAATGACTAGGTTCCTTACTACAGAGCGACAATCTGAAATTATACTAAAATACAGAGGCTTTTGAAAGGGAACACTTGAATTGTTGTTGGATTTTGTTGTTTGATGTTGTAAATAATTTGCTTGTATTTCCTGTCTCATACTGTTTTTCTAAAAATAGCTGAAATTGCTTGTGTTTGCTCAGTGCAGCTCCATGATGGAATAGCCTGTTTCAAGTTACTTCCTCTCAGCTACTCTGCCCCTCCTGCAGCCTGAATCTCTCCCTCATGGCCTCCCACAACAGATGTTCAGTGACTTAAACTTTGCTGAGAGAAGGTCTTTTATAACTTTAGGAAGCTGATTTTCTTTTTTAAAAAACAACTACCACCAAACCAAACAACTCTCCCTCACAAACACCCCACCTCAGAACAAAACCCAAAAACCTAGGGAGACGTGCACAAGCCGCAATCTAAACAAAGGTCACAGTTCAGAGGCTACAGAATAATCTATAGCCAGTCCCTACAGTACTGAAACTGGTAGGAAAAATCTCACAAGTCTCTATGAAATGCAGCATGAGATGTCTTGATGCAAAGTACCGTTTTGAAAGCACAAGCTGGATTGAAAAATAATGTATGTGGAACTGAGTCTAACTTTGAATCAACACAGATAGAGTCTAGCTAATTCATTCGTTTTTCTGCAGAAATATGAAAAAAAATCACATCAAAGCAACTTAGAATGCTAACCCCAGAATGTCACAGGAAAACTGAATTCAAATGTAAACTCCTTGAGAACACCTTTTTTCTGGCAGTATTCTACTCTAAAATAGTATCTTCCAAGTGTCCTTTTACACAGAATAGCTTCAGTCTTGTTAAAAAGCAGCTGGACTGTGTATTTTTTATTTTGTGGGATTAAGTTACTATTCTGAGGGGATCTTTAGAGAAACCTGATGCCTGCTCTTGACCACAATATTGGCAAGTAGCGTGCAACCGGTTATTAAAGAGTTGAGGAGAATTACGCTTCTCCTCTTGTACAAACTAAAATCTTAATTTTGCAAGCAGCTCTCATGAAACTTGCTTTATAAGCATCTTTCCTCTCAGCCCTGGGATTTGATTAACAGCCCTTGTGCTATAAGCACTTAAGTACTTAAGATCATGACAAGATCTTTTGAGCCTTCTCTGTGTTCGTTCTTCTTACAAGAAAAGTCAGACTGTCAGCCTGCAGCTTCTCATTGCTCTCCAGTGAAAATATCCTCAGCTGCTTCTGTTACACTCAGAAAAATAAAGCAAGATATATGGACAGTTTATTGAACTTTCAGGACTGCAAAAGGAGAACTGGAATGTCTGATCAGATGTGTATAGGAAGAAGGGAATTTGGCCACTTGCCGTTCTGAGTGATAGGTCTGATTTTTTTCACCACGCAGGCTGTGGCTGATTTGGTTTAGCAATTGTTACAGTGGACAGAAAGGCCTGTTTGCTGTGCCAGAACAGGCTCCAGATCAGAGGAGGATCTGCCTGAAGGTTCCTAACCTGATATAGAATAAGTTTAGTCATGTGAGGGGGAAGGGAGGTAGTATAGCATTATGGCATTGGGTGTACTGGTGAAGTGGATTGTGCAGATGGGATTTTAACAGAAGCCAAGTGTTCCTGTCACTAGGCTGTGAATAGAGGTATCAGCTGGTGCTGGTCTTCAGTTTCATGCCAAAAGATTTGGGGTTGATGCTCTTTCCCTGAAGCCAAGAGGGTTTCCACACAATACTCTTGCCTAAAAAGTTGTAATTAACCTAGTGTGCTTTCCTTGGTGGCTCCTTGCTGAAGCAATGCTGTGGTATCGAGGCTGTGGTATCGAGCTGCTCAGGGGTTGTTGCTAATGCCCAGGTCTTCAGTATTGTGTTGTTGAGGACGTGCTTTCCCTGAGACTTATAATGTGATGACCATTTCACGTGGAAAGAGGCTGACAGGCAAGGGCTTTTAGATTAAGAACAGGTCATCTAAAAATCTCATTTTCCAGATCATCAAAATCTGTCCACAGATGGCTATTTTTGACCTGGTTTAGAAATCTAATGCAATCTGTCTCTCCATGAGAGGAAAGTTGTGTGTATATGTGTGTACATAAATGCCAATGGTCAAGGCAAAGAGAGATCGTTGGACAAGTAGTGTTTTTAACTACATCTGTTTTAAAAGAAACAATTTTTTTAATATATCAATTTTCTTTATTAGATATTTGATTTTCATGTGATTTTCTTGTTTTCAGGCTGTGAGAATTATGTACAGGAGTGGAGGGAAGAGAACATTTTTGACACTTGGCATGTATTGTTTAGAAAGTATTTATTGTGTTTATTTTACTACAGAAGTATAAAAGATCACTAAGCTACTTACATAGTTCCATAGTTGCATGCTGGGTATGCTGGTTCTTGGAACTTCACTTACAAAATTTATTTTATTTTATTGTTACTTTCTATTTGGAAAGGCAAAAATTTATTCAACCTTGCTTTCCTGAGAGGTACACACAGTATATCTACGTATAGGAATTATATACAAATGTAACCATCTATTCTGCTTTCAAACATTACATTAATACCATGTAATTATCACATTAACTGTTTGGTAACAAAATTGGTTTCTAATGTGAATGGAAGTTTTTCAACTGTGACCATTTCAGTACTAAAAGGGATTATTTTCTCATTATATTCTTCCTGAGGTATTGCAGTCATATCCCTCCCCTAGTCCACATCTCATCTACAAAAAAGATGATCTTTCATTTGCGAGAAATGAACTGCTTTCTCAGCATTCAACATAAATGCAACTGTTTCTGTTCTGTTTAAATTTAATGCATAGACACAAAATTCTAGGTATTTCTGTATGTTTTAATCAACATTGAGTGGTATTATATTTCTGTTTTAAGTAAAATTAAGTGTTAATTAGAAACTTGCTGGCATCTTGATATTTTACATATATGCTGAATTTTGTGCATGAGTAGCTTCTTAAGTATAAACTGTGATACTCAGAGCTCTGTGTGTATGCACATTTTCCTTTTTCTGTTTTTGCTTAATCTGTGTATGTTCAAGTAATAATGCTTTTTCAGAAGAAAGAAAACTTGAAAGGAGTGTTTGAGATAATAGAGATGCTGGAAATCTTTAAAAATTGAGATAGAGAGCTTAAAGGAGAACAGGAGAAGCTTTTCATTCTTGACATACATTGCTGCTCTGTTTTTGTTCTTGAAATGCTTCCCTGCAAGCTTCTTTGGAGAGTGCTTTCCTGAATATAGCAGAAACAAAGTGGATTGTTGTGGGTTTGGATACGATGCCCTTTTCAGATTTTAGGTATTTTGTTTCTGTACGCTAGTCTTTCAGCATGCTCCCTGAAGTCAAATGCTCTGGCATTGAAAGCTCAGCTGCTTTTGTTGGATTTATTTTTTGGAGGTAGGTTTCCCTTTGCTTGTTTGTTTTCTGAAACAGTTTGAGAAATGGTTCTCTCATGCCATCTTAGTCAAATATGTTGCTGCTAGAAAACAGCAAGCTAAATTTGTTAACGCAGTTACAAAGTCTTCCTTAATGTGTTCAGATTGGCAGATGTGTGCTGATGACCCAATATTTGGCAGCACAAGAACAGGAAATTTGTTGCAAAAGGTAGAAATAATACCTGGCTGTCATGCATTCTTTGGTTTTCAGAAAGTTGCCTCTGGGGAAATATCTCAGAAGCAAAGATAACACAATGGCAAGTATGTTAATTCAACTAAAAGTACTAGATGCTTCAAAAATTTTCAAGTGGCAAAACCTGAAGAAGGTGTATGTATATATTCCTAGAAACGTTTTCATTGTTTTTATCTCTTACCAATTATGCTCCCAGTGCCCTTCCCTGCCATAGGTGCAGAAGAGCCCTTTTTTTACTTGCTTTCCTTTTATTGGCGGTGTTTTAGCAGGACAGGAGTATGCAACATTGGAGAGAACAAGGAAGATGAATACAATTTTGAGTTTTTCCTCCATCTTTTTCCAGCTTGTTGCATTCCCTGTGCCTGGCTCAAGCTAAGCTATCTGTGCTGCTGTGGTAGTCTATTTTTGGACCCTGTATTAATTCATGGGGAGAAGATAACAAACCAGTGACATATTCAGAATTGTATAGTCTATTTTTTAAAACTTGTCCAAAATACCTAATGTTAACTTTTCTGTAGCTGAAATCAGCTTTGCTAGGTTTAAGTACTTAGTGCTAAATTGAATTCGGCACACAGTTAAATTAGGACCCATGTACATTGGAAGTGCAGGGATAGAGGGAAAAGCTATTGCAAACTTGAACAGATTATTCTGCTACTGTGGCTCCAAATGGAAGCCTTATGCTCCAAAACAAAGTGCTTGTGTAGTCTAAATTGTCAGGGTCTTAGACATCTTAAGAAACATTCCATTTCTTCTTAGTGGAAGTGGAAAACTGAAGGTTTTGAAGGCCGGTGTATTGACCTTTCATCTGCAAACCCTCTCCAAGTTCTCTAATGTACAGGTACTTCACAAATATGAAGAGGGGGAAAATAAAAGTGGATTTGGCTTTTGAAAATGCAGTTGATGAAGATGCCTCTTTTACACAGATAGGTTAAGTGATTAAATTCTTGCCCAGAATAAAGGATCTCAGCTCTGTTTTTTGACAAAATGGAAATGGTGCATGACTGTATCATGTATTCAGGGCTTTCTTTTTTTTCATTTCAGTAGTTACAAAACCAAAAATATACGGATCAAATTGTTCAACGTCATTGTAGATGGCAAAACAGTGCCACAGAGGGAACTCTTTTGTTTTGGAGGAATCTAAAGAGCAACTGAAGCTCTAACAGAGAGCGTTTGTTGACATAAAATGTCTGGCTGGAGAGCTGAGTCTTTAGCTATGCTTGAAAGCTTGATAAATTTTTCTTTCTCAACTCCTCAGTGCTGGAGGAATCTAAGCAGCCATTGGCTGCTGCCGGTGTTGGGAAGAAACGGGTTGGGTTTTTTTTGTAAGCTACTGAAGTCAGTGACATGATTAATATATTGGGTTGGTCAATTAATCCCTTGTTCTAGTCTCAGTGGTTTTTCAGGGTCTTTTTCCATTTTGAAGAAAGAAATTACTGTAAATTGTCTTCTCCCTCGATCTTCCCTCTGTGCACTTTCTAACATTGTGATAGTGGTGACCTTTAATCTGCTGTACAGACTGTGCAGGCAGCCATTTTCTAGTGATGCTAAATGGTGTCTTCTTTCATACTGCATTTAGGTTTCAATATTGTGGGGTTTCCTGTTGTAAGTCTTTTAACAAAGGAGAGAACTGATTTTTCAAAATGTGGTTCTTACAGAATACTTGACATAACTATTGCCTTTAAGCACTTAAGTGAATATTGTGCACATAAAAAAAGCTGAAATAAAGATGAAAATTTGAGATTTGGTTGCATGTGATGCATTAATCTTCAAGTAGGAAGTGGAAGAGTGCAGAAAAAGAGAAGCTGTGTTATTATTTTGGTTTGATTTTGAGCTTGAAAAGTTTTGTCTTTCTCTGGGAAGAACCGTGAGAACAGTGTGCCAGCCCCAGAGGAAGACTTCCTTATCAGTCTGCTATTGAAACGCTTCCTGTTGACATTCTGTCTCTTTGGGGAACTGTACCCAGTTATCCAGAAAAGAGACTGGTTTCATGTGACTTTAATGTGAGAAAAATTAATAGCAATTTGATTGCTTGGGGAGAGGAGACGGACTTGGAGGCCTCAGTCTGTGTGAGAATAGCACATTTGATTTGTAACTTGCTTGAACTGAGACTAACAAGAATGAAACTTGAAGGTTTAGTATAGCAGGATAGACTTCAATGCAGACTGGGCAAGCCATCAATAATCCTCAGTATATTTTTGTCTAGAACTGCTGCAGTTAAACTATTGCTAACACTTCAGCTTAGTTTAACACCACATTGGGCGTGCCAACAGATGTTCCAGTCACACCTTTAAGTTACAGTGGAGACAGCTTTTTTTAATGCAGTGTCTCACAACCCTGAAGGAGGTGGGAAGAATGCTATCAAGTTGTATTAGCTGAGCTGAGAGAACAAACTTATTTAGAAGAACTCTGAAGTGAGGCGTAACTGTCTGAAGCAACAGTTTCAAGTCCCTTTTTAGTGCCTCTGTATATGCTTTGGAAAGCATATGCACATGCAGTCACCCCTATAACAAGCCATTTGTGAGAAATGTGGATGTGTGATGTTTCCAAGGGCATGCCATGGGTCAGTTAGCAGAAGCGTGCGAACAGTGTGCCAGAAAGAGATCATGGGCAGGAAGACACGGAGTCCTGTGTCATTTTGTGCCTTTCCTTTATAGCTGAGGATGCAGGTTGGCTCAGCATTTCCTTGCTATACATCTTCAGTATTTACATGCACATTTGTCGGATTGCTGTTGAACAAATCTGCCAAAAGGAAAAAGTATGTCTTTGCTGAAAATAGGGTTGAAAAAAGCAGGGTGATTCTGTTAATAGTATAAAGCTATTTGGGAGCTGGAGACTGGGAAGCAATGTGTCTAGGAAAGTGCACTTAAGCTGAGCTGCAGACATTGGATACAAAGTTGTATTTGTTACCGTCCTTTAGAGTTTCCTTCTGTACTGGCAAACAAGCCCTGTGTTCCTTTGGTCTGTGCAGGTTTAGTTTTAGTTTTGTTCCTTGTATTTTTAGCAGGAGAGAATGATCTAGTTCCCATGGTATGTGCTAATAATCTCTGGCTACTGGAAGAGTGATGGTAAATAAGACCACGAGCATTGTACACTTACATTTAGGTCTGAGTTTTGTCTTTAGAATTAAATCACTCATGCACATAGTGTTAGGTTGCTTTAGCAAAATGATGAGGGGCATTGTCCAGTTTCCTGTTGGAGAGTTTTGGTTTTTATCAGTCAGCCAAGGAAATTTAGTGCTCGGCTTTGGTTGTTAATGGATGTGTAGAGGGGAAAACTGTGGTTTTGTTCTTGCTCAAACTATTGGGTTTGGTAGTCTCTTGGTTGACCCGAGTTCCTCAGTCCGGTCCTTTTTGTTGGTGTTGTTAAATATAGGATACATCCTTACTACTCGCTGTAGTTTTGAAACAAATGTTTATTGTGAAGAATATTCATGACTTGCATGGTGCCTTTGTGGGAGAACCTTAGGCAGCTTCACAAGTGCTAATTATCCCATCAGAGTGCTTTGAAGTCCAGCTTGTGATCTAAGGCTGTTGGCTGTAAGTAAAGTGACTGTTTTCCGTCTCCACATCCGTGGAGAGTGCCGGGACTGTGATCTGCACAGCTCATTTGCTGTGTTCTGGTAATGGCTTTAGGATAAAATCAGTGGGCTGTCTTGAAAAGCTTGATTGTTATGTTGTGTGGTGTTCCTGGTATCTTACGGGAACATTATTCAAAGCCTAAACACGAGTATGGAAGGAGATAGTCTGCATCCAGATGCATGTGAATAAATTGGATGCAACAGGCAGTTGAGTTGTTAGCTGAGCTCTAAACTTGGTGACTGTCAGGATCTGCTGCATTGAAAGCAGAAGACTGCTACAAAGTTTAGTAGAGACTTCACATTTGAGAAGGAAAATATAATACTTTGCTTTAGCCATGTTGCTGACACTGCATTAGTTGACAGATGACTGATTTATGGATAATGTTTTAATATTTAATCTTTCTGGTTTTTTTCTTTCTTATTTTTAGGTGAAGCCAAAAATCTTCCTACATATCCGGGGCCAAACAAGATGAGGGATTGCTACTGTACTGTTAACCTGGACCAGGAGGAGGTTTTCAGGACCAAAATAGTGGAGAAGTCATTATGGTAACACATACATGTCTAAATGTTCTTTTAACTCTTCTCAGCCTCTGCTTACTAGGTTTGTTTAATATTCCAAAGATACTTTCTTGAGGGGAGAAGAGAGGATGAATAGGATTCTTCTTCCAGTTTTAAAAACACTAGTGGTAAAACCAGTAATGTCATGATACCTAACTGTATTTATGGGAAAATGCCTTCCCTAAGGCAACCTGTATTAATTTTTTTTCCTAACAATGTACAACTAGTGCTCCTTTCTTTCTGCAGTACTTGTTTTGATCTTTCCTAAGCTTTTAAAATCTCAACTTAGAAAGGGTGCACTAAACTCCATTTTGCTTCTTTCTATGCTTAGAATTTCACATTGGTCTGGCTGCCCTAGGGAGTTGAGTTAAGGATTTTATTTTTTTTCTGTCATGAGGCTGTAGCTGAAAGGAGAGGTCTTAGAACATAAGATGACTGTCTGATTATCTTGGACATTTCCTGTGAGATTGCAGAGGTCAAATGTAGAACGAAACAGAATGAGAATCATGTAGCAAAAGTTAAAATGCTTTCTCCTGGAAATCCTTAGACATCAAAAAAAAAAAAAAAAGGGACTAGGCTGAACATATATGTATATTCTGGTAAGCAAGGCTCTTTTTTTGAGTGGAGAGGAAAGAAGCAGCAAGGAACAATCAAGTTTATAACTTTTATCTTAAGAGAGAACTCTCATCCTTTTCCCAATTTGAGTAATATGTTAGGAATTTGCTATTTGTCTTGTTATTGCAAATAATGTACTTCAGGAATTATCTCTAGACCTCAGTCCCAACCACTCAGAAGTACCTGACACATTCAGGAATGTGAGTGGGATTTTTTCCTGTAAGTCTCTTTAATTGTTCTTTGACATAAATTTTTGTCTTCTTTAAGCCTTGGTGGTTTTGAATGATGATGCTAATGCTTTTTCTATTTGTAGTATACTATATTAACAAAAACCAAAAATTGGTCTGTGTGCCTTCTTCCTCACCCCTGTAGCTGATGTGTAGGGTCCCTAAACCTGATATCCCTGAACCAGTTGTTTCTCTGAAAGTGATTTTATATGTCATAAATATTTGTGTTGTTGTTTTGGGGATTTTTTTTTTTCTGGATGATCGTTAGTGCTTCACAGGGAAATGGAAGATGGGAAGTGAGGATGTGTGAGAATAGTTGATGTCATTTCCTTGAATTAAGCCAAGTATTTTTCTATTGAAAAAATAAACTCTTGGTAATGAAAATAAGCAACAAGTATAATTCCTTCAGTGGGAAAAGTTCCATCTGTCCTTAGATTTTATTATAAAGATGGAAAGGTACACTGGGGCTGGGCAAAACTGGAAGGTTTCTGGTTTCCTGATGGGGCTAAGTTCATTTTGTTAACTGAGGTGAATTCAGGGGAGAGCTGAGAAATGATCAGAGATCTGGAAAACATAACCAATGAAGAAAGGTTAAAATGTTGAAATTGTTTAGCCTAGAGAAGAGGGATGAGAGTAGACATAAATATGTAAATAAAAAAAAATTAAACAAAACCAAAAAACCCTGAAGCAACTTCCCCACCAAAACAAAAATTTGAGAGGGAGGGAACAGGTCTGTCTGTCCAATATGGATATTGCAAGTAATAATGAACTCAAATTGCAGTGGGAAAGAAAGTTGAGGTTAAGGTTTACCGTGAAGAAAAATCTTTATTAAAGGTTCTGAAGCACTGGACTAGGTTGTGTTGTTTTTGTGTTTATTGCAGATGGCTTTTAATAGGTTTTATATTATCAGTCCCAACTAAATAACAGGGGTCTTCCAGCTATGAAACAGTGGTGGCACCAGATGACCTCTCAAAATCCCATTATGAACCTATTTTCTTTGATCTAAGGCTTGACTAAAGATGGTCTCCTTGGTCGTTTCTCTCCTGGTGAATTCCTGTCTTCAGTGGGAGTTTGTCTTCTTCCTGTGTGAACTTCTGTTTTCAAATACTATTTTTGAAAAACTTGCTGCTTTGCAGTCTCTGAATATCCACTTACAGACATTTATATCAACTCAGTTTTGCATTTAGCCATATAGGTGTTTCCCTGTCTGTGTTTTTCTGGGGCATAAGAGAAAAGCGGACAAAAATCCCAAACATGAGTGGTAAACCTGGAATATATTCGCAATCTGTGGGTAGGAATTACTCTTGCCTGGTGAGGCACACTCAAACAGTTACTTTATCTTTCATGACTGTGTTTACATCTTTTAAAATAACTGCGTACGTAGACTTCCAGAAGATGTTTTTCAAATGATACCAGTCCATACTACAGTTGCCTGTTGGTTTTTTGTAGGATTCTGGGATAAGCTGAGGAGCCAGTCATGCTGTTACATTCTTTAATGCTTGTTGGCAAATTGACTTAACCCACTGAGGTAGTTGCTGGGCAGGCAAGGCTTATGTGCCCTATGGGCCGTGTAATTTCTGTGCAGCAGAGAAATTCCTGCTCTCATGCATGGTGCTTCTTTGCCAGACACTTGCCAACTTAATAGTGAATCACTTTTCTGAGGTATTGCTGCAGTGTTACACAATGTTTGGAACCAGGGATGTGAAGCTGGGTCAATGCTTGACTAAATTAATTGAGTCCTGCTTGAAACTTCATGTGCCTGGCCTTGGAGTGGGTGACAAAGCTTGACACAATTCTCCCCTTCAGTCTGAAAGAGAGAGCACTGATCTGTTGTTCATGCCATGTTTTCTACTTCCTATCACTTCATGTCTGGCATGGGGCTGGCTTGCTATAAAGTTTTAAGAATTGCTGGTATTTTTACTAATGCTGGTAACTCCCTCATCTTCCAATAAGCTCAAATTATTTTTATGTAGTCTATAGAAAACAAGATGCTTTGTGTGAAAATCTGAATTACAAGGTCTTTCATATGCAGCCCTAGCACTACTGATTGTGGAATGATATTGTCTTGTTCAGGTTGATCCTGGAGAAGCCCATCTTTTGCAGCATTTCTGAGTATTTTTTTTCTTCATCTGCTGCATGGAAAGGCTTGTAATTGACACAATGTCTTGTGTAGTTGGGAATTACCTTTTTTGTTCCCCACCCGTTTTTTCTCAGTTGAGCTTCATTAGGCTTCTGCTAGGCATTGCATAAATGTATGTTTTTCCATGCAGGTCTTTTCCTGGTGTAAAGCTTAAATAGAATTGGCAAATGGAAAAAAGGAAGCAGTTATCTCTCCTTCCCAGAGGGACTTGGATGAATGTCCAGTTCTGGCTTGCTTGGAATATCTGTAATGGAAGCTTCAGACTCTGACTCATCATCTCCTGTTTTATACTGGGGCAGTGTAAGAAGTTGCCTCCCTGAGCTTTGTCCTAATCTTCTCCAACAGATTGTCTTTTTTTATTGGACTGTGGCAGAGGCATGAGAAGACAGCTGAGAGCAGTAACCTTTTAAATCAACAATGCATGAATCATTCAGAACTCAAAAGAACTGAACCAGCACATCCTGTTGTCCAGTGCCCTTACCAGTGCTCTGAAGAGAATCTCTCTGAGCTTGATGCCCTTTATCTAAGTTTGTGTCTCAAAAACTGAGAGCAGCCAGCATGGTGAATCTTACCTCCGCTGTTCAGCAGTCAGGTGGGGCTCATGAATTACAATATGGAACTTCAGTAATTCCTGTCATCCAGCCTCTTGACTGCAGTTAAACTGGAGGATGGGCACTGCTGCCTTGTGCTGGAAGATTTTGAGGGCTGCTGCGATAAACTTACTAGTGTCTGACTGAAACAAGTCAAGGCTTGGTTGCCACTGGGGCAGGCCTTCCTACAAAAACACAGAGCAACATGAAAGTGCTGTTTGTATGGGTAGTTCAGAATCATCCCACTTCTCTGGGGATCTTTGGGCAAGAATAATGAACGTGTGAGTTGATCAGAGTGAGAAATCCAGGTTCTCAGGAAGAGAATCTTGAACTCTTCAAGCAGCACTGTTTTTGTAAACTTGGCACAAGCTTTTACTAAATTCTAAGAAGGTCACATGCAAGTCATAAGATATGAGGGAGAGGTCAGTTAGAGCCAGGATTTAATAGGCTTCTCTGTTTTGTATTTGTCATTCAATATTTATATTACCGTCATCTACAAAGACGCTGAATAGAATTGGATCCATTCCATATAACCTAGCAAAGATGTACGTGAAGGGACTCGTGTATTTTATGTCCTAAGGAGAATGTTAGAATGACTAGGGTTTTTTTAATGCAGAGATCTACAAATTTTCTTTAGTTCTGAGCTGCAAGTAAACAGTCTGACAAGAATTTTGCCTATTACTTCCCTTTCCTCAATAAACTACTTATCTTCCCCCATTAGTAGCTTTCCCTATTTCAGGCTCCACCATCCAGGAGTGTTTCCTAGCTACAGATATTTCCAGAGGATGAACTTTCTTGGCTTGTTGGTGTTAAGACTGACTTGGCCTTTGCAGTTTGCATCAAATGTGCCCATTCACTTAAAGGGCAGTGTCAGCTGCAACAGGAAATCAAGGCAGCTTCTCAAATCATAGGTGAAGAATGGAAGGAATGTGACATATCTAAATTTGTTTCAAGGATATGAATAAAGGCAAAATCTGTCGTACGCTAAGAATCAAATGTCTGACAGTGTGTGCTTTAGAGAGGTGAGCCAAGCATCTTGAGTCTGTGATTATTTAGTTCACCACTATTTCATGGAGGAATTTTTCACGTGCTAAACATAGTGATCAAAGCCTGAATGAAACAGCAAATGAAGCCAGAGGCACTTCCCCCACTTTCCCACCCCCAGTCTTCCTTTTTTTCACCTATTTTTTTCTTCTNTTTTTTTTTTGGTTTTTTTTTTTTTTTTTCCCCTTTTTTTTTCTTTGCTGGTCTCTGGTGAACATAACAGTAAGAACTACAAGTCTGCAGTGCGCATGTGAGTATACATTGAAATGTGCTGTAAATTCGTAGTTAAGGTTGTATTCTCTTTAGTAAGTGGTTACTCTTTGTTTCAGAATTAGGTAACAAATTCAGCCAGTAGCTCTCACAACTTTCTTTAAGTTATTCTACTGTCATATTTAATGTTGCTATTTTCTAATTCTAGGTTTGCTTAAATCCTTTTTCCCCTTATGTTTGGAGTTTATGGCTGCATAGCTAAACTTCTCATGTTCTGATAACATCTTGGATGCAGGCCACTTCTCAAATTTTAAACACAAAGTTGCTTCCCTTAGTTGGAGCGTTGCCAAAATTAGCTGTTGCATCTGAGTTAGCTCCATTAGCTGCTTCTACATTCTTACATTGCCAGCTCACCTCCTTGAAATAACAGCTTTCCCCTGCCCAGAGGCCTGAAGCAGAGAGGCCTTGAGGTGGATGTTGTAGTGTGTTCTGCAGGGTCTGCCCTCTTCTGCATGTGACAGCACCTAACCGTGGCTTGAATTCCTAATGACAATAAACTTCAGTTCTGGAATGCCCCAAGCCTCTAAGGGAAAGGTATAAGATTGGTAGGGGTACAACTTCAGGCTGGTCAGGGATATTATTGAAGCCAAGGAGTGCATGGTTGTGCAGGGAAGTAATAATATAGCTGGGAAGGGTGCCAGTAAGGGAAGCAAGACTTAATGGAAGAAGGAGAATGAAGTGAACCTTGAGACCCAAGGCAGGGTTTATGAATGAGAGCGTTATCTATATGAAAAGCCACCCGTGTGAGTAACAATTGCTGGTGTTGTAGGCTGCTTTGAGTGATTAGAAAAAAAAAGTAAATGCAGCTGTAATGTGACTTCTGCTGTTTGTATGTGTCGTCTTACAGAATATTTTGGGAGGTGACCAGGGCCAAACGGCTGCTGCTTCGATTTATCATAATCCTTGTAAGCCTCATTGAGCCAAACCAGCAACTGTCAAGTGAGGTTGATAACTATAGCTCATGTGTCTGTCTCTTCTGAGCACAGGACTGAGAAAATGCACACTGCTTTATTTTTCTCTCTGTGTAGTAGGGTTGGTTATGGGTATAACAAAGTACTGTTCATCTGAGTGTCTCTGCACAGTGATGTGAGAAACAATTCACTTAGGCTCAGTGCATGTCTGGTAGACTGCAGTCAGCACTCTCAACAATGGGCATAAGTGATATGTTTGGATTTAGATGTTGCCTCCTGTGCCATATACTTCCTGTCCTCTGCCAAATCTGTGCTTCCAATATAATATTAGTTATTTTTAATAAATTGTGTCAGAAAGCTATCATGACACCTGCCAACTTTGGCCTGTCTTACTTGCCTGTTGTCTTCTAGTTCTGTGTCTGGTAGGAGAGTGAAGTGCATTCAGATTTTATTTGGCTTGCTGTATCTGCTTTGAATAAACCTTCTTTCTTCTACCTCACTCTCTTTACATATGCTGCAAAGCATAGCATAAAAAGTATTAGCCAAGTAGTAGAAAAAGCTTAGTAGCAGAAACAAACAAGTGTGCTCCTTTGTACAGACTGATTTTGCTTCCTGCTCACATGGTGATGTGAACTCTGGTGTTCAGTTCATGCAGCAGGATGAATCCAGTATTTCTAAACGTTTTAGAATAGTCTGAGGATGTGGAGTTGTCTGTGGCATGTTAATAGTCCTTACTTTTAATCACAAAAGCAGTTTAAAAAAAAAATCCATACACAAAGAATTCTGGTTTGAGGGGTTTCATTATTATTCATCATGCAACTCTTTCACTTCATCCACTGAAGAACTGGTGCCAACACAAAAACAAAACTGCTTTAGCCAATCCTAAGTATTGAGAAACAAGCACGAGCTTTTGTAACACAGCCTGAAACTAAAGAGATGTTTTTACATTACCATTTATTTTATGAAATCTCTTCCTCTCCGTTAATATTGTTTGTGATGATATCAGTAGATATCTGAAGATATGAAATAAAGTTAAAAGTATGCTTCTGGAATTTAGTAAAATATGTAAATGTGAACAATTTTTGAACCTTTTCTAGAGTGTTTATTGTGTTTGAAGTAAGGATTCGCTTCCTTGTTTGCTTTCATTCCACTTGATCTACACAGTAATTTTTGTTTCTCTTCTTCCCTGTCTCCTCCTGAAAACACCCATTGCAAAAACATGCATTAGAAGAGATTCAAAAATAGACACCTTGAAATGGGGAGGGCTGGACAGCTGTAAGTAAGTGAAACAAGACCTAGAGGGGTCTTTTTTAGTTTTGTTTTCTTGGTATTCCTGCTCCCATGCCATGAGCATTCAGAACAAGCAAGTTTTTAGTGAGGGGAGAGTGAGAATGCCTGAAGATTAAAATCCGTTGCACTATTTATGCATCTATTTGACTTTATTTTTTGTATGTATCTCTTCTGTGATGAGAGCTGTGGAAGCATACTAGGGAAAGTGTCCTGAGGAGGGATTGATCAGTGTATGTGTTGGTTGTAGAGGCTGTACAAAAGCTGTGCAGTAAGAGAGCCCTGTGCTTCCTCAGGGAAAAGGGCTGCTGAGATCGGGCTTCCCTCTTTCAGAACATATTAAGGTGATGCGCGTGTACTGAAAAAGAAATGAGAAACCGGTGTGAAGTGAGAGTATGTGGAATAGAAGACTAGTCAGGCCCTTGTGTGCCTGAAGGCTTGAAGCAGGGATTTAAAAACTGGTACAAGTCTTTCTCTGTTTCTAACCCCATCAGGAAAACAAGAGACAGCGACTTATGAACAAGCCCTGTTTCATAACTAAAGAGTAGCTGATACCTGCACTGATACTCTTTTTGTTGCTGTGATGGCAAAACTAAAACAAAATTAGTAGAGCTATTCTCAACTGAGTAGTCTTTACTGAAGAAGCTGGGTTTGAAAATGCAGTTATGTTCAGCTTGGAAGGAGATGAGTTGAAGTTTCAGGGGAGATCCACTGTTTCTGGCCTTGCAAGTTCCTGTTCTCAGCAGTTACGTCCCGTCACTTGTCTGAAGTCCAGAAGAAACTGAAATAATGACAGCAGTGGTCTTGTCCATGCCCTTTCCTTGTGATCATATTGATGTGCAGTCTATGCTGCCAGAGTTGGGGAGGAGGCCCTCATTGTTACTCCTCCACTGAATGATTAAAATTTCTCCTGAGTATGGGGCTGATTCATCTACAAGGAAAGTTCAACCCAAAACCTGTAAGTTGAATTTGAACTCACTTGGTTCTTGAAAGATTTCTGAGTTTTTGGCCGGGCTAGTTCCAGTATTTGTTTTGGAGGATATTGTCAGACTCCTGAGGGCTGTGTAGGCAGATGTTGCTGCTTTTTATTAATTGCTCTGTCAAAATAAAAGTACTCACTGAATCCCCATCAGACAAATTCTGACTTTTCAGAGAGAGGAGATGCTGGGGGAGGGATTTAGCTGTTCTTTTGGAAAAACTGTTCTGGAGCCCTGGGGTTCTCCTTCAAGTTAAGTTAGCTTGGGAAATAAATCATGGGATTTGACTGCTGCGACCTCTTGCTCTTCAGGTCTGAGTGGGAGACAAAGCAAGTACTGTTCTGAAGAGATACATGGAGAAAAAGCACACATTTAAGTGGAAGCTGGAAGCATTTGTGTGGTTGCTTTTGATGCCTTCAGAAAGAAGTAACTGTTTCTGCAGAGCTACACAAGATTGAGTTGGGGACATATCGGATTTATCTTGATGTGTATCCTTACAGTTGAAACCTTGCTGCCTAATTACCCAGTGCAGAGTGACTATGCTTGTGTTGGAAGTCTGCTTGCTTAAATTAATTAAGAACCAGTGCACCTCAGGGGTGTTACCTGAGTGATGAGAGGTTGTGAATCTACAAGGGGTTCAAGATCTCGAAGGGAAAAAGCCAAGAGCAGGACAAAGCTTCCTCTCTGTAGAGTGTCTCAGACTGCACCGTTCAGACTAATAAACCTTGTGCCAGAACTAGTGACCCAATATGGTCCTTGCATGGCTAAGTCAGCCTTCATAGCATTTCTTCTCTTAATTAGTCTCTTTCTGATTTTGTTCATTGGGCTACCTACCCCCTGTTGTCCACTCTGCTTTTCAGACTCTTGTTTGTTTTGCTGTGGTGTGATCTTAGTTGACTTTTGCCTCTGTTCAACACCCGTGACCAACATTAATAAGGGGACTTGCCAAAGATCCCAGTTGATGTCTCTTCCCTCTCTTTCCCCCAGAATCATTAAATTATGCTCAGTATAAGTCACTTGTATTTATATTGCATTTAGACTTGCAGTATACTGAAGCTTCCCTTGTATTTTTTGTAGAGGATTGGATATATAATCCACAGTTCATTAAGTATCATTTCATTCTAAGGTCGTTAGTGAATAAATTTATCTGTCATGTTCTTCCAGCAGAAAGGACAATTTTATGGCTGAATAAAGTATTAAAGCTCAGAATGATGAAGTGTTTTGCATGTATAATGCACTAGATATTTGGGCAATATTAATGCATTTGTTTGGCCCCTGTGGGTTAAGCCTGTGCGTGAAAACTTGCACCAAGTGATGTGCACAGAATGAGGCCCTTGGGGCTGCCAGCAGAAGCATGGCTGCTGGGGGAGTCATATAGCTCCCAGTTTGGTAGAAGCTGCTTGAAACAAGGAATTAAGTTATTTTGTGCCTGAAGTGGTGACTGTGAAATTCTTGATTCCAAATAAAACCTCTCAGAGCAGAATGGGTAAAGAGGATGTAACAATGGGTGCTGAATCGGATGGGGCAGTTGGGACAAACAGTCGAACCAGCTGCCATTTCCAGCTGTCAGATTTTCCTCCCCTGCCTTCACGGTAGGGATGACTGAGCGGGCCTCACATTGGTTTCCATAACTTACGGATGGATGCATTTATTTCAAGGAATGGGAAACTGTTTCAGTGGCGGAAGTTTAACCTGTGGGTATGCCTTGGGCTCTGTTGTTCATCCAACATGTGTTCCTCTGTGTGGCTAGTGGAGTAGTGACTTAAATAATGTTCTTGGTGAATACTGAGTGATGTCTCTGGATTTCATTAAATTAATGTGGCATTTTCCCTTCAAACACAGACTGGTTTGCTAATTTGCCGTGCCTGTATGTTTTGAGGGAGACTTGTCAGCTAGCTCTTGAGGGTACATGGTGTTTCTGGGGGAGTGTATTTTTCCTGTAGGCAGAAATACAAGCAAAAATGTATGGTGGTATAAAACATCCTGAAAGAAGCCAGGGGAGTGACCTTTCCTGACAAAATTCTGAAAAATTTGAAGTTAAATCAAAGAATTGTTAATAACTTTTGCATATCTAATTTTCTAACAAAAAAATTTAATAATGGTTAAAACTCCAGCACAGTTCTGTCTCATTTTTGAGCTTAACCAAGGCAGTAAGTAGATCTGTGTTAAAGAGGGGAAGAAAAAACTTGCTGGCTTTTGGCCTGTTGGAATTAGATTTATTTTTAAGCCTACATCTGCAGTGCTTGCTGTATTTGTCCATGTGACTCGAATTGCATCCACTCATTTAGATCTACTGAAGCATGAGTGGCTTGGAATGAAAGGTCTGTGTAAAATGGTAGACCTGTCAATGAATAAATAATGTTGATATATGCTTATAGTTCCTAGGAGTAAATCCTTAACCATATAATTCGATAGAAAGAAACTGAAATGGTTGCTGTCAGGTGTCTGAGTTTTTTTTTTTTCCCCCATTTAAATTGGTTGGATCCAAAGAAAGCCCTTTAGATCCCTAAAGAGCTTTTCATGCTGAGATAGTATTTTTTTTTTAATATGGTCTTACTGTAAAAAAAAAAGAAAAAAAAAAAATTCTATACAATTCCACTATGCAAAAATAGATATGCAGTACTCTGAGGTAACAAGCAATGGTGCCAACTCCAAGGCTTAGTTACTGTCAGTTGACTGAATCTGACTTTAAATAAGAAACTTCGCAGGGGATGAGAAAAGATGCAATGGCTGTAGGCATTTTATTTTAAGTATACTAAATGCTTAAAAAAAAAAAAGCCATGAACCATACTGTATTTTGTGCATCCTGTTCATGTATGCTTTTGTGATCTCTATCCTAATGGTCCACTGTAAGCATTCTGTGACAGAAGGAGCCTTTCTCTACCCTTCAGGGCACTGTATATTAACAAATAATGTGGTCTCTGCCCCCTTTGTAAAGGGACACTTGTTTTCCAGATAGAAAGAAGTATCTGTTCTTTTTTGCACATTAAAAAGCCTTGTTCCGTGGGCATTTAACATATTTAGTAAGAGTCAAAATGGAACAGTGCTTGAATGTGCACGTTCATTGGTGGGAAAGACCATCACAGTCCAGAGTGATGTTCTGGGTGTGAAATATAAACACACTGGCTTGTCCAGGATACCAACACTAATCTATTTTCCTTTTTTTTGTGTGTGTGTGTTTGTGTATGTTGGTTTTTTTTGTTCACTCAGCCCCTTCTATGGAGAAGACTTTTACTGTGAAATTCCTCGGACCTTTCGCCATCTGTCATTTTATATTTTTGACAGAGATGTTTTTCGAAGGGATTCCATCATAGGTATGTGTTCATAAATTACTACTTTCTTTACAGCTTGTTTCTCTTGGATTTTAACTTTTATGGCATATGTAATCTTGTGAGTTGGGGATCTTGAGAGGACTGATGATGATAGTGGTAAGTGCTGCTCAGTATTGTCCTTCTTGTGTCAGTTGACAAAAATGCATTCAATATTGCATATTATATATAAAAAAGCTGGGGAAATAAGTGCTGTCTGTTGTAACAGTGAATGTAGATTGCAGTTTAACTGGAACAGGCTATAAAACCTTGTTTAAATGTTGACAGCATCATTTGTTACTGCAAATATTAGTTTTTATTTTTTTCTCCTAAATGCAAAGCCTTTATTCTCGCAGTTTTCCAGGACCCTCACACTTGCCTTCATGCAGTATTGTTAAACAGTGACTACCTTAATGACAGGCAGTGGAATAGCTACTGGCCATAGATACTCCAAGTGCAATAATGATAGAATTTTATGGAGTGTATCAGATCAATCTGTCACATACCAGAATAGCTCTAAAAGACTTCCAATGCCTGTTTGAGATTGACAAGATTGCTACTTTTCCAGTTATTATTTGCTATGCATTTCATCTGCAGCAAATTGCATGGTACTCCATTTATCTCTTCAGGGTTAAAAACCTTGTAGAAGCTTAGTTGTTATTGAGGGGAACAGTTTCTATTTTAAGTCGCTTGAACACTTTGGACTTTGTTGGATTTTTTTTTTCCAGTTAGTTCATCTCTTTTGAAATAAGTCATGTATGACCATGGGTATAGCTGTCAATGAGATGTATGTCTTGACAGAGGTTTTAGAGAGGAAGTTATCAGGTGTTGAGCAACAGTTTGTATAATGGCATAAAATTTATTATCTTAAACCATGGAGTGTTGCTGCAGATATTTTATATGTATCTTTACATTGCAATAATTTGTCATGCTCTCACAAGCTTTTTCTTTAATTATTGTTTTACATAAGAGCTGGGAAAGCAGGTGGTCATTCTCTTTGTCCATGAGTGAGCTCATGTGTGTATAGCATCCTGGGGAGGAGGGAGTCAGTTTGTGATTGTTGAGTGAGCTTGTGGAAAGCTTTTTGGTCTCTCTAATGTCTAGTTTCCCTTGTACTTTGAAAGTAACACCTCCTTTCTTTCAGCTGATGGGTTTTTCATTGTTGAAATTATCTGATCTCTTGTGTCACCAGTTTTCAGCAGCTGCAGTGACCCATCCAAAGGCCAGGGACTTTACTTGCTCTGGGCTTTACTCCCTCTCTTGGAAAAACAGTCTCTTGAACCACTTAATACATGTCAGACACATGAAATTGCTGATAGAGAAGTGAAAATATTTTCGTTTTCTCCATGTTTCCTAAGTTCATGTTGTAATAATCAAGCTCTGATGTTGGAGGAGAATTATTCAGGAGCTGCTAGAGTAATCTTAAAGGTTCTGGAGCAGTTTGTGAAAAGGTCTTGCAGAAAATATAAAGACTTTTGTTTGCATGCTTGAATTATTGATCAAGTTTTTATTTTTCACTATCTCTTCAGGAAATGACAATGTTAACTTTTGCATGTGTTGTAGAATCCACAGGTAGGCAAACTGGTATGTTACCATAATGGTCTTAGGATCATAGAAAGGCCTGGGTTGGAAGGGGCCTTAAAGGCCACCTAGTTTCAACACCCCTGACTGAAACATGGTGAAGTGGACACCTTCCACTTGACCAGGTTGCTCAGAGCTCCATCCAGCTTGGCACTGAACACTTCCAGGGATGGGGCATCCACAACTTCTCTGAGCAACTTGTTCTAGTGCCTCACCACCCTCACAGTAAATAATTCATTCCTAATGTCAACCCTAAACCTACTCTCAGTTTAAGGCGATTCCCCCTTGTCCTTTCACTACATTCTCTAATAAAAGTGCCTCTCCAGCCTTCTTGTTGGCTTGCTTCAGGTGCTGGGAGGCTGCTACAAAATCTCCTTGGAGCCATATCTTCTCCAGGCTGAACAGTCCCAACTCTCTCTGTCTTCACAGGAGAGGTGCTCCAGCTCTCTGATCAACTTAGTGACCCTCCTCTGGACCCATTCCAGCAGGTCCACATCCTTCTTGTGTTGGGGGCCCCAGACCTGGACAAAGTACACCAGCTGGAGTCTCACAAGAGCAGAGTTAGAGGGTCAGAGTCACCTCCCTAGACCTGCTGCTCACACTGCTTTTGTTGCAGCCCTGGGATATGGTCGACTTTGAAGTTTGAAGTGCACGTCACCAAATCATGTTGACCAACACCACCAAGTCCTTTTCTTCAGGGCTGCCCTGAATCCATTCTCCACCCAGCCTGTGTTTGAACTTCTGATTGCCCTGACCCATGTGCAGGACCTTGGACTTGGCCCCATTAAACTTCATGAAGTTCCCACAGTCCCACCTCTTCAACCTGTCCAAGTCACCCTGGATACCATTCCTTCTCTCCAGTGTGTGACCAAACCACATAGCTTGGTGTCAGTGTTGATGTAGCACTAGAAGTCAAAGCTCTGGTGTTTTCTGTCTATATTGAGATTTTACAGTGCCTATTATCTATTGTAGTATTTTTTCCTCTCTTCCTCCCTCTGTTCCCCTTTCTCCTTATTGCAGGCATATTTTGAAAAGCATTTGAAAGATATGGAAGTGTAATAAAAAGCAATGGAGAGAAGGAAAAAAAATCCAGACATGCTGTCAGTTTGATACTACTCTGAGTTCTGCTTGCGGTAGGAAAATTTTCTGAAAAGAGAACAGTGCTCTGCGGTAACTGCACGTGGCTGTTTTCAGTAGCTCCAATTGAATGGGAGTCAGTAGCAGCAAAGCTCAACAGTAGAGTTTTTTTGAACAAGGGAACTCTTTAATTTGATAACAGTCAGTAATATTTAAAAGGAGTAGTTGCTCTATGTGTATCTTCAGCTCAGTTTTAAGACTTAAATCTTTTCTTGAAGAGGCTTGAACAAGGAAGGTTTGGAAGACGTCCCTACTGAAAAGGATGGTCAGAATAGAGTTAGAATGAGCTCTTTCCACTGAACCACCAAATTCTGCAGTTGGGGACCCTTTGTTTGCATCCCAGAGATCTCTTGTTACTTTGTTATCATGAGACACTTCTGTTGAATAAAATGTGGTTAATCACGCTCATCCAGCAATGAATTTTCTCAGAGGAGGGAGTTGGGGGGTTGTGTCTTCCATCCAATTTTAAGTCCATGTATTACTGAGCTTGCGAATTTACCTGTGTGCGATCTGCAATGTTTGACATCTCTTGACATTGTTTTTTTTGCTGGTTTTGAGGGGATTTTGAGACAGAGAATGAAGTGCATATATGTCAAAATAGTTAAATTTGGCAAGTAGCTATTTTTTGAAGATAGTTGGTTAGCAGAATTCCTTTTGGTTCACTGTTTAATATTTCCAGGACTTTCGCTTGGTGTTGCAATACTGACTTCCAGGGTTACTGGAGCTCAGAGTAGGCATGCTTTTATTTATTCAAATACGAAGTGTAAGTTTGTGATGGTAAATTCTCTAACTTCAGAAATGCAACTCCGTGTGTGACAGATTGGAATACTTAAGCCACCAAAAGCGGAAGATGTGGGAGAGAGAATATGAAAAACAAGAACCCCCTGAAACCTCTGACACAAACTTCCGAGAAGAGACAAACAAACTCAAACTGGAATGTGTAGCAGATATGTTTTGGAAAATGCTGTAGTATTTTGACATACAGGATGGAACGGTTGTGCAGATAAAGCTATCTTTAGAGTTTGCATATTACATTTGCATTTTTTTAATCATCATTGCTAAGTCATCTGGGATTTTGTTAGTTTAACAGACACAACTCTTGAACAATTGTCTTGGAAGAATCTTGGATGCTGGTTGAAATGCAAATATAATGATGAAAATGCAGCGTTCAGTGCATCTGAAATATTATTTTTCTTTTTTTTAAGATAAAATATAGCAAGTAGATAGTTACTGTGAAAGTAAGCTAGTCTTAAGTTGTTTAATTGATATTGACTGTTACTGGATAGAGTTTATGTACTGATTTATATTGTATGATGCTTTGAGTAGGAAATATACTACTGAAAGCAATGGTAAATGCAATTTTAAATCACATTTGTTTGTTTCTGAATGATCAAATAGCAGTAGTAGGCCAATTTTCTGGAATATGTGTCTATAATATCTAAGAATAGCTATTTCCATCTACTTGTTATAATCAGAAAAACAGAGGAGATGGGGCTAACTTGAAAAACTGTCAATTGGTACCCCTTCAGTAATAATGGGGAAAAAAGATGTCTCTGGCTAGATGCAGCAGAAGGAATATTAGGATAGTAGTGCTGCTGTATCAGGCAAATGTTCTTTAATGATTATTTTGATATTTTTCAACTTTTTAGGAATGTTGAATGAGACATGCTGTGACAATAAACTGGGCTTCTCACACCTCAATAACTGAGCTAGATTTAGTGAGGAAAACCATGTCTGTGATATGCCCTGAGCTGGTATTCTTCTAGGTGTGTAATGAATAATAGCTCAGGCTGCCAGGCTGTGACCTTAAACATGCAGATCAGTTCAAAACCAGGAAATGTGCCACACCACACTTAACACTGCAGTGAGAGATAAGTTAGTATCATCTGTCCTTCAGGTGACAAGTACACAATTATTTATCCTCTACTTAAGTCAGTTTGGTTTCTTTCACCTCAGCACTTCATTTGTTTTGGTAAGAGATACATGAAACTGACTTGCCAGTATTTGTGCTAAGCAGGAACTGAATAGAACAAAATGCACCTCTGTGAAGTTCTGAGGGGAAAAAATGCTGCACTGTCCCTGTACTGCACTGGGGCATAAGAACTTTTCTAAGTTTGTGGTACTCCTGGCTGAGGGGAGGCTCGGTTGCTGTGCTAGTGGGGATGGAATGGTTCTGAATAAAGCACAGATGTGAAATGCTGAAGCTTTTCAGTGAAGGAGCAGAAAGCCAGTGGGT
Source organism: Orthonyx spaldingii (assembly GCA_013397795.1). NCBI lineage: Eukaryota > Metazoa > Chordata > Aves > Passeriformes > Orthonychidae > Orthonyx > Orthonyx spaldingii. The sequence goes on from VZTJ01004576.1 coordinate 2,043,654, forward strand.
GAAGACAAGAATGTGGTTCTGTTAATTACGTTTACAATAATTTAACTACTCCATGTCACCTTCATACAGATTGTTAGGTGTGTTCTATGACAAATTGAACCTCTTGTGGCCGTAGTATCCTGGCAGATAACTCTCTTCCTGCTTTAATGCTGGATGAGGTGAAGTAAAGCAAAGCACTAAAACAAATTTGCCTTCGGAAGTAGTTAAACTTAGCTACTCTGGACTGAAGTAGATGAAACCAAATCACAGGTCTTGGAGACACAAAGTGAAAACACCATGGAATTGAAAGTTGTTTGAGGCTTGTATATTTGAGTTACCTGTGCCTTTGTTAATGGCTACCTTCCAAAGCTAATGAAGTGTGTTTGTAAAGTTGGTACAATTTATTACCAAACATCCAAGCAAACCATCTACTCTTACTAGGTAACTGTTACCAAACATACCTGTTTTATTTCATTATTTTACTGATTTGAAAGAAAAAAATTAACAATAATCATCCCTGCTGAACTGTGCTTCTCGCTAGTTAAGTGCAGGAAAGATCCTCCATGAACCAGAGATCCAAATTTCAGTAGAAAATAGTGTTCCTTGGTTTCTTTTAGCCTGACATGGCTTAGGCAGTGGTTTACTGTTTCCGTAATGTACTGTTGGATGACATGGGAATAATGTGTCTACTCAGTATAGTATAAATATAGCTACTAACAAAATAAAGGAAACAGATGACTCTTCCACAATGCCAAGTCTCAAAAAGCTATAAACTAGAATTATCCTAGAAAGGTTCTCTGCAGCTCCATAGGTGAAAGTAAATACTCTCTCCATAGAATAAGTTGTTAGAATGCACTCACAATATCTTTTTACTTGATGGGTGGTCCCAAGAACAGGAAAAAGTTTTGAGCTTTCAAAAAGTGGTATTTTTCCTTCTTCATCCTGGAAGTACAGATATAAACAAAACTACTGAGCATAATGTGCTGGAACCTCGACTGTCCTTTCATGCAGCTCTCCTAATGACAAGTGTTAATATTGTCTGTGTGTAGAATGAGGGAATGAAGGGGGTGGTTGTTTAGTGCAGGTGGCATGCTCAGGGTCTTGGTGCCTGCTGTAAGGCAGACAGCAGTGACTGCAAGTCTGGAGTTCAGGACTGCTGTCCCATTGCAAACCAACCACAGGCCATACCTGGTGTCTCAAATGTAGGGCCATTTTAAGGGCCCAGAGAACAGCTGGCAACGAGTTGATGCCAGAGGTGTGGTTGAGGAGGGTTCTTTTCATTTGTTTGGGGGTTTTGCTGTTTTTAATAGGAAGGGAGAGCAGAAATTCTGATGTAACCCAGGTGACATCTCTTGGATTGTGACCAGCAAAACCACTCTGATAAAAGTTAGTTCATGCAATGCTGCAGCTTGCAAGTTTTAAAGATAGAAGCTATGTTTTGTCCACAGCCTACTTTTCTCTGCCTTATTGTCCAAGATAAATCCCGCAAAGGGAAAAGTGGATTTAATAAGTGATATTCTTATTATATTTGGACTAGTTTAAAAAACCCAAACAAAGGAAATTGGGGTCATGAATATCACATACCTCAGTACTCTCTGTAGGTTGCACTGCTGCTGTGCTGAAAGTGTTCTGCCATTATTGCCACTAAATTCTTACCCATTGTAGCAGATGGTCTAATAGTGCTTGTGCTTCATGGTGCACTGCACAGGAGCTGTGAGGGAGCAATTCTGCTGCTTCTAAGGCTCTGAAGCCTTATGTTGCCCCTAATTCTCATGCTTATGTTTGTAATTACCAAATAGGGAGTTTGCCTGCCATGTTCGAGAACTGCACAAATTCTCTCACCTCTCCCACAACACAGAAAAAGATTGAAACGAGCAAAGTTTCTGTACTTTCATTTAAAGACAAATAACCTTTCATACAGATAATTATAAAATTCTAGGTAGGCTGGAATAGCAGTGATGCTTCTTGTTTCAAGATAATTAGGCTCTCACAGCCTAAAGTGTTGGTTAAAATTGATTCTGATTTGTCCTTAGTCTTTCCAGCTATTGAAGTGACTTTCTTTGTGCACCTTCGTATCAGTTATTTTAAATCATTACACTGATACAGTGTGTCTGTGCTCTTAACATATTACCATGAAGCAACTTCTGAAGTGGCTTTGAGGCTGGCTTATTGCCTAATACTGCAGCATATAGGAAGGAGACAAAGTAGTCTCTGTTCAGAGCTGAGAGACAAGTGAGTTAATTAGGCTTTTGGGGCCTTTTAGTGTGTGACTCCAACTTCACTCTTTGCTATAAATTAATTGTACTGCAGTAATTGTTAATGGAGTATGTTGTATTAAAAATATTACATTATATTATTTCAGCTCACTTGGTAGCAGTGTGTAAAATTCTGATGTTTTCACTGTGTAGGTATTCCAATACAAAGATAACCTAAAGAGAAGATGCAGGAGCTCCTGAAATGCTCTGATTTTAGATTTCTGTAAAATAATTGTTGGATCACTTTTCAGGTAGGGCCTTGTGCCCTTTTAAAATGACAAGCTCCTGCCCTATTGCTGCTGTGACTACTTTTTCAATAAAGAAATCCTCTGTTAGTCTAGCATCTATCAGAAATATTCACATATCTCAGCTGCAAACTGGAAAATTACTATTAAAAAGTGGGATGTAATCCTTTAACCAGTGCCGAACCCTTTTGTCACCAACAAGTAATGCAGACAGAAGGTGGTTGTGTATGGATGGAGAATACCAGACCCAAATTTTCAGTTTTGTTGGTCTTTGAATGGAGTTGTTGACTCTGACTTAACAAGTCTAGGCGTGTCCAGGGACAAGCTAGTGGGCTGCATTAATTTGCCTTGGAAAAAGGTTTGTAACCAGTGAGAGATGGTCACTGAGGGTGCAGTGCTTCCACGAGCACTTTCCCAGGTGGTATAGCCAGACATTTTTACCTTTCTGTGTTCAATATCTGCCTCTGTGTCAGATTACTGATCTTCTACTGTCTTCTAGCTATGTTAATGTGACTCTTGAGTGGGGAGGCTCTAAAACAGGTCAGTTGAAATGACCTTTGTGTTAAAAATGCCAACAGCACCCATATGTGACCCCTGAAACTTATTTCTTATTCCCTTCTCCTCACCTGGAATGTTTATTTTCATTGTTTGGTTTTTTTAAGATTCGATTGATTTCCTCAACAGTTTCAGTATGCTCTGCTGACAGGACAGGGGTGCATGGGTGGAGAACGTAGGAGGCTCTTAAATCAGTTTGTACCAGGGATTATAAGGTGGAATTTTCAGCTTTAAGACCATCCAGGGCCTAGGTTGTAACTTTATTAATCTGTAAGATGTCTGCTCAGTAATAGGTTACTGGTATATTGTTGTTCCCTAAAGAGAGGTTCACAGAAGGAAGAGCTCAGTTGTGACATGTTGCACCTTTGTTTTGAACACAAATCATAGGATTTAAATGTTCCAGTGAAGATCTGTTCAGTCTGAAATGGGGAGGGTCATAGGCAAATTGCTGCCATATGGGTGGAAAACAGACAGGAGTGTGTGAGGTTTTCCAACCCTCCCCCAATCTGAGATCCTGGTGAGCATCAGGCTTCAGAAAGAAATTAGTTCAGATGAGAAGAATGCTTCTACTTCATCCTTGCTGGTTGTTGCTGAGAATCTAACTTCTACAAATGTAACTTACACTAAGTTTTGAAATTACACCTTATACTGTTCAGCAAGCTTGGCTATTTCCTGCCTCCTCCCATACAGTGTCTAAAAGCTTAAACAGATGCAGACTGCAGCCTGGGGCCACTCTGAGGAAACCAGCAGGAGTGGCTGGGTGCCTCAGGTGCAAGATTTAGTTTCTTGATGCTGTCTGGAAGCCGCCCAAGTCTTGAGAAAGAGTGCAAGACAATGGGCTTGAGTTTGGGAGCGTGCTGAAGAACCACAAAGTGCAAAACGTCCTTTAAATGAGTGGTGGTAAATCTTTTTGACCTCTCTGTCAGGTTTATCTTCAGGGAGAATTACAGGTTCTTATCATGTAGTGTCAGGTCAAACGACAGGTGCCAACAGCTTGTGATTATTGGCCTAGCTTTAACCTAGTTCTGGTGTGGCTGGAAGTTGTTTGAGCCAGGTCAGACGTAGGTCAGGCAGTGGAAGAGCAGTGACTGTGTAGACTAGGACAGAAACATGACCACGCTCAGCACCCTGCACTGTGTTTTATGTGGGTCTGGTGATGAGGAGGAGGAATGTGAGCTGGATGAGCATATGGACATGGCTGGTGCAGGTGAAGAGTTATTAACAAATTGTGAGAGATGCTGCTGTATGCAGAGAACTGTTTAATAGGGCAGATCAGACATTCTGCCTGATCACCAATATATCTTTGTATGTGTTTAGACTGGCCAAACTGTAGGTCCTCTTTTTACTGCCACTGTTTTTTGTTCCCTAGTAGATTTTTCTTCTTTGTGGATCATTTGGTATGTACTGAAAACCCCTGGATTATAGCCAGCCCAGCCAATAAGTTTCAGTCATTAATAAGACTTGCTTGTGTGCAGAGCAAACAGTGCTGTTCAAACAGTTTCCTAATCAAAACAGTTGTATCACCACGTTAACTCCCTCAGAGCTGGAGGCACGTGCCATTGCCTGTGAACGCTTTGTGCTGCAATCATGTACTGACTTTGTGGCCAGGCCCACCTGGGTAACCCTGCCATCCTTGATGCAGAGAGCAGTGGAACTCCCTGCTGTAAGAGGGGGCACTGATCACACCATTTATTGCTATGTACAGGTGCAGATATTGGGAAACCATGCTTGAGTTTTCTGCAGGGTGTTCCTTACATGGGAGGTGACTGTGAATGAGACTGACTGCAGGTGATGGTGTTTGGAAAGTGTGTGCAGTGCTGCAGTTGAGTGGAGGATTTCTGCAAGAGATTAAAGGGTACAGTGAGGACAGCAAGCAGTGAAAGTAAACAATTTCAAGTGATGTCTAAAGCAATTAGTGGAAGGTCATGCATTTAAATGTATTCCTCTCAAAGTGTTTTAGAGAAACTAGGTTCCCCACAAACCAGTGTGGTTGGAGAATAAAAGGAGAAGCTTTGAAAAAACGCAGTCATCATCTTATAGATTCTGAGCAGAATAACTTGGTATCTTCTGTTCAGCACAGTTCGGATGTCTATTTTACCCTTCCTACCGTATTATTTTGTAGGTTTGTGTAATTTAATTATTGCTTTTCTAAAAAGTTTCAAGTGTCTTGCTCTGCATATCCAATAGAGTTTGGTAATGAGTCTCCCTTGTTAATCTCTAGTTAAATGTTTGCCAGGAGATGGATCTGATAATCTCTAAAGGACAAGCAGTGAGAGGACGGTGCTGAGGGCAGAATGAACAAGACTTGGGAATAATGGGTCAGAAGTTCTGAAAGGGAAGCTAGAGCAGAAACCCTGGCAGATACTATGTGGAAGAATGACAGGGTAGTTTAGAAACTGGGAGTGGAAATCTGGAAACTGTCACTGGAAGCAGCCTGAGGTGACAGAACAATGCAGCTGCAGCATGGTATGGGGTGTACCCCAGCAAACAGGATGGCTGGGTGAAGCCATCCAGCTAAAGGAAGAGGCCATAAACTGAGGGAATGCTGGTGTATAGTAACTTCATGCTAGGACTTCCGTAAGCTTTTAGATTTCAGAAGGGAGAGTGCTTTGTGGTTGCTACTTTTGTAGTCATTGATCGTGTGTTTTGTCTTTCTTTTTCTTTCCTTTGTAAATGTGTTCTGTTAACATTTGCTGTGTAATGTATTACTGACATCTGGTCAAACTGCATGAATTTAGGTAGTGGTAATCTTTTTCCCAAAAAACGATATCCATTGGTGAGTTTTATCTAATACTTGGTTAAAGAAAGTCTGTGTTTTTGTAACAAAGCAGTGCAAACTGTATGTGAGCAACTCACTCTAGCAGCGAAAGCCTACCCAACCACATTGCCAAATCCCAGCTTCCTCAAGGCTTGTGAATATCTCTGACTGTCCTGGATTCTTTCACTTCAAACATGCTGCTTTGCTCAGTGCCTGGGGAGCCACCCAACCCCAAGCAGCTTTCTGAGGATCACGTGCTCCTCAGGCATGCCATGCTCAGGTTTGTGTATACAAAGAAAGATGCTTGAAAAAGTTTAATTGCCCCTCAGAGAGTGCTTTATATACTGCCTGAGAGAGATTGAGCAGGACAGAAGTTTCTGCATTGACCCATTGCATGCATGTGGGCTATTAGTTCACAGCGTGGAACTGGGTGCTGTTACCGTACCTACTAAAACAGCTAATTTGGTAGTGGTAAGAGTGATATAAAAAGGTTAGCGTTAAAGCTCTTCAGTGTTTTGGTGTGGGTTTTTCCCTCCTGCTTTTCTCTACAGTCAGGGATAGCCCTTGAGTGGCTCTGGGATGCGGAATGCAAAGTCTGAAAGATTTGAGTGAGAGAGAGAGGTTGACAGGGCCTCAAAATGCAGATGTGGGAATCTGCTATGACTTGACGTCTCTAGTTGTTTCCCTTCTCCTACAAAACTATATAGTGACAAGCCTCATCCTGAAATATTGTTGGCAATAACATATACATGGAATCTTTAATTTGGGATTGCTAGAGACATCAATCTCAAACAAATGTCTGCGACTGTTTCCAAGCTTTTCTTCCCACAAGTTTAAGTGCATGTCAGAGAAGTAATAGTGACATTTTTGCTATAAGTGTATTTACAAGCTTGTCCGTAGCATCCACTGCTTCACTCTTTTAGGTAAGTAGGACTTTAGGAATTTTAAGTCAGTCACAATATGCAGTGGAAAAAGATACTCATCAGAATTGGACGATCCATCTGTATTGTACTCATCATTATGTATTGTGTAAAGAAGTATGCCCCCAAAAATCCTCCCCTTGCTCTAAAGCCTTTCTTGAATAGGACAGACTCTAAATAGTTGTTTTAAAACTTGGTTTTGATGGAACTGTATTGTGGGAGAGCTACAGCATGTCTTAAACTGTGCTTCTGGTTTGTTTTATTTCAGGAAAGGTAGCTATACAGAAAGAAGATCTGCAGAAGTACCATAACAGAGACACCTGGTTTCAACTCCAGCATGTTGATGCTGATTCAGAAGTACAGGTGAGATTCTTAAAAAAATATCTTGACAAAGGAGTATTTGTAATACGGCCATGGCAATTTTATGGGTTTCATAGCTCTAGGACACATGTGTCACTTTCCTACAAAAAGAAAGCGTTGCCCCTTAGTATGATTTGGGTTTTGGTGGTAAGTGTAGAATGGATTACAAGTGTGCATAAATCACTGGGGGTCAGAGTTCTGCCTACAGAAGTAATTAAAACTATATGAACTATCAGGGTCACTGATACAAAGAGAGGTGTGTTTATCTCAAGTATCAAATAACTTCAGGCCCTATAAATAACAGTTGATTCCTCAGGGAGTGGAGTCATCTTGAAAATAGTATCTTCAGGTACTGCTTTAAATAATTATGTTGGCAGGTTGCCACAGGAATGGCAATAAGTACATCTTAAATGTGAAAAACATTCCTTGCCAGATTTCTAGGCCCTCTTCCAAACAATGGGAATGCTGATAATTGTATTACTTCAGCCCTAATTTACATTTAGGGTTTGGGACTTTGCAAATTTTTGTGCACAGCGAGACTCCTCTTTTTTTGTACTTACCCTCTTTTGAAGCAGATTCTGTTTTCTACTACGACATTAAGTCTTGTGACAACAGTCATGATAACAAAGCAAGAAATCCAAATGATGTAGCAGGATACTATGTCAATTACTTTTTTTTTTTTTCTCCTCTCCTTTAAGTATATATTACAAATCACTTTTGAACCACAGTATTTGTTTAGGAGGAGACATGACTGTCAAACCTGTGCAAGAGTCTAAGATAAATGCAATGGGAAATGCCTCTTAGATATTTCTGTGTGGTAGGGTTGGGCATGGTGTCTTGGCTTTTCAGTCTGCGTGCAGGTCTGCACATACTGGGTTGGAAAATGACGCTTACAGTGCACACACATTGCAGCATACAGTGTGGTCATGTATGGTGAAGTGTATGTGAGAATACATGCAAGATTAGGTTTTCTTTTTGTTTGGAGAGACAAATAATACACAGTTATGCATGTGATACAAAGAAAGCCTCAGGACAGCCTGTTCAGCCTGTGACATTCTCTTGTAAAATATTGATCCTCTTTAATGCCACATTGCAGTGTCACTGGCAATGGAAAGGCTTTTAACAGGCCTTTAACTTTGCGATCTATTCTGTTTACCCTGATCTCCCTGTCTTCTTACCCCAAAGCCTCTTATGACAGTGCCTTTAGAACAATAGATTGAGTGTTTATTTCCTGTAGGATATGAAAACTTTCCCTTTGTAATTTATCAGTTGAAAAAGGCCAATATTTAGATAAGCTTCTGCATTGTTTATTTTGTTACAATATTTATACAGAGTGAGTTTGTGGAAGGTTTTTAGACCAGGGTGCTTTCTAGGGCAGCACTGGTAACATAAGTTGCAGGCAGCTCTAGCTTTTGGAGGGATGAGGAGCACAGTATTTGCTGAAAAGCATGTTCTCTGTTTGTAATTGTACAGTTTATCACTTCCGCTCTTTGCATCCTTACAAGAGCCCAACTGTTAAAAGCTGTTTCTGGGCTCCATGATAAGCATTTATTACAAGTAGTGTAAATATTATTTACATGATACTCTGATTTTATCCATTTACTGAAATGTTCCTTGGTCTTTATGTTGTGTCTGCAAGAGGGCTTGGTTTTCCTTAATAGTGGGAGCAGATTTGTAAATATTTTGTATGAGTTCTTATGCAAGTGAAGATAGTCAAATTAACTATTTTTGTGTTTGTATCTTTTACGTTTGCGGTATCTCAGTTGTCTTTCTAAGCATTTTCATTTGTAAGAGAAAATAGAATACTTGTATTAGTGTTGAGTATTTATACAATGTTACTCAGTTTTCCTTCAATTTTAAGAAAATAGTTTAAGAAATTTTTAATAGTTGACATTTGCAGTGAATCATGCAAATACTAGTATAAAGGCAGTTTTAACATGCTGACTGTCAGTTTTATCATTCTAGCAGTTGTTCCAATATAATCTAATGGATTAAACATTGAGCTGTACGCCAGGGAACTCCTGCATCTTCTGGTTTTGTCAGCCAGTGGCTGTTGTACTATTTTCCATGCTGTAATCACTTCATGGCTATTTAGTTATGCATCACAGCACTTTATTGAGGTAAGCTATTGTCACTCCCACACTTTGACTACAGTGAGAGTAAATGTCAGAAAGAATGTGACTTGCTTGAGGTTATACAGTCAGACTGAGAAATTAAAAAAGAAAAATGAGACCAGGTTTCTAATTATTTCTAATACTTTAGGCCGTGATATGAAAGAAGCTGGGTAAGAATAATAAACCTATGAGGGACTTACCTTTACCCCATGCGAAGTCTGAAAATACCCAAGTTTTAAGCAGACCAGCCAGCACAGTCAGAAACTGAAAACCACCTTAAAAACAATGGATTGTTGAAATATTAGTGATATTGGATACTGTGGTTCTCATGGCCCACTTCTGGGACACGTTACCTCATTTTTCAGAACAGAGAGACTGATTTGGAATTGCAGATAATAACATTTGTGATGTAAGAACTGATGTTTTGAGCTGTCTATCTGAAGTTTAATGAGAAGAATTTAAAATTTTGTTCAACATGTTTGTACCTCATTTATATGTGTTCCTGTATACTTTAAAAAGTATGTAAGTGTTGATGTTGTATAACTTCATCCCAGATTGTTTCCAAGGTGTTTAGCTCAAGACTTTGAATCCAGTTTTATGGTTTTACAACATTGCCAATTCTTACTGCCTTATAAAGGTGCTTTGTATTGTCAGGAGTGAGATTATGACTTCATAAATTTTATTGCAGGTAAGGATTTTACTGACAGCAGGACTACATTAATTGTCAGACTACACAGATATGAGTATTAATGTCGGATGCTTTAATGCCACTGACAGCAGGTAAAGGAGTCTGGCATGACTGCTCATGTTGAAGAAAAGATGAGAGCATTGTCTGTCTAGGCTAAGTGCTGCTAAGAGGCCTATGATCTCCCCACCACATCATGTTCAGTCTCACAGGAGGCAGTACAGGTGGGACTGTGCAGCTGCTCAGGCCACAGACGTAGAGCTGGCATTATGACCCACATGCCTTTTGTGGGTTTGTGTTACCATTTGGTCGAGCAAACCTGCCTAGTGAGACAATCAGCATCATCAGGTGCATCTGAACTTCCCTTGGCCTGAGTGGGTGGGAAGCAGTAGCTACCAGAACATGGTGCTGTCTCATTCAGCAGTGGGCTGGAACTGCCCCTTGAAGTTGACAGCCTTTTACTCTGTTGGTACATCAATCCCCCCACATTTTACTAGCTGGTTTTGCTCTGGCTAGGTTGAAAATAACACATTGCATAGTCTGCTCCAGTCCTGTCAGTGGATACCCTGGATGCTGTTGAGATATAGTTGGGTGATGAAACAGCAGTTGTGCTCTAGGTGATTAAGTTTGAGCTGCTCTGAAAAGAGGAAATTATGAAACTCCAACTTGTATTTGTGTTTGGCATACAAATATGAAATGACATGATATCTGAATATTTTCTTTTTAAATACAGAATAAAATGTTACATGTAGTCAGGAGGTTTTCTTATATAGAGTGCAGAATGGAAGTTGATAGCAGCCATTAATGTGTAATTTATGGCTTAACTTTCCAGACTGAAAAACTTTTTCTGAAAGTATGAAGCTATAACCAGGTGGATTTGTGCACATTTAACTGAAGGGATTTTAAGTTCCCATCTTCTGCTGAAGCCTGCCTCCTTCTCAGTACTGTGCCCAGAGTTAAATGCCCAGTGTCTGACAGTACAAGAGCCCAAGCATTTCAGTGAGAAGTAGAACAGGAATTGAGCCATTACTGAAAATGGTTTGACTTTTGCATTGAAATAGATTATGAACAATCAGGCAGCTTTAGCTGGAGGGGAGGGACTAGCAGCAGAAGAGACAACATTGTAAGCTGCTTGAGGTCAGTACAAACGTGATGTTGTACACTTTACATGGGATGTGTTTCTTTTCTACTAGTCATTTGTCTTTCAAGACCTGCTGTATTTTCATTGTCGTGCTTTTTGAGGTCTGGAAGCAAAAATTGCCATGCTATTGTGCTTACATCTCTTTTGATCCATGAATGTTTTCCTTTTCCTCACAGAAGGAAGTTTACGCAACAGTAAGTGATTCAGATATTTGCCTAGGGCTGTAGATGACAGATGCTCTCAGTGGCCCATGTGTTCTCAGTGGAATTTAAGCCCAAGTACACATGCAGTCTTTAAAAAGCCTTTCCTGGAAAATTAAGTTTTCCCCTTAATTTTTTTTTTCACATTACGTTCATAGTTCAAGTCTGTTTTGTGAAGTTTGATCTTTGCAGCCTAAACACCCTTTGTGTACATGTAATCAGTGAAGTGATTAAAGATCCAGAGATACTCTGATTATATCTATATACACCAGCATACTCCAAACCATGTAGTCTGTGTATGTCAAAGTGGGGGAGACTTGCAAGGCAAGTTAGGTTATTCTGACATGTTTTCCTGTGCAGATTCTTGTTTTAAAAGTTCCCCTTTTCAAGTGTGCTTTGAGTTACTTCCTCCACCTCATTGACAAATGTGAAATAGTCATGTCCCTACAGCTGAGTTCTCAGTATTAAATGACAGAACACTTTTCCAAAGTCATTTATGCTCAAGGTCTTATGTAAAAGTCATTGTTGGGGCAAAAAAGTCTGACAAAAAAACTTGAAAATTGCTCATTTCCCCTTCTTTCTCATAAGAACTTTGATGTGTCCGAGATATCTATTTGGCTATCAACTTAGTAAAAATAAAAGGCATGTAAAGGGCAGATAACCAACACTGAGGAAGCAAATTGTCTCACATTTTAACCTTCTATATTCAAAGCTTTGTGCAAAAGATTTACTGATGTTAAGTACTTTCTTCAGACACCAAAAGCCTTTCCTCCTCCTTTCACCACATTAGCATTTTGTCTATGCAGGCCTTTGACTATTGTTGATTAAACATGCCTGTTCTTCAGTATGGACTGGTGTTATGTGTTATACTACACTTCATTAGTGGAAAACATTGCTTATGGGTATGTTTGGAGAGCACACCTAAAATCCTCTTGTCCTGCTGGACATAACTGGCTCTGAAATGCTGCCTGTATATTAGCTAGAAGAATCTAGCTAAGGCATGGTGTGCTCCTCAAAAAAGCCCTTCCTTTTTGTCAGCACCTTTCCATTGAAATCTGTACCTCAAGTATCAGGCTTCATGAATGAAATCTTGACCTTTCCGGGGTGGGAGTTTTGCCATGAGTTCATCAGAGCCAAGGTTTCACCACAAGCCTTTTAATTATCTCTTCTTCATTCAGTCTTGTGTGACAGAGAAGTTTATCCCAGATCTGTGGAGGAAGCTGGAAGTGTTACTTTATTTTTATTCACCTTACCTTCATAATTTCAAAGCTTCCAAGGTCTCTCCCATATCTGCCTGCTTCCTGTTCTATATAAATCAATGTTCTTTGTATATATGGAGCAAATCATGTTGGAACTGTAATGGCTCTGTTGCTAATTGTTAATTAAGAATGTGTGTTTGAGGGTATAAGATGTAATTGTCTTTAGGAGGAACTGTACAGGGCAGTTTCACTCCAGTAATTGATAGAATTACATTGTCTGTTGAACAATTAAGAGCATTGCATGCCCACTGTCCAACACTGATATTTACTATCTTTATGTAGGTACTTAAACACATCTAGCATAAAAATGAGTCACTGATGCATTTTGTACAACCTACTGTAAGCATGGGTAAATGCAAATTTGTAATGTAAAAAGAAGAAGCTGTTGCCAGGTTTGGTATCAGCTTTCTACCACACACAGGAAATAATGGGTGTTACCCTCTTTATTTTGAACAGTGGCACTTAAGTTTCTATCTTCTAGTTGTTTTGAAGAGAGATGACATGTCTGTTTTGATAGGGTGGGGAGATTCTCAAGGCTAAATGCCTACTGACAAAATCATTTGAGACAACTGAACCATGCTTTAGCAATGGTAAATAATGTTTGTGGTAAAGGGAAAGAGCAGCTATTGACTAGATCCTGCTTTGTGGCAAGACTTCCTCCCTGTGTGCATGTCAGACCACAGGATTCAGAATTATCAGCACGAAGGGCGAAGACAGTCAATCAGGTTTTGGTCTATTACTCTTTAATAGCTAGTTTGTAACTTGGCATGTGGTGAGGAGCACCTACTGCTGAACAATGAGCGTGTGTGATTTTACAGTAACATACATGGGTTTTGTATCTGCAGAACATAATTTGTCTGGGGAAATTAAACCCTTTCACTTACAACATCTACATATTATATCCCACCGAACTATTTGAGAGGAAAACATGATTAATTATAAGGATTTTGACCATATGGCAGTATTCTTCCTTTAGAGAAACAGGAAGGTTAACATTATGCTCTGTGAAGTTGTTTGCCAGTCACTGAGCAATTCTGACATGCTTGCACATATGGAGAGCAAGCAGATATCAGTTCCGCTTTGCTTAGCATTTATGAATCCATGCAGTGTTGAATAGAGCTGCTGCACTTTCCTCAGCAATCAGCTGGATTTTGTTCCAGTTCCTTGTGTGCTGCACTGTGGTCCAGCAGGCAGGCTGTGATCTCTAGCATGATCCTTAGACCTTTCCCAGCTGCCTGCTGCCCTCTGCTAAAGGAAGGAACAGCTGTTACAAGCAGCCAGTGCAGACAGCAAACAAACTCCTTCCTCCTCCTGCTCTCAAGCTCACTGTTAGGCCTGACCTTATGTGAGGCTGCTGATAATACTGCAGGGCTGGATTTACCTAAAGCAGTAGCTGTACCATTGGTCTTTCCTCTCCCACTCCCTCAAGGGCAGCACTGAGTGAGCCCTTAGGGTTTGGGTCAGTTTTCTTGTTTGCTTTTAAGTTTTACTGATGGCAGAAAGTCACATCTCAGGAAGTTGGCTCAAAAGGTTTCAGAGTAGACAGGATCTACCCAGTAACATTTGCTATATCCTGAAATAAAATTTATAAAGACTGAGAAAGAAATGACACAGGTTATTCCCTAGTTTGGAATGGTCTCTGTGCAGCGCTGCGTTCTTCCAATGCTCATTTCTCTAGACAGCTTGGAGCAAGGGAAAATAAGCCAACACACCAGTGTTATCACAGTCCTGAATTTGAGATTCCAAAAAAAATGCGGTGCTGGCATGAGTTAGTCATGAGCTGTGGTTCATGTTACCTGCTTAGCCTAGTCCTCTCCTACAGCTCCCATCTGTTACATCTCTTCCCTGCTCCATCTCCAGGAGCTGGGGTGAGACTGCTAGCAGTCACACTCTACCAGCAGGATGAGGAGTAAGGAGCCAAAAGTGGGTTCCTGTCCCTCTTTCCACACTACTAAGCAACGAGCAGAGTTGAGTTGTGTTGGGAAAAGTGTTCCCATATGGGATAAATGTTTGGAAAAACTTTCATGCAGGTGCACTCCCACCGTGGAGGGGAAAGTTCCCAGCAAAATTGGGTATGGTATTGAGAAGTAGGGAGATGGGTGACCACAAACCTCTTGTCCAACAGGTTTAATAGTAAACCAATACCTTATTTAGGAGTTTTTGTGATATCAGCTGTGGTTCTTTTGTAGAAGAGAGAATTATTATGCTGTGTGAGCCCTGGATATGAAGACTATTGACTTGATACTTAATATCCAAGCACACTTTATATTTTCTGGTTTTGTTTAAAATCAGCAGTGAATACTTGTTCTTTTCCTTTGATGTTTTCAAAAAGTGAAAGATTTCTGAAAATTTGATAGTAACAAAAAGGATGGAGTCCTGGTTGATACTTGCTTAAAAATTATTTGGGAAATTTGGGTAGATTTGGCTCCTGTCTTTTGAACTTAGGCAGACTGACAGTTTTTTGTGCATCTTCTAGAGCCTCGGGTAGGCACAGGCTTTCCTGGTATTTGTCAGTGCTTTTTCATAAATATTTCTCTGAAAAAACAGATTGCATCTGTTTTGAGCTAGATCGGATGTTGCATTTGAATCTACAGTCACTGGTTTATGTGGGGTGTGTCAGATTCCAGGGCAAAATGTGTGCATGTAGCTGCACTCTGACACAGCTCTCAGTGGTGTCCTGGTGACCTTATAAACACTGCCTCTGAGGCCTTGTTCAGGATGCTGAAATTGCTTTATGCCAGGATGGCAGAACTTTGTCATAAGAGTAACTTTAGGATAATCTGTGGTTGTGCATTTTCTTTTCCTTCAAAGAGCTGTGGTTAAATTAAACCACAAATTTGCAACTACTGGAAGCATGATACAGATAGATAGCATTTGTATACTTGTATTTGCTTTATAACTGTTTTCTATGATGTTTCAATCCACAGTGACTCACAGCTGCATTCCAAGCAGAAAGGAGGTGGTTGGAGACAGGCTTTTCCTGTACCGATAAAACTAGGACTTTAAGTCTACTTTTTCTTTTCTTTGCCAACTTACGATCAGTTTCAGCTTAGTTTTCAGATAACTTTGCAGTAAAGGTTATATTTAACAAGGATAGTATAATTAGTGTTTTCCTCAGTAAGGCCTTTCAAAAGTTTTTTTTGTTACTGATTTCCTTTTGACTGCTGTCTGCTTCCCTACAAGAAATTCGGTCATCTGGTGGCTTCTTTAATGAATAACGGAAAACTGGAAGCTGGCTGGCCCCATTATGTGGTGTTAGATGTGGTTAGGAAGGATGTGTGACCTGTGAACCCACCCTCCATATCAGCTGGAGCTGATGGAAGCGCTCAGCAGTTGAATTGGCGCTCCTTCAGCTTGTTCCTTGAAAAGGGATCCTACCCTTCCCAATGAGAAGGTTATGATAATAAGCATAGCTACTTCTAGGAACACCCTGAAATATATTTGTTAATGGGAATGTTTTGAGTAATTAATACGTTCCACTTCAGAGTTGTCAAACCTCCACAGATTTTTTTCTCAGATTTTTTTTGCTCTGCTAAAGGGAAAAAAAGCATTATAGCCTTATAACACAGGACTGAGCCTAGACTCAACCCCTGGCTCCAAAGGAGGGATTCTCTCTGAGCAGGATGAAGCCACTGTTTCAGCTTTTGGCAAAATGGAATTTATTTTTTGTTTTGTTCTGTTGCATTGTCTAATCTTTCCTGCTTGTAAATGCTGTCAATTTTGATTACCTACTAGAATAGGAGATTTGTTATTATTACAGTAGTTCTTTTAATAATAAAAATATAAAGTTCTTTCTTACAAACTGTCAGTCAAAGATCATGGCAATTCTCAGTTTCTGTGGTACAATTAATCCACATTTTAGGTTGACCTTCTTGTTAATTAGTTTAACCTTTGATCTTATGATACTGATTTATTGCAGTTTTCTGTTTTCCCTTTGCTAAATAAATTATCTGGTGTTTTGTAAACCCAACTAATGCCCTTGCTCAGGAGTGAATTTATTCAGATGAATCCTTATGTTTTGCGTAATGGTATAATTGATTTGGGAAAAAGCATTCTATTTATGTAAGAGGTACATTTGCTGTAAATTAAGCCTGCAAGTGTGTTACTGTAGCCTTATTTCAAGGTATTTGAGTTTTTACCTGGAAGTAAAACACTGGAAGGTGTTTTGAGAATAGTTGTAGGCTGCTGGTCCCAGTGATCCCATGACCTCTGTTTTGCTGTAGGAAGCTTGGAGTCGCTTTTTGAGCAGCTGACTATTTTCAAAGTTTTCACAAGAGAAAGATGAAAGCTACAAGAAGAAATGGCTTTTAGCCCAGAAGAGGCAGCACTATCATTTTATGCTTAATGTAGCTAGGAAAATGTGTGAAATACTGCTGATTTTTAATTTTTTTTTTTTTCAACCTAATTTCTGAAATGAGGCGCTTCCATTTTATTCAATCGGTGTGAGATTGAGCAAATGGCCACTTTGTTTACTCTCGGGCTTATCTAAGTGCATTGAAGCATTCTTTCCTGAGAAGGGTCAGTCTCACTTTTAAGATCAGCAGAAATATGCCTATAAAAACATTTTCATGCCTTGGTATTTTTCTAGAAAGGGATATTTTCTCTGAAGTTGCTAAATCTCTGTTCTTGTCTCTTAATTTCTTCAAAACTTATATTAGTGTTGGTTTGTCTGGTAAAGGTGGTTTGCAGGATATCAACAAAAATAGCAGTAGTGGGTTTTACAGGTTCATAATATA
Source organism: Orthonyx spaldingii (assembly GCA_013397795.1). Taxonomy (NCBI): domain Eukaryota; kingdom Metazoa; phylum Chordata; class Aves; order Passeriformes; family Orthonychidae; genus Orthonyx; species Orthonyx spaldingii. Next base: position 2,060,861 of record VZTJ01004576.1, read on the forward strand.
AATTTATTCTCCAGAGACAAACGGTTTAGGTCGTGTAATAGAATATGTGGCCAGTAGAAGAGAGAACATTGAAGAGTAAGGAAAATATAGTAAAACAAATTATTAGAAAATACAGTAAACAGCCAGAAAGCTGTTCTGCTTAACCAGAGTTCTTAGCTGGTTATGTGCCCAGCCCTTGTCAGGTGCAGCTACAGTGGGCATTGCAGTGATACTGAGTCCTTTAGAGCTGCGTCTAGCAGTGGCTTTATGCATTTGTGCAGAGAAGTCCTGCTTTTATGTATGAGCACAGGCTTCAGTTTGGAAGCCAATGACAGATGCTGACTTTGGCACACATTGACAGGGTGAAGGAGGATACCTATGTCACTGAAACATGAATCAGGAGTGACAGCTAAATGCAACATTTTGTTTTTGCATTGTGGGGGAGTGGTTTAATTATTTTGTTCAAAATTATGCGGAAGACACATGGCAGAAGCCTTGTTTTAAAGTCACCCACATTTGGGTTCTTCCCTGTTCAAAATGTCAGCAAGCTGCTGTGGTGCCTCTGCAACTTTGTACAGATTGGAGAGGTTGTCTTCCTTCTGAATGAACACCAGTATCATCTGCCACATGTACTTGAAGGGTCTGTGTTCCAGCCCCCAGGTAGGGAAAAGTGTTACTGAGTCAGAATACTGAAGGTATAAGTAGATGATAAAGGTTCGAGGAGCGAAAGCATGAAGTGTGCATTCAAGGTAGTGCAGAAAGAATGGTACTGAATAAGGGATATACACTAGGAAGGGGAGAGAATGACTGTAGCAGTAAGAAAAAGCATGTCTCACAGTCTTCTTCAGGACCAGTATTCAGGCACTGAGTCCAGTGTTTGTGCTTCTTAATGTGAGAGGACCAGGCAATCACCTTGGACTGAACTTCTGCATGTCCATGCTCCTTAATTGTTGCTGTCTCCTTGTTGTGCTGTGGGCTGCCTTCACCATCTTTTGTCCAGACAAATCTGCTGTAGGGAGAGGGAATCTTAGCAACAGAGGTGCAACTTGAGGCCAGGGTTTCGTCTTCACTCTCCTGTGTTGCTCAGGATAGACATCCTCATAGAGCAGGGAGTTGCAGTAGCTAGTCAAAACAGATAGGGAAGTCGCTGGCAAGAGTTTTGGTCCTGTGCAAAGAGCAAAGGTTGAATCTGGCAGATCTCATAAAAGGGGTGTCAAGAGAATTTTGTGTAATTGGAGGTGAAGATGATACGTTAGAGCTGTGACTAATTACCAGGCTGGATTTTAGCATCCTTTAGTACAAAGGGTGGAAGGAAGATAGTTACGAAAATGAAAGGCTCAATTTTTGGCTGTGATTTGCAGAAGATGACTGGGCACTTCTGGCATGTCAGATTTGGTCAATAACAAAATGTATTTTGTATTTGCTGTATACACACTGTAAAAGTGATGCTGAGATTTGTCTGTGGGAGTGGAGACTCACATTTTGAAATATAATGGAATTAATAAGAGGAATGCAGTTGTATTCATGTTTGCCTTTATTTTCTTAGTGTATTGAAGGGTAATATCTTGGCCCAAGTCATAATAAAGTTAATGGGATAGTAAGGAGTTGAAGACTGTGTAACAGTAGATGCTGTGAATGCTAGCAACATGATCATTTTTTGTGTTTTTTTTTAATAGTGGTTCGGTATAGTTTTATTGATACTTTTCTTACAATTCATATTGCTTAATAGAAAATATTTTTATAATGTTTGCAACATGTAGGTGTTAATTTATAACATGCTTCTGTGATACCATTTTTTAACAGTAGTGTTGCAGATACTTGCTAATATTTAAAATGCTAGTTACAGATAAAGTTCCAACACAACATTTCTGTGTCAGGTCATGGACACTCCATTATCCTTCTATTAGTACAACATATAGAGGTAACATAATGGTGGGAATTATGCAGCCAAATTTAGTTAAATGACTACTAGTCTGAATTCTCTGGCAGTTGAAGGACCTTAGCTATGCAGCTCTTATTTAATCTTTAGACATCTCCTGGAATTACTTGCACAAACTGACTTGATTTGGTTGAGGTTGGAATGGTGTGACTGCCTATGCATAAAAATAACTTTTCATGTGGTGTTTTTGGTGTGTTTCAGGGGAAGGTCCACCTCGAGCTGAGACTGAGTGAAGTCATAACAGACACTGGTGTCGTCTGCCATAAGCTTGCAACACGGTAGGACTTGAAATGTAGTAGTGAAGTTATGAGAAACACACTGATTGCAAACAGTGTGTAGTGCTTTAAAAATAGTTGGAGGAATCAAAACATTTTTTGGACATTGAATGTTCTTAATCAGAAATATCCTTATGAATTTATAGGGTGTGAGATTTTTTTCATTTTCCCTTCTCCTTCTCTCCACATCAGAGTGGTGTCATCATACACTTCTAGCTCTTTGGCAGTCATGTCAGTATAAAAATACTCTGCTAGCAAAGTTTTGAGCAGCCCAATTTTCAGACCAGTATTTAATATTATTTTGTTGCTGCCTTTGCTAAGGCTTTATCCTGGTAGTCTTTACATCTAGGACCTGTTAACAAATGCAGGTGTCCTCCATCACGGTAGGCCCACTCATGATATGAGGGTGTGCTGGGTAAGTGATCCTGCCTGCCTGTGCATGTACCCTCTGGCCATGAAGGTCCCACCAGAGCTCTGCAGTAGGTACATTTGAACTCTTTCTCTCTGCAGTCTGCTGTGATGAGGCAGAGCGAATACCAGGGATAGTCTGGTGCAAGTTGCTGTGTAGGCTCTCAGCTCTGGTGACCTTGTTAACCAGGGCACAATGCTGCTGGAACACAGCTGTACCTCTTTAAGAACAAAAATTGCCATGTCAGTATAGCTGTGCACCACCTGGAGGGCCCAGCCTTCCTCTAGCTGCTTCCTGAGGCCTTTCATTCTGTCATTTTCCACTCCATAATTTGAATATGACCAAGTGATGATGGTCACACACATTCTGAGAAACCAGAGCTCAGACCTGTATCTACCAAGTCCTAGGCTGATATCTTTTGTTTAAGTGTTGTTTGTATTGCTATTGGTCCTAAGGCTTTGCGGGACAGGGGGAAATAGAGGATGGGAAAAGTAATTTTCTTGCCTTTCTGCTGTCAGAGAGGGTGTATGTGTATGGGACATACAGAACAGTGGGTTTATCACCAAGCTTGGATTCTCCTTTGAAGCAAGCCTGGAGGATACTGTGCTTAGAGAGGGAAAAGGAGTACAGTTGTCCTGATTACCATGTTGAGGTTCTTTTTTGCTTTGGCCTTTCTGAAAGTGTGTACTGCACTCCTTAGATGTTATGTTATACAGCCACATCTGTCCATATCCTTTGAACCCTAGTTGTGGGTTGAGACCCCGTGATGTCTGTGACTCTGCAAATATAGATTAACTGAAACATGCTTCCATTCTCATCTGTTTTGAATAGTTAGGTGGTACACTGAAGGACTTTGAGAAGTGTTTGCCTCTATTTGTTTTATTCTGAGAGAGTATGTCACACCGCAGCCAGCTGTCTTTTAAAGGTTTTGTCTTCAGTTAAGTGGGCCTGGTAGCATTATGGTACCAATAGATTTTTCAGTGAACCTTCTGAAATCCTAGAAATAGGTGTCTGAAAAGGTCCTTCTTAATGTGTAATACATGCAGCTTCCTGCTTCATGAATAGCAGTAAGGCAATGACTACTTTAAAGTGTAATTTTCTAGGTTTCTCTTCATTTGGCCAGATAGCTTTTAAATACTTATTCAAATTTTTGCTTATATATTCTTGATTCCAAGGCTATTCCATTAACTTTCTACAATGCAGAGGAAAAAAACCTTAGATTGGTTTGTGAAGCATTTTGTAACCATGATTTGCTGGGTATTGTTCAGTGTATTAGCTGCAATGTGTAGAAAAATCATGAGGTTTAAACCACTGAATGAGCCCAGGTCTCTTAGAAACAAAATTTGAGAATCAGAGCTCAAGCAAGCTTTTCTCTGCTGAACCTATCTTTTCCCATTGCCATCTTTTCTTCGGTATCTGACCTGGACACTCTGGCTTTGTCTAGTTTCCACATTTATTTGTTATTTGAGTGGTAAGTGAGATTAGAGCTTCGCAGTTCAAATAAGAAAATTGGGAAAGAAGAATGTTTCTGGAGTTTGTAGTTCCATTGGTGCAGGTTTTCATGGCAATGTGTCTTAGGTGTGAGAAAGAAGGGAATGATGAAGGGGAATGATTACATTGGCGGAAAAAAAGCACTTCAGAATGTAGTCCAGCATTTTCTTCATGCCACGCTGCTTGCTTTAGGAAGGTCTACAGCAAACTGCAGCTCTTAACGTTTTTCCACATGATCTGAAATCTCTTTCAGGTTTGTTCGTAGATAGCTTGGTTCTAGTGCTTCAGCATGTAAGAAAAGAGTGTGGTAATTAAGCAACCCTCAGCTAAATGTCTCTGTAGCTGGAATTTACCAGTGAGGAGAGCAGCAAAGGCAGGAGAAGTAGAACCTTGGTTAGAGGTAGGTCATGAGTGAAAAGCAGATACTAGGTGTTTTAGGGAAGTGCAGCTTCCAGTTGAGTATTGTGAAAATAACTGATTTGCTTGTGAACATCTCATGAATGTTACAGTAAGCAAATAAGACAAGGCTGTAAAAATGTGAGCAAGAATCTAAAATCACATCATCTTAAAAATTGACTTGTTCTGATGAATCTAATGCTTGTCTTGTGAGCTTCCTTCACTTTGTTTCAAAAAAGTATATTTTGTTTTTTTAAATGAAGCATTTAGCTACAAAGATCATACCCTGCAAATGACCTCATAGATATAACTGGTTTAACAGTCCAGGTTTGCAAGGAAAACAAAAGCTGCATCCAATGGGCAGCTGTTTAAAAATACCTTAGAGACACTTGTTTTTTTTTAAGTCCCAGAATAGTGCTTGTTTTCAAAGACCACATATGTAGGCTAAATGAAGACTTGGCCTAAGTAGGAAACTTTTTTACCTCTTCAGAAAATATGAGCTTACCCACAGGTCTTTATCAGCGTGCCCTCTGAGCCTGTTCACATTGCTGCCACCTCTGCATTCCAGAAAGCCTGGAAAGCAGCTGGGGCTGAGCCAGCCTGAAGTCCTGTGGAGCATGCTGTGAACAGTCAGCTGGATCAATGGTTGGAAAAATTCATCTGAATGGAAGGGCAAATTAAAATATTTAAGTGCTGAGCTCTTGAACATTAAGTAATAGATTATTTAAAAATGCAAAAGGCAAGTGTGCTTCCTTAGCCCCTGCAGAGGAAGCAAAAACTTCAGTTCAAAAACTGTTACCTAATAGCTTCTCCTTAGGAAGCATTCAATACTTTCATTTAGTCTTAAACCACTAAGCTGTTGTGCTTCATCAGAGGCCCTAGTCTCAGCCAGCTGCTACAGCACAATCTCCTGGACTGAATCCCTGCAAAAGAGATTAAAAGGAGAAGCATTAGTGGATTTAAAAGTTACATTGACAGTACAGATGTAGGCACCATACTCACACTGCTTATGTCGCCCAGCAACAACTTCTGTCATACTCTGTAAGAACCACAACTCTCACTTTGGATGGTCCTTCTGGGAACGGTTTGCTGTTTGTGGGCTCCCTCTGTGGAACCTGATGGTCCTTGTGACTGGCCCCCATAAGTCTCTCATATTGCAGTTACAGGACTTGGTATGCAGGCTCTTGATGTGTATGTTCACATCATACAGAGAGAGCAGACCTACAGCCTGCTGACCACAGACCTTTGCCCAAGTGTGTCAGATAAAAACCAACATGCATGGACTTTGTGGTCTGGTACCTTCTTGTAGGTGCATTTTTGCTAAATACTGTTGTGCCATTATTGAATCGCCTTGAGTGCTGGGAAAAAGTCTTACTCAGTAGTTCTGGCTTCTCCCCTCTCTGTCTTTCACTCACAGAAGATCTTGCACTGTGTTCCTCCACACTTTTTACAGCCACAGCCTTCCTGGCCCTCTGCACAGTCAGCTGCTGCTTGTTGTGACTATCAACACCTGGCCTCACCTTCCACTGGCTGTGAAAGCTGTCTCCTGTTTGTCACCTGCCAGAAATCTGTAATTTTATGAACATTTTTAAGATAGGCCATGGAAAGAAGTGCTCAAGACTTTCCCATGCTTCCGGCTGCTTGTGTCCATACACACCCCTTTGTGTTGACACACAGCTTCTGGCAGCTGCTTGAGCAATGTTGTATTTTATTTTTTTCCCCTCATGCTTTTTAAGCTGAAACAGGCCTTAATCCTGTGTATCCTAGAAACTGCACTTTTTCTGTAATGCAGAAGAAGGAAAATGACCAGGGAGAGATTCCTTTTCTGCAGCCGTGCCGGGTGGAAGTATTTGAATTAAGTAATGAACAGTGTGTGTCTAGCCATATTACATGAATACATCTGAAAATCAATGGTATGTACTCCTCCCTAAATTTTTATGAGCCACCACTTTCCATATACAGAAACCTTTCCTGCTTTACAACCGAAGTACTTGGAAAGGATCCCTAGACTTTTTGTAAACCTTTCCCCACCATTGCTGGAGCTGTTTCTGGACTAGTATTTGTGTTTGGCACAGAAAGGTGGTTCCCCAGAGGCTTTAAGGCCTCTGGGCTGTCCAGATGACTTTATCTCATCTGTCAGAGCCACACAGGCAAGGAATAGCAGATACATGCATTTGTATTTATTTAATAAAGAGGAGGGCTCCTGTAGATAGCGTTGTAGCAATCTGTAGGCTTTGCTGTGGTTAAGCTACTAGAGGCAACATTTAGAAGCAGTGTTCTGTATTTAGCAAGATGACATCTTGCAGCATGCCTGAAGGAACAGGCCACTGAACTCCTGTTGAAAGTCAGAGTGAGCTGGGAGCCTGGCTCCCTGATCATCCTTTGAGAATTCCAGCATGTGTATGTAATTAGTCACATTTAAATGTCTGTATTTATTCAGTGTCCCCAGCTGCTCCTTCAAGTGTTGTCTTATGTCTTGTCTCTTAGTTTTAAAAAAGCTTGGAAACATCTGCTTTGGAGATCTCACCCCTCCTCCCCCCTGCTTCTTTTATTCTCCCACCCAGTAAATCTATATAGCTAAATAACACCGTATGTGCTTCAGAGGCCACTGCTGTCTTTCACATGCAGTAACACAATTTTCCAGTAAACATTTCATAAGTCTACAAATACATTATCAATGCTGAAATTTTATTTGATAAATGAAGCTTTTGTAGCTCTGGTAGGGAAGACCTGGCTGCTCTGCATTAATTTACAAATTAAAATGCTGTGCAGCTCTCTTGAGGGCTCTACAAGATGTATTCCGACCATGTGGAACAAAGTTGAATGGGCAGTTTACAAGAGCAAGCAGAAAAGGAGACAATAAGTAGGTATGACATCCCTAAGATAAACAGTTCAGGGATTATTAAAAGAACAGTGACTGATCTGTGGGATTTAAAAGCCTTCCGAAGGGGAAGAGGGAGGTAAGGAAGAAAGTTTCATTTGTCAGGTGTGGTTAAAGCAGAAGGTCTCTGTCTAGGGGTAGGAGTCCTGGAACTTGGTGATGGCTCCCCAGCCTTCCCTGCCATGTGAATAGAGCACAGAGCATGCAGTGAGCAGCATCTGACCTTCCTCTCTGATTGCTTGCATTATGGATCTGAAATTCCTTGGCCATGAGCATTGCTGCTCGCTGGTTGACAACCACTGCCCTAAATCAGATTGACTTCATGTAACTGTTCAAACATCTCTTATGCAATATGATGTTTCTAAGGTTAAGGTAAATGATGCATAATTTGGAAAATTTCAGAGGCTCAGCCTTTGTTTTGTTGGTCACAACTCATGAAGGGCAAAGTTACATATATCAAATCTGGTTGTAAGGGTTGAGATAATGGCCATTCCTGCTTTTGGATCAGCAGTCTGGATCCTAATCTAAAGCATAAGAGGAAAACATGATCCCATCTTGTCTGGTGCAGATTTGCTGTTTTCTCCTGTGATTGCATTTGGAGACACCTTAAAAAAACTACAGGAGTGTAACTAGTCCTTCAATCATGAAACATGCTAAAATGCATTTGTGTAAAATTAAAACATATAGGCATGATCTTTGAGTCATCTGAGAATTTCCCTTTACTAACTGGCTTGTTTCCTGCTTTTCTCATTTACATTGGAGCTAGTTTCTAGTACATAACTATCTTAATCAAATACCAGGAATAGGTAAAGAATTTTACCTAAGGGTTGGATTAAAGAGAAGGCTTGGAAATGTGTGAATGTTATTTACCTATTGATGCTGAAGACTAAATGTTGTTGGCTTTCTGTTGTGGCCCTCCCTTTGATGCTGTTAAGTGTGGAAAACAGGAGTGCAGGCAGAGTGAACAGCGAAGTTTTAGATAATACTTTTCTCTGCTGTTTTGTTGGGAGGGGTTTGTTTCTTTGTTTATTTTAAATTCAGTTTTAATGCAGAAAACACTTGGACTCATTAGCTTGATGAAATTTCTTTAATCTCTCACAGTAATCCAGTTTTCCTTAATAAGTGATGGTGAAGTCTAGTTCAGTGTGTAGAGCAGGGTTTGCTCCTGTCTTTTGAGTGTGGTGTGCCATATACAGCATTTTCCTTTTCCAAATTGGAGTTGGTGTTTGTGAAAATGTCAGCGGGAACCAGGGGGTGTTTCTTCATGGAGGCAATGCTTTGTTGCTTTGTGAGGCAGCTATGCTCAGTCTCAGGCTCTTGATGGTATGTTGGTGTGGTGTAAGGCTGCAGCTCCTGTTGAGTGTGGAGGTAGCCTGAGGCCACAGCTGGCAGTGGCTGCTTTTCCTGTGATGTTACAGCTCTCGGTGTTCTTCGTCTACAGTCAGAGTGGGTCCATGAGTCACCCAGCCCTCTTGGGTTTGCTGCTGCCAGTTTAGAGAACATACATTTGTGTCGCTCTAAAGAAGTGTCTACTCCGCTGCAGAGACATACAGCCAGCTTTGAACTCACTTAGGGTCAAATTAAGCTTATTTTCCTGCCTAAAATATGACCTTTATCAATTAGGGGAAAAAAAGGTATTGCTAACTACAAGGCAGCCTGTTTAATGTATGCATCAATCAGGTGAACTCACAGTATTTTGAAAAATTTCAGCTTCTGTTTGCTCCTGGGAGGGAGTGCTAATGAAAGCATTAAGTGGTTTCACAGCTTCGTTTTGAATAAACTTGTACATCCATTAAATGTGTTACAATCTCCTTTCTCTAGAGAGCAAGCCCTGCATCAAGCTGTGCCCTTTCCTGCAGGACTGCATCTTGATCATGCTTTTAATCTTGTATGGGTTTCATAACAAACTGATGGGGGGAAAGTGCTCAGAGGTTAAATCACATAGTATCTGGCACGTTTATCATGAAGTGCTGCAGTGCTGTGGGCTTTGGAGTACAGAGGGGAAGAGAGAACAGATATGTATCTTTATAAGGCTTTAACATAGTGCATCAATTTTTTTTCCTTTTCTCCCAGCTGTCATAACTTTGAGTTTACACTGCCTCTGCTGTGTTTCTCCATCCCCACCATAGCCTCTGTTGACTATTTTGTAGCCTAAATCAAGTTTCAACTGTTTGCTCTCCATTAAACCTCCGATATATAGAAATACTATCTTCTGCTACTGCTGTGTTTCCTGCTAAATGAAGTTTGTTTCACACTTCTTTGTTTTTTTATTCAGTGTTTCCTCAGTGCTTCTCCCCTGTTCATTAAATTCTTTGTTTATGCAAATCACATACCAGTGTCATTTTACCTGTAACCTCAGTCAACAGCAGCTTCAATTAGACTCTCTTCCAGCAGAACATGTTTGAAGTGCTCACCATTTTGAGATTGAATAGTCATCACATGACTCTCAGGAATAGGTATAAAACTCAGTTTGTAATTAAAGACTCAAATGTAAGTCTTAAGTCATTCTGTTTCAGCAGTAAATGCTGCTGTGTAAATAACGTGACAGTACTTCCTGTTTTACACAGAGTAGACATAGACTGGGATTATAAATGGAGGCAAAGTATTCAAGTGTCAATCCTTATGGTAAATGATTTAATTTCTAAATGTGCTTGAGGTCATAGTGTTAGGGTGCTTTGGGGGCATTAGAGAGCATTGCTGTGGTATTCATGTGTGTAAAAGGTGCATGGATTTTGAGAACTGTGAATTATTAGTACCTTTGATAAGCTGTCAGTGCCCCAACTGTCTGCACTTTTTACTTCACTGACGTCCTTTAATGATGGTCAGCTGGAGCAGTTCAATTACATTAGAGGTAGGGCCCTAGGAGAAGAACCAGCTAACTGTCTTGCAACATGGCCTATATCAAAAGGTTCTTTGGAGTACACAGTATTTAGCATAATACACGGGTGAACTTGTATGCTATTTCATTCTGAATGACTCTTGGGATTTCTACAGCTTCTGTGGCAGGCACTATCCAAAACCAATGCTGGAGGAGTTTCTAAAGGAGCAATGTGATGGGGCACAAATTACAAATCACACTTGTCTCTGCAAATTTTTTATCTGTTGCTCCAAGAGCAACACTTGCCAACATGATATTTAGGTAGCAGAATGCAGATAAGGACAGACATTAAGGTAGGATAGAAATAGGGGAAGCTAGAGGGTAAAGAGGAAGTTGCAGGGCCCCAAGTGTTGAGGTTGGGTGATATCTTTTTTNGATTGTGGGGCCCGAAGTGTGGTGGTTTGGTGTGTTTTTTTTTTTTTTTTTTTTTTTTGTTTGTTTTTTGTTTTTTTTTTTTTGTTGTTGTTGTTTTGTTTTTTTTTAAGATGTAAGGAGAGTAGAGACATGGTACACAATACCTAGGAAACATTTGTCATTAACTTCATTGTTCACAGAAGGACTTGTTGAGGGGAAGTTATTGCAAGAAGTCTTTAGTGGATATGGCAATAATGAGAAAGTATCTCTTGCTCTATTCCATCTGGATGAGCTAGGAATCACACTGGTGCTTCTGGATACATTACTGTACTGAGAATGCAACTAGTTATGTGCTATAACTGGGTATTTTCCAGAGTCCACAGTGCTAAAATCACCTGATATCTACTGTATGTCCCCCTACTTGTCTGTCTCGGTGTAAACCTTTGACTTGGATCTATATTCTGGAAATTCCAGTAAGAGTTGATTGTCGAAAAATTCATCTATGTTGCTAATTATGTATTGGTAATATAAAAAGCACTTGTGAGTCATTAAAAATCTTTCAATCCACATTTTTCATTTAATAGCACTTTGAGACCTGTCATTTTCACTGTCCCACTCCTTTCTGCCCTACAATGTAGATTGCTAGTTTCTCTAATAATTTTGTTCTTATAAATACTAAGAGAAGAGGGAAATATTCTGAAAGAAACTGCAGTAAGCACAGAAATTGTCAAGGAGGCTGTGCTTTATAGATAGTAGTGTCTGCAATTAATTTTAACTTTTTACAGTTGACTTGCTTCCAAGCTGATGGTTTTGTAGTAATTTCATGCAAGCTTCAAACAGAGGCAACAATTTAGCTAGATTGTATATAGCTGCAGAAATGCTTGCTGCATATGGTTTTACCCTTTTGGTTTTTTGACATTCACTTCTGTATTGTCCAGTTTTATGCCCCACCAACCCAAACATCATGTTTGTAAAAGGTGGCACAGTGTGACAGCAGACTCTCACTGTTTATGTGCTGTTCAGTCAAAAGTTGCTGAGAACTGCTGTGTGCAGCCCTTTCCTCCCTAGGGGCCTCCAGGGGCGCTTTCTTCTCTGCATAGCCATTGAGTTGAATAAAATTAGTAGAACTGGAGTATCTTTTGAAATCTCTACCACTTATTCAAATTTTGTGGAAAATGCCAACTGATTTAAAAAAAATTGTCAGCAGGAGATTGATTGACAAATATAGATACAAAGCATTTTCTCTTAAGCCTCTATCATCAGGAGACCAGGCTAAAAAGGATGCTGTTAAACTCAGAAGTGTTCATGGAAGAGCTACAGGAAGAATAGAAGAGCCTATAAATATGTCTTACAGTGAGTGACTGAGTTATGCAGGAAAAACTTGATCTGCTGGAGGGTAGGAGGGCTGTACAGAGGGGCCTGGACAGGCTGGATCGATGGGCTGAATCCAACAATATAGGCTGCAGCTTGAGCCAGTTCTCAGTTTAGGAAGGACCTCGAGGTGCTTGAATGTGTCCAGAGAACAGCAACGAAGCTGATGAAGGGTCTGGAATGCATGTCCTATGAGGAGTGCCTGAGGGAGCTGGGGTTGTTTAGCCTGGAGAGGAGGAGGCTCAGGGGAGACCTTATCACTCTCTACAACCACCTGAAAGGAGGCTGTGGGCAGGTGGGGGTCGGCCTCTTCTCCCAGGAAACCAGTGACAGGATGAGAGGACATAGTCTTAAGACGTGTCAGGGGAGGATTAGGCTGGACATTAGGAAGAAGTTCTGCACGGAAAGGGTGATTGAGCATTGGAATGGGCTGCCCAGGGAGATGGTGGAGTCACTGTCCCTGGAGGTATTTTAAGGAAAGACTGGATGTGGCACTGAGTGCCATGGTCTAGTTGACAAGGTGGCGTTAGGTCATAAGTTGGACTCAATGATCTCAGAGGTCTTTTCCAACCTAGCTGATTCTGTGAAATCACAGTATGCACAATACTTAGAAGAGAGTCCTTCTGAATGTATGGTTACTTATTCTTACCATAAGTGATAACCAGTGTTTGGAAGCTCAAGGCTAGTGGGAAACAAGTAGTAAAACCATTGAGGGTGGGGGTTTTGTTTGTTTGGTTGGTTTTTGTCATGATCGTTAATCAGCAAACAATTTCATATAGAACATTGTGAGGATATTTTAATAGTTGCGATTCCTTTGAGTTAAGCCTCGATTGCTTTAAAGAAATGTGCTGTCAAGATGAAGTAAGCCTCATGACCTTGTTGCACAACTGTAGTAGGTGAGAGCTTTCATCACTGTCTTGAAAGAGGCCAGACTGTGTGATCCTGAAGATCCCTTTTGGTCCCAAACTATGAGGATAAACATAACACAAGTATGAACTGTTTGTGCAATAACTGGAATTAAAAAGCTGATGCGGGCTGCAAATTACAGCTGGTTATACCAGCATGCCTATCTGACTATGCCCTAATTTGCGTCTTGTTTTTCCATAAGATGAAGTGACAAGCCACTAAAAACTTTAATAAAGAGCACTTTACATTGCTTTTCATCTCTAGAGACTTAGTGCTGTACAAGCAATGGTATAACCACCGCTTGGTGAAGCGGATTCTTCTTTGGATGGAATATCATAGGTTTCAGCTAAACCTATGACATGACTGACCTTTCAGAGTAGAAAGTAAAATGGGATGATATGCCAGTGGAAATTGTTTACAATTTGTGTAGTGTTTTGCTCCTGGTAGTAGGTACCAGATTTACCATTTGGATGTACCTTCATTGTGCAGGTAATTGTTACCGGTGCTTTTTCCCATCAAACTGTTTAAAGGGATTTTGTCTTCCATTACAAGTCTGTGACTTCCTCTCCGGGCACCTTCTGGGTTTTGCTCTGTAGTGACTCAGTAGTAGGCAGTCCTACTACTAAGCAGTAGGTGTTTTCCTAACATCTTAAAAATTGTGGAGAGTCTTAAGAGTCTGGTGCTTTACAGTTGTAGCATTGCAGAGGATGATGCTTTATTAAGGAGGTTTCACTGCTAATGGAAGATTTTGTCTGCAGTACCTATGTTCTTCGGTGTTGCTACAGAATGGCCACAAAAAATCCTTCATGGAGTTTCTGTATTACATTCACAGCATGATCCTTTAGGCACAGAACACTATTGCACATCTCCTTGTAGGACCAGAGGAATGATTCAAATTAGGCAAGTCACCATCCTGTGACAGCTGTTTTTGAAATAAATTATTTATGAATCCCGTTTGATCTCTCCTTTTGCCAAGTCAGGGACATTGATAAGGATATTTCATAGGAAAAATATCAGTTAATTTTGTGAGAAAGTGTATTACAAAATGTGCCTTTTGATGCCTATGATGACTGTTCTTTGATGGGGCTTTGAGCTACTTGGTGTAGTGAAAGGTGTCCTTGCCCATTGCAGGGGACTTGGAACTATATGATCTTTGAGCTCCCTTCCTACCCAAACCATTCTATGAATAGGTCTGTCTGCATCAGTGTAAAAAATTTAGGTAAATGGAACTTAACAAGCTTGATCTGTATGTTGCTATTTGGTTTACTAAAGAAGACTCTGTTCTGCTTCCCGCTTTTCACAGACTTGGTATATCTGATTTAAACTGAATGCTTCTGGTTTGGGTTGGGTTTCTTTTTTTTCAATAAAGCACAGTTTTTGAGGATATAATGCTTTGATTTCAGTGTTAAATACTGGGTGCTTTTTATTTTTTGCCTCATGTGCTTGATGACTGCATTGTCCATAATCACAATAAAATACATTAACATCTTTTTAGATATGCAAATCTTGACAGAATCAAGTTATTAATATTAATTTGTGAATTCTAGTTGGAGAGCATTTTTGTGTTCACTGTGGCACAATTTTTATAACCTTAGCCCAGTGACACACTTTGTATAACCTTAGCCCAGTTCTCTTATCAAAACAAATTCAGTGTATCAGTATTACTTTGGAACTTAGTTGGTAACTTAACTGCCATCAGATCTTAGCAGGGCTAATGAATCAACTTAATTTGAAGTCCTTAATGAAAGTGTTATAAAGTGTAGCAAAGATCACTGCCCTTTAATAATCACTATTGTTAATCAGGATCCCAGTTTGTCTGATTATTCACATCAATGTAATCAGGAGTTGTTCTGAGTTGTTTCAAGTTGAGTTTTTTCAAGCATTAAAGGTTCTGCCTACCTCAGGTGTGCCAAGGCAGTCTCATTACAGAAGACTGTAGCCTCTGTGAAGTGTTTGAAGGCACCTTTGCTTTCTAGCTTCACAAATAATTACTTCTTTTCTTTATAAATTACAACCTAGTTTTGTTTTGCTTTTCATTTAGAAAAGTGTATTTGTTACTACATCTAATTAAATATATGATATGAAAATCTATTCAAGTGTATGCAAGAACTGATTTAGTAGAGAAATCATTATACTTGGATTGGGTAGGGGTGAGAAGAAGCTAGCTGGGTTTACATTCTGTTGGAGCTATGGCTTTCATTAAACCATCTCATTCCCTTGGCTTGCCTTCCTGTGTGCATCCCCTATCACCCAAAAGATGCATCTCAGCTGATGCATTCTCTTGGCCCAAGAGTTCTGGGTTGTTGGGCCCTGTGTTTCAAGTGTGTGATGGCATGTGATTTAGATGCCCTTTTCCAATTTGCTATACTTTATGTTCTCCCAGTTGTTCCAGGTGTCTGTCAGTTCAGGTCATTTACCAGCATGTCCAAATTTTTATTTAAAATATTCCTGTCTATGGCCAACCTGGGATATCTGTTGGACCTAACTATACTCAGCACTTGGGAGGAAATTCTTTCTCACCAGCCAGGTAGGAAAGCCCTAGGATGAGCTGCTTCTCTTTAGCTCTTTTGTTCCTTAGAGTTGAATCCCCTCACTGTCACACACCCACACCTACCCACTCCCCATCAGGGTGCCTTATTTCCTTCTCTCTGTCATAAGTTCTTTAAAGCTTTTGCTTTTAACCTTTTCCTTATCTTTTTAGTTGCTTCATAATCAGACTCTTGACAGTAGGCTCAAAAGCTTTTGGGTGATGTCTTGGTAACTTTTGCTCTGCTATGTATCACACTCTGTCTTAGAGGTGAATATCAGTCATTCCAATAGCTTCTTCATTTTGTCTTCCTTCTTGTCATATGGGCATCAAAGATGTAATAATTGTAGATGCCTCTCGCCTCCGCTGGCTGGTGGAGGGGAAAAGTCAGGACATATTCCTGCAGCTTGTTTTGCTTGCATATGTTCTTACGTATGTACACAGTGACATGCAAGTGCTGCCTGAAAGGAGGGATTGTGCCGTGTGCCTGCAGCTCCCTCCTGGGAGCAGGTTAAACTTGGACAAGTCTCAAGTCAGAGATCACTGCAGTTTTCTTTCCATAAAAGCTATGTATCCCATATGGAACACTGAGACCAATATACCTTTCCAAGCAAATAAAAATGACATGGGATATTTTTGTGTCACAGTCTGGCTTCATTATTTAGCCATAACAGCCTTTCTGACTCCCATGCTGCCTTTTGGTCTTCTTCCTTTTCTTATCAGCCTGTACAGACAGTATCTCATTGCTTCCATGTAGGATTGCCGGAGGCCACAGTCGGCTCAGCTAAAGCTGCTGGCTGGGCTCTAATAATTTGCTGTGTATTGTAATGGTTGCTGTTTTGTGCTTCACTCCTCTTGCATTTCTCACCACACTGCTTTAGCATGAGTGTTTTTGCAACTGCCTTGATATGTTGACCCATTCCTTGACTTCCTGCCATACTACATGAAATTCAAATTTCTTCACTTGCCCCTACAAGAATCAATATAGTACCATCATTAAGCACATTTATCCTTTCCTGATTGCACCTCTTCTTTTGTTTTGCTATTCCATTATAATTATTTTTTTATATACTATTTGCTTTGCTTTAACTTGCATTTGAGTCTGTCTTCTCTGAATATCAGCATGTACTAGAAATAACTTCTCCTTGCTTAGCCCTTCTCTTTTCTCTCCTGTTGTTAAGATCTTGTTCCATGTTAATAGCTGGGGTTGCCAGTCTGAGACCAAGGCAGAAGGAAATGATGATGTCAGTGCCAGGAATAGTCACTAAATCAGTGTAGTTCAAAATTTCAGTGAGCTTGTGTCTCTGGTTAAAGCCTCAGGGCACTGTCATAGAGGATGATTTAACCATTTTTTAATATTGACATAACTGAAGAGTTTTCTGAAGAGGCTTTTAGGAAGCTTGCAACTCTCCTGTAATTGGTTCATAAACTGGCTTAACTACTAATGGATTAACTCTTTGTCCTGTGAGAACAGGATGACTGACACACACTTTTTAGTCTGCTCTCTAGTACAGAGTACAGGTGGTCCTCTGTAAATGTGTGCTCTTAAAGGTCTTTCTAGAGTGGATATTGGGAAGCAAATGGGTTGTTTTGAACTGTAGTATGGAGGACATTCTCCCATAATGGCAGAAAAAAGTCTGTTTTTAAACTTCTAAGAAATGTGTATATGTTTAATGACATGAGAAGTTTGCAGTTTATTTGAAGTGATACTGGTTTTAGGGATGCCTATATGTTGACAGTATCTCTTCCTTATATTTAATGAAGTAGAGTTTTTTGCACTGGATATTGTTTTACTGTAATATCTCTAATAGGATTTGGTTTAGAATGGGGGAGTAAGGGCTGCACTCATTTGCTTTCGCTTGCTTTCTATACGTTATTTGTTGGCTTTGTATGAATATTTGTCCCTGTTTTGCTATAAAATATCTTCAGTAAAATACCTGGGAAGGAAATTTTTGCTTGAACCCAGACACTAGCAGTCAATTCCTCTTCTTTTCCTCTCTCAGATGGAAATCACCATTGACAGCCTTGTGTTAACAAGAATTGTGTGTGTGACAGAAATTTTGTGCATACGGAGAGCTTTCCACTTAAGACCAAAAGCTAATCTGCGTGTTGCATGAGGCTGCAAAAACTGTTGTAGGTCAGTTTAGGAAGGAACCTGTTCAGGGTAAGAACAGGTTTAAGAACATGTTTAAATAGTTCACTAAATCCAGAGCATGGATTAGTAAAGAAATTTTGAGAAGGTTGGGGCATAATAATTGTAGTATTTTTGATGATGAAGGCAGAGTGGAATTTAAAACCAGGATTGAATAAACTGTAAAAATTTTTCTCTTATTCCATAAGAAACAGGCCACTTGGTCAGCCTCTTCACAAAAAAAGGTTGTGTGTTTATGTTAAATCATAAGTGGAGATCCAGTAGATTACTTTGTGGAAGTGAAGGGGAAGTTCAAGGCTTGTCTGAAGATGCACCACGAGCAGTTCAGATGTAGCATTTGGTCAGACTCAGCCTGGGATGCTGACTCAGTCTGTCTAGGAGATGAAGAATTATGAGAGCAGTCATACAGTGACACTTTCCTGGCCTCCAAAAATTTATGATTCAGGGAATTTCTGAGCTAGACATAGCACCTTTCTGCTTATTAGTGGTGAATGCAGTTACATTCAGACCAAGTCCCTCTGAAACACATGAATATAACTGGTTTATTAAGGCTGTGATAAAAGGAATGAGAAGGAGGCCTGGTAATAATTCCTGCTTGCAGTGGAAGGTGTCAGTTAGTTCACTGGTCTGAGGGCAGCTACCACGTGCCCACACAGATATGAGGTTGGCCAAGGTGTACATGAAAGTCTGTCATGCAGCATTGCCTCAAAGTTCCTCTTAAACCACTGAGAATGAGTAAGAAACTCAGCTCATGGTGCAAAGCTGCACCAAAAGAAAAGAACATTCAGGAATGAACTGAACATTGCAAGGAAGGGACACTACCTCTTTGCTGTCGGACTAGGCAAAACGACTGGACAGCTCTATTATGAAGTTAAAGGTTAATAGCCTTATTTTATGTGCCATGAGAAGCCCAGTCACAAGGAGAGACTATTTAGAGGTGTTCTGTTATCCCTGGAAGACAAAGTAGTCAGATAGTACATATGTTACAAGATGACTCTACTCAGTAGAAAAGAAAAATTGGGAAGGAAGAAAAAAAAGAGGTCTAGAGAGACTTAAGAAGCTAAGCCATATACCCAGCTCTGGGAAATATACTTTACCAAACAAGTACTTAGCATAAGCCAAAGATGCATTGTTTTGATGACAGTTCTGACAAATCTACCACAAGTTTGCTTTTAAGTTGGTACTTGTTTGGTCAGGCTTACCTCACAGAGTACTGAGTGTTCAAGTAATCATTAGATCACTAGAGGAAGCACGGAGGAAATCTCCTGTCCTTAAAATGATGCAGAGCAGAGCCTGAGTATGGCCAAAAAACTGTGCATATTAGATGGAACAAGTGTCAAGATAAAGAAATGAAAGAGAGGTGGAAGACATGGAGGCTGAAAATAGAGGATAAGTCAGATAGATCAGTAAACTTGCTAAATATCTCTATTGATCCCAGAAACCAACCAATTAAAATACATGGTACAGCGATAGAAAGCAATTGTATAAAAAAAGATGTATTTATTTTCTCTTGAGGAATCACAGTGAGAAAACAGTCTGGTTTGAGAAAAGAGAATGGGAATGATGTGCTGGTCCCTACCCTAGGCTGAAAGTGGGGAAACAACTGAGCCTGACTTGGTAGATCAGATATGGTTTATTCTGGAAAAAGAGTAAATACACATATATGTTTTAAGAACAGCTATGTTCCTCCTAGTTTCTTTTCTTTGTCTATTTTTGCCTTGGTTGTCCATTCTGACACACAAGGAGGCTGATGACACATGTGCATCTTGAACTAACCACAAAGCCTGTAATTCTAAAACAATTTTTGCAGTTCCAGGGAAGGAGCATGGAATGCCTGTGGGCTTGGATCATTCTGCTGTTACTCACCTGTGTTAAGCCTGGTTTTGAGTACGTTTGTGTAGGGGCTGTATCAGAGATTACAGCCTACAGTGCTTAGCTGGCAACCCAGAGGCAGAGGAAATGCCTGTACTGTCAGATATGAGCCACTTAGTCTTTGTTGAAAAATCCCTTTATTTTTTTTCAAGACCTTCTGCTCCTGCCACCCTCTCACCTTCTGTAGGCACAAGGGCATGCTTATGATATGTTTTGGTTTTTGAGGTTCTCTCTTACCCGCTGGGAATTTTCCATAGCTTATTTACTCCTCTGAAGGTTTGGTCATGAACCACACTGAAAACTGAACTGCCTTGTTTCTTGAAACCTATTAATTTTATAAACCACAAGCAAAATATAGTGAGGCAGCTGCATTGAGAGTTTTCTCATATGACCCAGCACTAACCTTGGCTCTGCCCAGCCAGGCAGGCTGTGAGGGATGGCTCACTCTGCCCCAGCTGGGCTCCAGACAGTTAATGGTGAGAAATTACCAGTTGGGTAGAAAAGATTCTGGCAGCCACCAGACATTTTCTTTTCTCTGGGGTCTGATGAGTTGACTTGTAATTCTTAAATAATCTTGATTGTCTAGGCTTTTTTCATTATTCTAGTAGATGTAAGTTAAGTTAGTTCTACAGATGACTAGAGCAAGGGCATTTTATTTTTGCTGGCTTTGTTCACTGCTTCCCACTATGTCCCCGTTTCCCAAGATGATACCTTTATTACAATTTTTTTTTCTTTGTCATCTAATCCAGATATGAACTGTCATTCTAAATAATGTGTTGGCCATGTGGCAGAATTGAGATTCCATTTTATTGTCTCTGAGTAGCTGACATTTTTTTCTAGCCCTTTTCCTGCTTGCCAAGTAAAGCCAGTGTTTTGGTACCAGGCTGGGAGAGGAGGAACGTTAATTGACTTAGCAACTCTCCCATGACTGAAGAAAATGGCTGTAACAAAAGCAGCCCTAACATTACAGTATCCTGTAGCTAAGGAGAGTGTTCTAACATGAGTCAGCCAGACCTGTGCATTGTTGAATTTTATTGTTTCTCCTCATAATGCTTTGTAAGAGACAAGAACCAGAATGAGCGTCTCTCCAAACACAGCCTTCCTTCCTCAAAATCCTAAGTCTTCAATCTTTTTCCTGATTTCTTCAACATTTTTAAACAATAACTGCTTTTAAATTACCTGAAAGGCTTGTGATACAGTCTGATGATGTCTGTTTCCTGTTTTCCCACATTTTGTTTCTTTCAAGGTTGTTTTTGCTTTTCATATTCCAGCTGCACACAAAGGAGCATCTAACTCTTAAGTCTTCATGACTGCACAAGAACATCTGTGCATCTTGTTTTATTCCTTTTCTTTTTTTCCTTTTGTTTTGCTTTTTCCCCAGAGAACAGAACAACTACCCTACTGTGTAAAATGCCCCTCTGGTCTAGCCTAGTACTGTTGCTGATACTCGCTGGTGAGTGATATTTCGAGTGGTATGATTGCTCCAGTGTTGCACTCTTCCTGATCACCAATTTGGGATTTCCTGAGCTGAAGGAGGCTTCTGGACCATTAAGCTTTAATAGCTGCCTGCAAACCTACACTCCATGAGTTCTTGTAGTGCTGGTTTGAATCCACGTATTCTTTTAGCCTCCATGACACCCCATGGCAATAAGTTTTGCAATTTCATTGTGTAGAAAAAGTACTTCCTTTTGTTTATTTTTAAACCTTCTGTCTGGTAATTTCATTGTGTGCCCCATAATTCTTATTTTGTGAGGAAATGTTCTTCAAACCATTCATGATTTTGTAAGCTGTTTGTAGATGGATCACTTCTGTTTTCTGACCTGGAGAGTACAGACCTGGGAGAGCAATGAGTGATTAGAAGCCATCTGCTGTTCTTCTCCATGTTGTGGAGAGCACACATAATTCAAATTGTAGGTGCTCAATGATGTACATTGCTGTGTTCTCTCCAACCAGCTAGTGATACTGCTTGCCTTTTTAACCATTGCTGATGCTTGATGTGATAACAGAGGGCTATCCACAAGAAAAACCTTAAATTCTTCTATGTGGCAATATTAGAATAGACCTTGTCAATGTATATGTGTACAGTTAGGGTATGCTTTTTTTTTTTTTAAAATTCACACTTCTCATCATTCAAATTAATCTGTGATTTTTTTTTTTCCTGTTTTGTTTGTGTAGTGGTTTGCAAACTCTGTATGTCCTCAAGTGTATTTTATGCTCTCTGGGATCACTTTCTGTTGTCTGTGTGCTCTTGAAAGAACTGTTTTTACTAAAACAGGAGTCATACTCTCTTTGGCCACATGCTCTGACTGTTTAAGTTTCACATAGTTCTTCCAGTGTGGATGAGAGATCACTTGGAAGATACTCAGTAGCAGCAGAAAATTGACGCACTGTTATAAAGCCATTGAGTTACTATTTCATTTTAAGGAACTTCCAGACTGCTTTAAGGAAGCACTGGAACATGGGGGTTTGGTTTGACACTGACACTCGGTGTACAATTGTTCTGTCACTGGAAACAGTAAAATGGATATTACTTTTCTTGTGATGTTATAGCACCCAGAATTTTGCATGATATTTCGCACTGCAATGATAGTACTACTCACTTGCCCAAAGAGCTTAATAGTTTGTCTTCACTGAATTTTTTCAGTTAAAATTGTGCAGATACATTAGCCCAGCAGATTACCAGTTGAAAGCTGAACTTGTTGCAGGAGGGAGAGTCCTGGAAACTGGCTTGTCTGTCTTTGTTTCCAGTTGGTGCTGCATTCCTCAGTAGGTTTTAACTCTGAAACATGCAATATTTTTTCACTTTTTTGAGGGGAGTTGTGTTGAGTTTTTTCTTATTATTTTTATTTTTTTTCTTCCCCAAAGACATGTTGAAATGAGAATGCAAAAGTGCAGTTTTCCCACCACAGTGTGCAGTAAACCCCAATTTGTTCCATTTTGTCCCTCCAGTGTCTCTGTTACTACTTGAGTGCAGAACTGCTGAACATGGAAAAGGATGGCTGTGTCATATTGTTTCCTGGTCTGTAATTAACACACCATTGCAAATAAGCCCATGACAAATTTTGCAAAAGCATTGAGGTCTTCATGAATGTTATTCTGAGAAATTACTTAACTGCTTCTGGGATCTGTCTGTGTGGGTTTTTTTAAATCTTCTGTTACAGAAGTAAATTCTGGTTATGTATTTTGGTGAATAAGTTGTCACAGAATTTTAAAGTGCTGACAGCTCCCATCTTGACAGCAGACTCCTACTTCACGAACCTTAAGTTGCTGTGCTTGCATAATAAGAATCTTTGAGTTAAGGTTTCTCAGTCTGTATTTTTGACCCTACTAAAGTTAGTGTTTAAGAACAAAATGTGTTTTTGAGTTCAGGTATAAATGAAATGTTTCTGCTTAGTGACATTTCAATTCCCTAGTGTAAAGTACTATGAAAAGAAAACTATGAAAATGCTTTGCTTTTATTTTGATTCTAGTCTCTTTCCATTTAATTAATTTATTTGTTTTCATTTTCTTCTTTTCTAGCGTTTTAGAGTGCCAAGGGCTGCCCATTGTGAACGGGCAATGTGATCCCTATGCCACCGTTACCTTAGCAGGACCCTCCAGGCAAGTATTGCACATTCAAGAGCTTCCATTTTGTAAGGATGGTTTCTGTTTCCTTTGTCTATTAGAAATTTGCTTTCTCAGATGGACAGCTGGGAGTATTCAGACACTGCTAGAATATGTTAACTGTTGGGGGGTGTGTGTATGAGCTACTGAATTACGCTAGAGTAAGTAATTTGAGACTTGTTTCAGTTTTGATTTATGTAAAGATCTGAATAATCTCTCAATAATTTGAATATCCCAGAGTATATAATTTGTGGTTAGTCTTAATTTATGCATCTTCTCACCTCACAGTTGGAGGCCAGTTTTTGAGCAAATTCATTGCCTAATTTTGGGCAGGGTGGAAGAGAAGTGTGAATACATCAACATCTTGCCGAGTATGCACGTTTGCATGTGAATATTTAGTGTCTTCACTTTCAAGGTGTGACAAATTAATGTGTATGTAAAAAACCCTCAATGGCTCAGTCCTGTAATTTGATATATGCAGACATAATAGCATGGATAAAATTTGGAATGAGGTTTTAGTGATGAGATTCTGCATAATACCCTTCAGTTTAAATTTGGGATTCAATTTTCCCATCTGTTATAAAAATTTCCTGTGCTGTTGGATGTCACTGTTTTGTTTCTGCTTATCTAGTCATCTTTTATGTCCGTGTCATTTTAGAAACAAAACAGCTCTGCTGTGGTCTCAAAGAATCAGATTTGGTAGCATGGGTTATTAATAATGCTTTACAACAATTTATTGAAAATACTGTAAATAAGAAGCACTCTTGACAAATATTTACCTTGCATGCAGAGGAGTCTTTGAGCTTGTCTGTGTTCTTCATCTTTGTCTAGGCGTGTTGTGCCTTATCTCCATTAATGGACTTGTATATTTGACTTGTACAGTTTGTTTTAAGCTTGTAATTTGTTTCAAATGACTGGCTGGGTGGCTATTATTGAAACTGTAAGGAAACTGATTGACTAACCCTTAAGTGTCCAAATTTACATTTGTTTGCTTCCCTATGCTCCCCAGTCTGGGTAATGTATGACTATTGATAATGTACTCCCTTCAGAATAAGGAGCATAGCCTTATCCTATTCCTATCTGGGTTTTGGTGGGGGAGGCAGCTTGCCTCCTATCTCCAGCAAGCAGCATGCAGTTTATTCCCATTCACTGCTTTGTAATTGCTCAATAATTGTGCTGCCTTAATCGCCTCCCGTTCTACATCCTGCTTCCCAGTCCCCTCCCAGATGGGTTTATCGGTAAAGAGGCTGATTGGCAAGTGTGACTGATGAGATGGGGTTGGCAATCTGTCCTGTGTCCTGGAGGGGATTAGTCTCTCTTATCTCTCAGCTTCTCCTAGGAGTAGTGGGATATTCTTAATCTGTACATCATTCTCCTCTCTGGATTTTCCAGTGCCTCTCATTTTAGAGTAGGCAAGCTGCTTTATTCAGCTGCAGTTATGCAATGCCAAGCATAAAAATTTCAACAAACGTGCTGCTGTTTATTGTATGATTTGTACTTAGAGTCATCAGACTTCCTGACCAAAACTCTTTCTATGCCTGTTTTATAAATGGAAAAATATTGTATACTGGTGGACAGGCCCATTCAAGTCACACAGGAAGTCTGTAGCAGCACTGGGAATTAGACCCAGCTTTACTTGACCTCTATGAAATACATAGTTGTCCAGTGATTATAAGCCATCTAAGCAGCTTTAGTGCATGAGAAATGAATGATAGATTCTGGGATGAAATGATTAGTAGGTCAGTTTTCCACATGGCTGATGTGCCTCTCCATCTGCGTGTGTTTTATCTATGCCTGCAGCGCTGTAGGGTAAGATTGGTGACACAGGACAGCACACAGCTTTTCTCTTGTAGGTAGTGAGAACAAATCAAGCATAGGTTCATAACATTTGGAAGCCATCAAACAGCTGTTGGCTGGCCTGTGAGAAATGCATTGCCTGGCATGAGCCCAGCAGCAAGCAGTTAATGTCTGTGTTCTCAAAGGCAGGCACAGGCGGATGGCATGGCCCATAGGGGATGAATGGGCAGTGCTGAATTTGGTCAGGCCTGCTGAGTGATTGGGAGGAGGTCTGCCACATCTTACTCCTACAGAACAGGAGAAATAGAGGCTTCTGCTCAGCACTGTTCATAATAATTCACCACCATATTAACTAAATGCTCCTGGCGCTGCGGGGAAAGGGATGGTAATACAGCAATAAAAGTATTCTTAGTGAAGAAATAATTCTGGATTTTTTCATTGTCACTGAAAAGCTGTGATTGATTTTTCAGACCAGAATTATATTTTGTAAATCACAGAAATAGCTAAGCTAGTCTTTGTCTCCTGTGTTTTTAGAGTATGAGGACTTTTTGAGTCATGTCAAGACTAAGACCATCCTCCAAATGTTGCTGCTCAGCCTCATTCTTGCCAGTTTGTACAGATAAAAGATTCTACTATGTCAAGCAAGTGATAGAATAAGGGTTCGAGGAGTTGTGTTTAAAATAGGATAACAAAATGTGATTACTGCCACTTTAGAGAAACAGGAATGCATTGCATCTCTCTCTTAAATGTGTGCAAGTGTCTGTGCCTTGCTGTGCTGGAGCCACATGGCATTCCAGTTTTATCAGATAAATCAAGTGGATGGCTATTTCCTCCTCAGTGGCTCTGTTCTAGGATCACACTTCTACTAATGTTGTTTCTTACCCTTTTTTTTGTTTGTTTTGTTTCCTTAATTCAGATCAGAAGCCAAAAAGACTAAAGTTAAAAAGAAGACCAACAATCCACATTTTGATGAAGTGTTTTATTTTGAGGTTGGTATTTCAAAGGAACGGGTGATAAGCTGAAATACTACACTATGGATAGTTGGCACAGCATCCTGCTCCATGTTGTGCCAGCTGTCATCTTTGAAGACTGTTTCAAAGCATGGTACAGGGGAAAGAAGTACCCGGGCTCAGACTGGCTGTCTGCTGAAGGAGCTACCCTGCTTCACCTCAAGTGCTCTGTAGGAAAAGCTTCAAGTTGGGCACTTCTGAGCAACAGGCTTTACACTTAATCACAACTCACTCCACTAGAGTTTTGAAAAAGGACATTAAAAAATGATTTTATAAAAACCCAAAAAACTCCACACATGCAGAGAAATGATATTTCTTTCCTAGTCTATGTTTTTATAGCTGCTCCACCCTGTCTTTCCCAGTCAATGGGAGGAAGGTTATCTCCTTAGGAATACTGAAAACTCCAGAGTAAAAATACACTTAAACTGGCTGTTCTGGCTGTCTACCAGTCTGCTGCAATACCAGTGCCTTTTCTCCAAGTGGGTGAAACCTCTACAGCTTTATTTAATACAAAACCTTTTCAACAAGTCCAGTTAAGATAAAGTATAACTTCTATGAAAGTACTCATTTCAGTTCTTTCTGGCAAGAGTAGCTCTAATTGTGGTGTGTCCATACGTATATGTGCATGTGTTTATAATTTAGATCTCTCTTGAAACTTTTCATTGTGTCTTCTAAAGTATGTGTATCATTCTCTTTTTCTCTTGGATATCATAGTCCTGGTCTATGCTTGACTGTTCTATTTCAGTAGACACCTCAAGAAAGTATCTGGAATAACAAAGTTGATGAAAAAAAGCCAGAGTAGCACAGTGCAGTTGGCATAGATTGAAAAGCCCTTTCTGCTCATATGGCTTGCATCATTCAGGTCACATTTGCAGTAGAAATCGTTGCTGGCATAGGGATGGCACCTAGGGATGTGGTTTCTCTCATCATTTCTGGGACACAGCCACATCAGGAAGGAGAGCTGGGGAGAGAGGAGCCATAGAAGTGCTGCTGCACTGTGCAGATCTGAAGTGCACGTGTCATTCTTGACATTGCTGTCTTCCCTCTCCTTCTACAAACCATCTTTGCCTAGAAGACGGTAGTTGTACTGACTAATCTGAAGTCTGTCATACCAGCAGAAACATGCTCTTGTTGATGTAATGTGTTTGGATACGAGGAACAGACACAGCAAGTTCCTTACTGGTAGGAGCACTTCCTGTAGTGCCTGAAGGGCTGAGGCGATGAGGGTAGGCCAGGATAGCTAAGGTAATCTTTGCTCTGCTAACCCAGCACGTCTCATCCTAGGATATAACTGCCCTGCTAGCAGTGAGCTTTTGTGCCTGCTTCTTGGCTCCATGAGACTCTGTGGAGCTGCTGCATGGGAACAGTTAGCACAGCAGAAATCCTGTGAGACCAAGTGCTGAAACTGTGCTGAGGTGTCTCTGTGTTTACCCAGGATTTCGGTCCATCACCTGGCCCAGAACTGTGGCCTTTGGCAGTGATAC
Source organism: Orthonyx spaldingii (assembly GCA_013397795.1). Classification (NCBI taxonomy): domain Eukaryota; kingdom Metazoa; phylum Chordata; class Aves; order Passeriformes; family Orthonychidae; genus Orthonyx; species Orthonyx spaldingii. Next base: position 2,088,185 of record VZTJ01004576.1, read on the forward strand.
AAAAGTGATGCTATATGTAAAAAAACTAAAATGGGCTTCCTTATTCTTAACATAGGCAGTTCTGAAGGAGCCTGTCAGTGAGAACTTTTTAATGAGAATGTAATCCAAACATTCAGACTGTAAGCCCCAAAACCTTCACCTGGTTCCTCAGCCTTCTGTGTGCCGCAGAAACAGCGAATGTTTGGTATTTAAACACTGAACTTGGCAGGTGGTGCCATACTGGGAGAGGAACAAAGCATCTTCTAGCTGGAGTTGGGAGGGAGGGGCCTGGGGACTTGCTTAGCTTGCCTTTATGCTGAGAGCTGGGTTGCGTGCAAGTACCAGCAAAAGCAAAACCTGAACTCAAGCCCATGCCCCAGTTGTTCTGCTACCTCAGAGCAAAATGAATTCTGTGTGGGTAAGAGCAGAGCTTGGGAAATGACTGAATCAGCCAGAACTCTGTAATATAAACATACCCTTAGTGCAGACAGAGCCATCATAGATTTATGTCATTTTGAGAGTAGTTAGTACATATCAGGCTAAACGTCTTCAAGTAACAAGGTTCAGTAGAACTGCGATGGCTGGGAAATAAATTCACTAATGAGACATGGGCAGACCTGTGGCTGGTGCATGCAAACAAAGTGCTCCAGTTCCTGTGGAGCTGAGAGATTCATGCTGTTGACAGCGGTGTCACTTTCTGCTTCTAAACAGCTTCATCAGCTTTCCTGCAGCCTGCTAGCACAGTGATTGTCCATGCCTCCAAGGAAGAAGCTGATCTGTAAAAGACAGTGAATGCGTGCTTTCCTTCCTACAACCAAAAAGTCACACAGATTTAGTTTTCTAAATGAAAGATAGCTTATTGTTGGTTTGGGAAATAGAAAGGCTCATTTAAGGGGTGCTGTGAGTGAAACTTGCACCTGATAGTTAGGAGCCATTTTCACCACTGCTTCAGCTGCAGTCTGGTGTGGAGCTGTGTGTGCAGCTACAGGAAAATGGTCCTCTTACAGGAACTCAAGAGGGAAATGCTGGGGACCTGTTTGTAAACTTGCATGTGCTGAAAAAACCTGAGCAGCTGATAAATGGCTTGCCAGCTTTGCCAGATGAAAGGGACCAACACAGCAGAGTTGTGCCCCCTTTTTCGTACAATGTTATGGGTCAGCTAGTTTAGCACCGTGGACTGGGAGTTTCCTCATCTCCAGTTCCTTACAGCTATCTCTTTAGGAATACCACTCTTGAGCTGTATTGATATGCACACTAAGTAGTCATATAGGTGAACAGATAGGTGTCATACATGCAGATTCCAGCAAAACTTCTTAGAAAGTTACTTAGAAGGGACATGCCATAAGTTACACCTATGCTACAGCTTTTTGGGACAACTCCTGTGTTACACATAGTAAGAGACTTAAAAGTTTGCTTCCTTATTAAAAATTACACCATTAGCTTCACAATGGTAGTAGAAACTGTCCTTTGCAGTCCTGCAGGATACTTTGCAGAAACAGTGAAGTGTTTGCAAGGCTAGGGTGATGAAATTTGTGTTTAACTGCTGAAGTTATGCTGAAGTTAACTGCTGAAGACTATGTTTAAATCCACTGTGCTCTTGGGCTTTACCAGGTGCATTTGATTCCATTAGTCTGGAGCATCTGGTCTCTAGTGCTTCTAGTAGTACCTTTTAGGTTTTATGTATCACTTTGAAAATATTGCCTGCCTCACACATACACATATACAAAAGACTCTGGATGTTCTGTGCCAAAGATTGTTTTCTGGTTCCTCTCCACCTAGGCAGTTGTATCATTGCCTCCCTTAATTGCCATTTGTGTCTTGTGTACAGTACAAAACTGAACAGTCAAATTTACAATAAAAGCCAGTTTTTGTGAGTAGGAGGTATTAAGCCACAAGTATATTCAAACCTACAATAAAGTTCAGCTTCTGTGTGCAACCAAGAGCTGAACCCACACACACATCATCATACACCCTTGCATTTGATCAGTTCCTGCTGTGGTTTCAGCTGGGTGGGGTAGCCTTTTTCTCAAGTTTCTGACACACTATGCAAAAATACAACCATCAAAGTCTTTTTATAATCATGGCAGAAAACATTTTAAGAAATGTTTGCACAAAAATTTTCTATGCTAATTTTCTGTACTTCTTTCCTTTTTCCTTTTTTTCTTTGCCTGTGCTTTCCTGTTAATCAGTCTGGCAAATATGGTTGGTGAACTCTGCAGCTGCTTCTATAGTCTGATATACATAACACAGACTAGGGTCTCTTGAACAATTGGTCTGCTTGGTGTTTGTTGTATGGGCTGGTTAAATTGACTTCCAGGATATCAGGACAGACCTTCCCAATTTTAATTGGATATACTGCAAAATGTTTTTAAGGGTGGTTGTGGTTCCTCCCCTGCCCTCTGCAGAGTGCCTCAGGGCATCTGTTGTACAGATGTATTTAAAACCCAAATATGAATTGCCCCTTTATTTCCCTAGATGGATTATGAAAGTGGTGCTCCTTTCAATGGTATTTTTCTGTTGTCAATGTAAATTTAAAGTGCTGTAGTAATATTAAAGATGGTCTTTCTCTGTAAAAAAAAAGTATGGAGTATCTGTTTACTCTTGGATATGATTGTGTAGCCACCACTTTATAGTCAGTAATCTGTTCAGTCAACATGTTTATTCACTTGCATGAATGTTTTCAGTATCAGGACTGAAGTCACTGCTGGTAGTAAAATACTGTGCTCTTCCAAAGCTTTGTAAAAGTTACATCAGAGTGTTTTTGTATAAGATCAAGCTGTAAAATTTTCCTCCTTTTTATTAGGTTACAAGACCCAGTAGCTACAACAAGAAATCCCATTTTGACATCGAAGATGTAGATGAAGTGGACAAAATGGAAATTAGGTAATATAAAATACATTATTAGTACACAATTGTCTTCCAAAGTCGTGTAACTTTGTAGTAGGCTTTGTTTGCAAAGTGGCAAGCATGGCTTTTCTGTTGATAAATCAAGATGAGTGTCACTGTATCTGTATGTTTATTTACCTCCACTGTCCTGTAGACTGTATCTTGAATATGTGTGTTGGTTCTGATGCAGGAGAGATCCTTATTATTTTTCTTTGTATCCTATGGACACTGTGTGTATACTAATATACATTTGTCATTAGGCACAGCCTTTTATGTCTGGGCTCCCCTTTCCTCCCTCCTTCAGTTTCCCAGGACAGCCCAGAGGCTCTGTGATGCTCTCAGTTAAAGAGTAAATTTTCTTTTATCACTTAATTTTAGCAACCTATGTAAGGTCCTTCTTCCCTAAAAGGAAACACTTGAACTCAGAGTTGTTCTGGGGCAGAGACAGTTTCTCTTCTGTTTTGCCTTGCAAACTTCAACCCTTTATTGCAAGATTTGGTATGATAAAAGTGAAATCAGTTGCACAGGAAAAAAGCAATTCTGATTTCAAAACCAAAACAATCCTGGCCCACCCTGTGCCACACTCTTAGTACTATTTTAAAACCTGCTGAGGCCAGTCAACAGTGTTTGTGGGGACAGGTGAGTGTAAAGAGACGTGAGAAAACAATAGGAGGTGCAAACCTTGAAAATGTCACATGCATCTTACCATCACATGCCATTGAAACTCAGAGACTTGGGCCATCTGGTGATCTGGATGCATAGCAGATGAAAACTGCTATATCTGCATCAGGAGGTTAGAAATTGCCCTCTACTTTATGTTAGTATTTGGAGGAAGAATAGTAGCACCGCCTCCCATCCCATGTATTCTCACTAGAGGGGCAGTGAGGCATCTCCCAGAAGGTTCCATAGTTCCTTGAGAAGCACAACTAGCTATAAGGAAAGGAGGGGAGACCAGGAAGAGGGGAACAATACTTACTCCCAGCAAGCAAAACACATCTATGTTCACCAATGGATTGAGGGCTGTTCTGGTTTGACAGCTGCTGGTTCATGTAGCCTGTCAATGTAGTATCACAGCACTACAAATGCATTAATAGATTTGTGTTTGCCATGACTGTGAGGCAGGAAAGGGAAACTATTCATATGTGAGAGAGACAAGAGCTGTGCTCTTTCACAGAGAACATTTGTGTCAGGCAGTGCAAAGGCAGCTGGTTTGGGGGCAACCCACAGCTAACGCATGGGAGTAAAAGCAAAGGCCCAGGTGCAGAGCTGAGCTGCTTTGGTGGTGTCAGTGTTGCAGCACAGCAGGTGACCTAGTCCTAGCACTAGACTATATCTCTGTAAAGCTTTGCATCATGTAGGCAGATATGAAGTTACATGCCCCATATTCCATGGGATGTATGTGATGAAATGGGCAGCTACACCATGTCTCAGCAGTCCCAGTATAGTCTTTGTAACCATCATGCTCAGCCCTGCACTGATTTTAAATGAAAGTTGGGATTCTCTGATTGATTTTTTGATAGTTTTGAAGATGTTAGATATTGGTGTACATTGGTTACATATTGCTTAATATTTCAATGATTCTTATTTTATACTACTGGACTAAATGAAATTATGCAGTTTTACTTGCTAAGTATATTTTCTGGACAAATGACTGAGCTGCAACAATAATGTATGTGAAGCTGAGCTTCAGAAAAGTCTATCATTCCTGAAAACCCATGTATCACAGTATGGTACAGATGAATAGTTTGAGAGGAGGCTTGCAAAATAGTTGAGAAAAGATTAAGCACTTAAATAACAGGCAAAAACAGATTAAGTGTTGGTCTTTCTTGGGCAAATTCTCCTTAGAGCTTTTGTCCCCTATGGGACAGTGTGTTTTTGTTTCCATCTTGGGTTCCCCTTCCACCCCCGCTCACTTCCTTCACTCTATTTAGTGAGAGTTAGATTGCCCCCATGCCCTCTGGACAGATCATACAATTTTATGGGTTTGGGGATTTGTTTTCTTTTTCTCTCCTGAGACAAATACAATTCCACAGGGTAAAGAGAAGACTTAGTCTCTCATGATTTCTCTCTAAAGCTATGAAAAGTTTTCTCTTTTTGAGTGGGTGTAGGAAGTTGTAGGCAGGGCATATCAACACTTGGGGACCAGATGTTCTAGTGAATTCATTGTTTCTCCTCCCCCTCTCTGCTGTTTGTTTCTTTCTGTGACTACAATCTGACTAGTTTCAGAATAACACTTGTCATAATTTTTAAAAATCTTGGGAAACAGTGATCTTTTAGACTCTGAGGTCTGTGTATTAAGATTTTTAAGTGCTGTTTATTCTTTTTACTCCAAGAGCACAAACCAATAATCAGAATTCAGCACAAGCCAATTCAGAATTTGCATGCCTGCTTTGCTTATGGTGTAGTGTGAGTTTGCTTTGAGTTGTTAGTTTCTCTAGTACAGATCCTTTGCACTGATTTTTTTTCTGCAACTGTGGGGAAACCCTCTGGCTGTCTGTGTTTGAAAGTGTTATTGCTAGTTGGCATCTTGAAAGACTTTGGATAAACTAGAAACCAGTAGGCTGTAAATGCTTGGTAAATTCTAAGTTTGACTATGTAAATAGGCTTAAATATTCCTCTCCTTCTGAAGCTGCTTTTAGCTGTGTGAACTGGATAGCAGGATGATAACCCACCAAATATGGAGAAAGGAGAGAGAATTTTCAAAGAAGTTTTTTTCCTTTTGGAGAGTTCTTGCCCTGCAGAAATACTGTCCAAATTATCAGAACCTGAAGAACTTTACCTCGCAGATGTGCAGTGTGAGCTGATGATGTGTCTAGTGTATGACACTTGATGCAGGAGACACTGGTGAGAGATTCAAGGCTCAGAGGTTTTAAAAGTAATGTATTCTGTGCTTTCATAAGATAGGATAAACCTTTAACAGAACTGTCAACATCTGTTCCTTGGCCAGTCTACTGTGACTTGCTTGACACCAGGAGGGTTGTGTAAATATGTCCACAACTGGATGATTTTGCACCTTATCCAAGTTAAGGTTGCTCTTCTAAAAATTATCGCTATTTGAGAACCTGTATTTCTCTCCACGTACCTTTTTCCCCCCAAAGTTCAAAGCACATTCAAGCTGTCATTTAACTGCAAAATAGTCAGCTGATCTTGTTTCTTAATAAAAATAACTCTTAGAGAAAACCATAAAATACGTTCAGAGACAAATACCCTGGAGTTTGAAACCCATGCTTCAAGGTGGGTATGGTAGCATTTATCTACGTGCTAGATTAGACACCAGTACTTCTGCTTTGAATCTCAGTGCAGTTGTTTTCCATCCAGATGTTAAAGAGCATATGAAAGTGAAGAAAGGATCATCTACAGATAGATACCAGAACTTTCCAAATGTGAGGGACCGGAAGCCAAAATTTGTGTAAGCTTCAACCAATACGCAGATTATTCTGAATGGTAGAACTGTCCTAAGGCTTGGAATATCTCTACAGAACTAGTTTAGGTGCCATAAGTATGTATGCTTGACACAGGAATCTTCCTAGTAGCTAGAAACTGGGAAGAATTGTGTAGACATTCAGCCTAAATCTGTAAATTGCCACTTAGCTGTTAGTAATCCAAAGTTAGACAGGGACTGACAATATGTAGTCCTTAAATAACTTTGTGCTTTTTCCCCTGGTATCCATTTTACTTGTATTTTTCCATTATCTGAGATAGCCAGACAGCCCTCTGAATCTTTATTAGTATGGACAGTGGAAACAGTACAGATGAGAAAAAGTTAATTCAAATTATTTTTTTCACTAATATTTTATGAAGGTGAATTGTAAGGCTTCAGAAATATAAGGTAAGGTTATCTCTTTACTGTTTGGAAACCATTGTTTCTAACTCATAGACTTGAGGGGAAAAACCCCAGCAAATTTGGAAAAAAGGTTGGGATTATTTTTTTTTTTTAATTTCTTAATAATATTTTAAATTATTTGCTTTTATTACAGGGTTGATCTTTGGAATGCCAGTAACTTGAAGTTTGGTGACGAGTTTCTAGGAGAACTGAGACTCCCTTTGAAATTTCTCCGACAGTCTAGTTCTTACGAAGCATGGTATTTGACACTTTTCTATTGGAGAATAAGTAGAAACATATGTCTGCTCTGAAGACTTAAGAGTAATTACTGCTATGTGATAGAGTTTTAAAGGGATTTAATTTGTATCTTTTTTGTAAGCAAGTCAAAGTAATCTGAGCCAGTGTAAGAACAAGAAGTTTTGATAATGTGATTAGAGGTTTTAGTCTGCCTCTCTGTTGCGAGGGAGTTCTAGTATGTTGTTTTTATATTATTTACTGCAGTTCATCAGCCGTGCTATGGTTTTAGTGTGTGGGTTTTTAATCATATCTACATAAATCTCTATGTTCAGAACTTCCCATGTCGCAGTTGGTGCAAAACAGCCTGGCAAACTTAATTAAGCAGTCTGATTCAGAACTCTCAAGAGTTTGATACATATATAAATACTCTGTGTATCTGTACAGTTTCTCTATGCTCATGTATAGCCTGAGAAAATCTTATGTTTCAGCACAAAGTTCCTGTCTTATTTTTTGCATATCAGGTATTTTCTGCAGCCCAGAGATAATGGTAACAAGTCATTGAAACCTGATGACCTCGGTTCCTTAAGGTTAAATGTGGTTTACACTGAGGACCATGTTTTTTCCTCAGACTATTACAGTCCGCTGAGAGACGTCCTGCTAAAATCTGCAGATGTTGAGGTAATTTGCTTGTGTTGTTTGTTGTTTACTTGCAGATCATCCTCACAGGGGTCTCTGAATATTTGTCACTGTCTTGCTGGCACCATAGTTGTGTAATTACCAGATAGGTCAGCGCTTCCTTTTCAGACATCAGAGCCTTGTTAAGCTCTGCATATCCCTGATGCTTGTTTTCAGTCCTTTGAGAGATCTTTATCTGCATGCTGTGTGGTGGGTGAAGGCACACCCAGGAACACAGTGGTTTTAGTAGCAGCATATTCTCTGTGACTTTTAATTTTACATGTGAAAACACCAAGTAAGCTTCAGTTTGATCAATTGTTTTCCTTTACTGGAGAGGATCAGGTTTATTTGCATAATTGAGAAAAACCCAAACCAAGAACTAATCCTGAAACATCAGAGGTTTGGACCATATGTACTCTTACGTATACTTTTTATAGTTGTAATGGTGCTTTTATTTTTTTCAGTAAAAGAATTGGGTTCTGTACTCACCGTGACTTGAAATTGTGAAGTGTTAGATAGAGTTCTTCCTCTTCACTTGCTTCCCAGGCAAGTGACGTTTACTGAAAAGACAATCATTAAAAATGTGGAGAATAAAAAGAGACTGTACTGTAATAGTTTTAAAATTGCTGCCCTCTTGTGGCCAGAACTTACAGCCCACAAAAACTGGGATGTAACATCCACCCATATTATATACAGACATTTGAGTAACTGGCCATTGCAACTGGTGTGTGGAGTTCTGCATTAAGAAGCTAATGGGAAGAGAAAGAAAGAATGCTTGTTCTGGAAGGATTTCTTAAAGTTTTTATTTTCCACTGTTCAGCCTGTTTCAGCCTCAGCTGCACATATTTTGGGTGAAGTTTGCAGAGAAAAACAGGAAGCGGCCATACCTCTTGTCAGGCTTTTCTTACACTATGGCAGGATTGTGCCTTTCATAAGTGCCATTGCGAATGCTGAAGTGAAGAGAACTCAGTAAGTACCAAAAAACAACCTGCTATCAAATACATCTAAACTGCATGGGCTAGTGCTAGAACCCTCCACTCAGCTTCTACAAATACGCAATTTCCAAAGAAAATGTCAGAGTGGTTCCTGTTCTTCCTAGCTGAGTGGCAGAGTTCTTTGTAAATTCCTTCACTGTTCTCAAGATCTGGTGAATTTGACCTTTAGGAGGAGTTCCCATCATTTTTTGTGAAAATGATTTGCAAGATTATTCTGACAACTGAGAGCAGTGATTTTCACTCTTCTCAGTCTTAAGTATATTTGATAACTGAAATTCTACATTAGCTTCAGCTGTTTGTATGAAATCATCATATGCTAATAAATAATTTAGTGCTGAGTAAGTGTTTGTTGAATTTGTTCAAAACAAAAAGCAAGTTTCTTCCTAATCATGAATATTTAAAGAAAGCTGTGTGTCTAATCTTTCCAGTTAGAGGGTGAAGGATCAAGGATGGGATTGAATTTGGCATGGAATGGCAGAAGATGAAGTTGGGCTTTTTGGTTGCTTTTTTTGAGTTCCTTGTTTGACTTACTGGTGTGCTGAGAGTTCAGTAGTGTAAGATCTAGTATTCATACCAAGCAGGTCCTAAAGAACATTTGTTGCCACAAGCCTTGTACCTGTGTAGTCATGCTCTTGACCAAGAGTTGAAGATAACTGGGAGTCAAGGGGAATGACAGATACTGACTGTAAACTTCTCAGTACAAAATAGTCTTTGTGTGGGTTGGCTCTTTTCAAAGTGTCTGAGGAATCAAGTGTTTTCCTTCCTGTAGGTAGGTGTATTTTTTTCTGAGCTGCAGGTTGACTGAAACAGCATAGTTGCTGCAGCATGAGGAAACTTGCTCGTCCGTAGTTAGTCATGTTGCTGTGATAAAGCAGCAAAGATGGTGTTTGTTTTCAGGGCTTTCTGGCATTTGTAACAGGCAGTGAGCTTACTTTTTTTTGTGAAACAAAATGATGAATCCAGCAAAGTAATTGATCATGTTACTCACTGCTTGTAAATGAGTACAACCATAGTAAGTTGTAAAAAACAGAAAAGATAACAGTGTGTGTATGAGCAGGCAAATAGCTTCAGATCTTGGTTTGATCTGCTGTCACTAAGCACAGCTTTTGATTGTACTTATTGTAGATGAGATCATTGATTATGTACCTATTTGCATAACATAAATTGCTAAGGAAGGAGGTACAGGTACATGACAGAGCAGCTGGCTGAAGCTTTATTGGTCACGGAGGCTGTATGTCTAGTACAAGATGGAGTTCCATCCAAAGAGCTTTTTAGAAAAACCTGAGAGTCTGCGTGATGCCACCTTGCCACACAGTTCTCATGGCTGAACTGGGATCTGCACTGTGTTATCACAGAACAGTTCTAAGTCCATTGGGAAATATGGCTATGTCATTGGAGCCTGCATTTTCTTCTTCCTCCCAGCTCACAAGTACTTATTTTGTAGGTGGAAGTAGTAGGTCATATGTAATGTCCAGTGTTCCCTTATTCAAATTAGCACTGTTCAGTAGCACGTGAAAACAGATGTTTTCCACATTTCTGTTGTAGACCTCTTCAATTTGAGCCTCTGTGTTGCTGTGTATTTGGATAGTGCACTGAGCACATGACGCTAACACAAAGATCTGTAGTCCCTCTGGATTTTCCAAGGCTGCTACTTTTCTCTTATACCCTGGAAGTGCACTAAATGCTGCATGACTGCATTTAATGGCAGGCTGGTGTCAAAGGGAGGTTTGGCTTGTGTGTTCAAACCCAGGATTCTGTCACCTTTAACTGCTGTTTTTATTTCCATGTATTAGCAGTTCATTACAACGAGACTAAATTACAGAAAATTGTTCAATTCCAGAGATCCAAACACCATTTTCAGAGGGAACTCGTTAACTTCCAAGTGCATTGATGAGACAATGAAACTGGCAGGGATGCATTATCTGCAAGTTACACTAAAGCCAATCATAGATGAGGTAAGAACAGTTTAGACTGTTTATTTGGTAAAATCTCATTGTAAAGGCCTTCAGGGAACAAATACTGTTTATTACTTCTCATTTTAAGGACTCTTTTTAGGAATAATGCTTAATAGCTTGTTTCTGTGTTAAAATCCCATGTGTTAGGTTAGCCACAGCTGAGTTGCCCAATTCAGAAACAGTTGGATTGCATTAAAGGAAAAGGAAAATTTCTATTTATTAAACCATATTACTCTGTTTTATAAAAACTAGCATATATTGTTTCTGAGAAATTAATAAATAGTATATACAATAGAAAGCTGGTGTGAAGCTATGAGTAATACATTTCATCGAGTGAGTATAAAGGGATATGGTTATTCTTAGATAACTGTGCATGTGATGCCTGTATTGTAACAATGGTTTATTATCTATCCAGTCCAGAATGGTGGGTGTGGGTATTTTAGTGCAGTAATTGGGCAATACTTTCAGACCACAGACTTCCTTTAAATGATTTGACAATTTCTTCATCTGTCTTAATGTATCATCAGAAAACATCAAGTTTGAAAGAATATGGATATACTTTCTAAGTTGACTGTTTTCGAAAAATAGGACTTTTCTTGAACAGCTTGAGAGAGTCTAAAGAACAGTTCTACATTTCAGTTGAAGGAAAGGATAGAATGAATTAACAGTACTTTTTGGAAAAAAAAAAAAGATCACACATAATTTACCTTTGCTGTCAAAAGAAAAAAATACTGTTTATAAAGTTGGCTTTTGCCTTTTACCTCTCATCTCAAAAGCTAACAGATTATGCTTTTTACAAAACTTTTTCTACTTGTAGATAAACTCATATATCAACTGTTCACTGTATTTTTTTTCTAGATCTGCCAAGTCCATAAACCTTGTGAAATTGATCCTGTGAAATTAAAAGATGGTGAAAACCTGGAAAATAACAGGGTATGGATTAGATTTTGAAGACAGTCTCTGTTTATGCCATCAAGTTTAACTGAGGTCCTCAGAAGTTTGATCTTGCAAATAATTTTGTCAGTCATTAGAATACAGTGAAAGCTTTCCTGACACCACCCTTATAATTATTTTACAACAGCCTTACATTATGCTCTAAATGCAATACCTGTGGAAAGTAAATGACTTCCTGCTGCCCTGAGGGCAAGGATAACTTAGCCTGTGGCTAGCCTGGAGAAAAGGAGGCTCAGGAGAGACCTTCTCTCTTTCTTCAGCTAAAAGGAGGTTGTAGCAAGATGGGGGTTGCATCAGGGCAGGCTTAGGTTGCCTATTGGGGAAAAATTTCGTCACCTTAAGGGTGGTCAGGCACTGGCATAGGCTACCCAAGGAAGTGGTAGAATCACTATCCCTAGAAATGTACAAGAGGCATGTGGGTGGGGCACGTGGGGACGTGGTTTAGTGGTGGACTTGGCAGTGCTGGGTTAACAGTAGGACTCAATGATCTGAGAGGTCTTTTCCAGCTCTAATGATTCTATGATTCTGCTGATGATGTAGTAAACAGTGCTACAAGAAGGAATGATATGCCATGCGGCTGTATCATGTAATGTTTGGTTTGATAGGAGTGATATTTTTACTCTTCTACTTGAATATGTGCATTTCCCAAACAGTATAATTGAGCGAGAGGTTGTTTTTCAAGTGTATAATGTTGAAAGTGGGACTCTTTTAATGATACCACTATGAATAAAACCAGGAATAGTACCGCTTTCCACAGCAGAAAATTACACTAATTTTGTCATAATCTTTGCATTTTTTCAGGAGAATCTGAGGCAATATGTTGATCGCATTTTTACTGTAATTACAAAATCTGGTGTAAGCTGCCCTACAGTGATGTGTGATATTTTCTTTTCACTGAGAGAATCAGCTGCCAAACGTTTTCAAGGTGAGTTTATATATACTGTTTTATTTTACGTAACTGGTAGCTTTTAGCTTTTAAACACAGGTGTGGTCTAGCAGTCTGCATGATCCCTGTTGGATTTAGTAATTGAAGAGCAGCTTATTCAAAATAATATTTGCAGTGTGTTAATGCTATTTTTTCATCAGTTATTCATTCCACAAGGAACATGATTTTTAATGATGATTGGAGTTTTTTCTTAAGCATCTTGTAAAGGAAAACAGAATTTGAAAAGATCATTATGATGGCATGTGTTTATGGGTGCAGTCTTTGCAAAGCATACTCAGTTTTCAAATGTTCAGGGCTTTGTAATGGCTCATTCTGCAGATTCCATGCAGTGGAATTATATTCTGCTCATATGTCAATCTGTAATAAAAGCCAGTCTATAAATTGGAGTTACTGCAAGCTCATTGCTGTAGGAGCCCATGTGCTGCAAAGGTTTTTCTGGCTGTCGAGAGTGTTATTTCCAGTCCCTCTTAATTGTTTTGACTCTGTGAGAGTAAGTGGGCAACATAAAACCAGAATTAAGCAAAACAACCAAGCTATGTATTTTCATGAAGGGAGGGAGATTACAGTACGGAAGTTTTAGAGAGAGTAATATGAGTTCAGCTTTTAAACAGTCACTTCAGAGTAGGGAAGCTCAAGCAGAAAACCATTGACTGTGCTGTTGTGCTCTTTATTTTATGTTTAAATAAAGCAGTAAAATGTATTTTCTGTAACTACCAACTGGAATAGATACATTAGGAGTTTGTACAGCACTTGTGCTCAGGGCTTTAAGTAGGCAACTGAGAGTTGGCCTGTGCTGAACGTTTCATAAACTATGTAAATTATTCATCATACTTCAGTGCATATATGGAATAGCAGATGTCTATGAAATTCCTTGTGTGGTGGAAAAGTGAATGGTGTTCTTGTAGCTTGTGCTGTGAACCTGCTTATTTTTTAAAGAGGCTCTTATTGACATTTCTGTGGTTTAGACTAACTGATCTCTGGCTCCAAATCTTCTATCATATATTAATCCTGTAACTCGCAAATATACACATTATCCAGCACATGCTTGAGTTAGCTCTCTCAAGGCTCCCTGATAATTTCATGAGGCTTTTCAGGAAGGATTATTGAAATGCTGAGTAGAGGTCTTTTTTTTTTTTTTTCTTTTATAAATAGGTGACCTGGATGTAAGGTATACAGCTGTCAGCAGCTTTATTTTCCTGAGGTTCTTTGCTCCTGCCATTCTTTCTCCAAACCTCTTTCAGCTTACACCACACCATCCAGTAAGTACTGTATCAGTTTTTTTCTAGCTATGTTTATGGTTCTGTCACCATAGTCTGTCTGTCGAGAGTCTTTCTTCAATGCTTTTAATAGCCTTTAGCAAAAGTACCTTTGTTAGTTCAAAGATCTGTTATATCTGTCTTGGATATGAAGCATATGTTGAATGACTTTGTATGTGAAGAACTTGGGAGATACAGGAAAAAGAGTGAAATTTAAGGACAAACAAGGTAGAGGGTCTAAGCTGCTGTGGGAAAAAAAAAGTCACTGCTTCGTTTTTGCCACATCACATTAATGCTGGATTGATTGTCAGCAGTGTTGGAAATATTTTGGATGTTAAGCAACGTATGCCAGGCTTCTAGTAGTTGTTCTTATTGGGAGTGGGGAGGATGTGGGCAGCCTTGTTTTTGTTTTGCTGGTGATTGCCTTTGAATCTCTGAAGGTCAGTAGGGTAGCTATGGAGCATGATGGCTTAAGAGTCAAAAACCTTTTAAAATAAAAGCAACTTTTTTCCTGCAGTGGTTTTTTTTTTGTGGTCTTTTCTAATTTTTTTGTTACTTTTCTGCAAGTGAAATAAAAAGAAGAAATATAGTTTGCCTTGCTCTATTCATTATTTGAAATAGCTAGTCCATGTAATATTATTCTCTTTCCTAGGATCCTCAGACTTCTCGAACTTTGACACTTATCTCTAAAACCATTCAAACACTAGGCAGCTTATCAAAGTCTAAATCTGTAAGTATGCTATTTTCATTTAATGGCTTCATTTAGGAAAGTGATTTTTTAAATCTTTTATCATTAATTGTAATTAAGCCTTTAAAATGCTTGAGTTGCACTAGGCTTATGCAAAACTGGTTATGTTTGCTTTGATTATAAGCCTCTCATGCTTAGAGAAAAAATAAATGTCTTACTCTGAACTAGATTTCAGTAAAGCAAAATTGTGTGACCAACCTAGAAGTCTGTTTCAGAGCTTTTCTTTCCTCCCTTAGGAAGAAAGACAATGATCAGGAGAACCTGTGAAATTCTCTACTTATCTGTGATACGTGATTAGCAGCTCTACAGGGCTTTATAGATAGTTTCAGCATTTTAAAACTTAACTGAGAAAAGTCACTCAGTAAGGAGAAGGGCTATACTTTCCTTTTCATACCAGTTCAGTTTTCTGTCTGTCAGTGGTGAGATTAGATCAAGATGCCCATAGTCTGGATGTTTGATTGAAATAAGTGTACCTAAGGTACTGCACTGCTATAGCCAGTGGTAATTTGGGGTGGTTGGGATCTTGTTAGGATTCACACAGGCAGCTGTGGGTGACTGTGTACCTCAATTATGGATCCTTCAAGACAGTAGAATTTATTTTCTTACACTTTTTGTCAGGAGGAAAATTAAAAGCCAAAGCAGCATTTTGAAGCGTTTGAAGGCTGCGTTACTAACTGTAGTAACTGAACATTTGAAATGCGTTCTGCTACCTCTCTGAAATAAAAGTTTGGTACTATTGAATGTGTGCTGTATAAACATGAAAGTAGCACTTTGCTTGTTTTACTTCTGGCCAGAAAAAAACCCTGTCTTACCTGCAGTGGCTTCCCTCCTGCCCTACTGCTATAACAATAATGTTATAAAATGTATGATGCTATGCATGGTTTTGGCTTTGTATTTCAGGCCAATTTCAAAGAATCTTACATGGCTACATTTTATGACTATTTCAATGAACAGAAATATGCAGATGCAGTAAAAAATGTAAGTAATGCATGTGAAGGTTCTAAAAATCCTGCTGTGCTGTTGAAGTTGAGTCCTAGAAAGCAATACATACTGTTGGTAAACCAGGAAGTGTGTTGAGACAAGCAGACTCCTGAGAACTAATATCACAAAACTTTTATCAAATTATATGCATGTCAGTAGTAAAATCGTGTTTGATCTATTTCTAATTAATAATTAGGTTGGATTAAGAAGCTGCTGTTTAGAGCTTTTGAGATGTGTGTGCTTTGTAGAATGCTGCAGATCTGTGATGAAAATTGCTTAGTCCAAAAGGCAGTGAAAGATCCATATAACAGAGGAGAAGCACAATAAGTATTGGGCATCTTCATTTCTACTGCTTAAGAGCATTTGTGCTATTTTTGGGTTATAACCCAGGAAACCTCCCAAATTCATCAAGCTTCTGCCATTACCTTCTGTTTAGCTACTTTTACAAATACTTTCTTGTAGCTCTGTGCTATGCAAATGTTGAATGATTTTAATTTGGGTAGTGTGGTCCTGTCATTTTTATATCTGCTTTTGGTTCACCTTTTAGTTTCTCGATCTAATTTCATCTTCAGGAAGAAGGGATCACAAGAGCATAGAGCAACCTATATTGCTTAAAGAAGGGTAAGTATGCATGTGCAACCCTCTATTCATGTACTTGCCACCATTCTAAGGCAGCCATCTCATTTTCTGCCACCCCTTTTCCATTCATGCATTCAGAGAAGAATGTAGGAAAATTCTTGTGGTGCAATTTCTGCTCTCTGTGGTTGCTATAGCTGATTTGAACATATTTGCATTTGATTTAAACATCTTAATACAAATGTGTTTTGAAATAAGTGGAGGAAAGAGAAGCCTGTAGGACTTAACTAGCTTAGCTAAGGCAAAATAAACTTAAATCAACATTGTATTCAAATCAATTGGGGTCTTTTTCCTGAACCCCAGTGAATAAAAGCTGCGAAATTCCACTGTGAAGACAGTGGAAGACTGTGAAGACAGATACTGAATAACTTAATGAGGGCAAAGCCTGTAAATGGAATTTTCTTTTGCTGCCCTGTAAGATCCATATGCTAACTATTATCATGGCCATTTTGAGTAAAATTTGATGTGCACTTGGAACAGTTTATAGTTTTAGTACCTTTCCTTTTTTGGGAAGCATGTTGCATATGCTGTGTTAGTTTCAGATCCCAATTGTTGACATTTTTTGTTGCAAAACTGAGTTGTTAAGATCATCTAAGTGTTCTGTAGAAACAGCTTCTTTGAACAGGGAGGAAGAAAGTAAAAAAATCCAAATTTTTGTCAGAGCTCAGTAATCTCAAATACTGTTTGAAAGTAAGCTTTCATGGTTGCTTTAAATAATGCAAAAACTAAATTTTCCGTGAAAACATGACTACCCCTTCTATTTAACGTTGACAGTTCACTTCTCTGATAAACCTCTGTCCTTAGAAGCAATTTTGTCCATTTCAATTCTGTACATTTATCATTCTTTTGGTTTTCAAAATAAATTTATTATTTGTAACATTTGCCCTCTAACTGTAAAACATTTTTTCTGCCTCTGTCTTTCTTTTGCTCCTGTCTGATTTTTTTCTGTCTTTTCTTGCTCGGCCTGTGGCTGCTGTTGTAAGGACTCTTAAACTAACAGTAAAGAAAGTTGATGGTAATAGTTCATGCAGGTAAGATGGTAGAGGCAGTTGCTGCTTTGCTGTAGCTACTGGCTGACAGCATGTCCTTTGCAGCAGTAGATTTGTCTGACTTAACTCCGGGGAGGAAGTACTCTGTTTAACCATCCTGAAATGCCTGTGTAAACCCAGCAGAGAACATTTAGTTACCCATTTCTTGACGTTGACTTTTTTTCCTTACAACAAAAACCTGCTGTAAATAGAGAATAAAGAATTTTTGTCTGTAGGCAGGGCACCAAGAACTGTATGGATCCTGATTAAGTTACTGGAATTGATAAAGAGACCATACATTTTCTAGGCACTTCTTAAGTAGTATTCATGTAAGTTATTCTCAAGGTTAAGAAGCAGCCTTCAGCAGTCTATTTTTTCTGACATTTTGCATTATTGCTGTGTTTTGTCGTGGGACTTTTCACAGTCTTTGATTTGATTCTTCTCCAGATTGAATCGCTGTTTAGTGGGGTTTCTATTTGTCTTTGCAATATTTTTGCTTTCTTTTGTTTTTTTAATCTATCTTTGCCTCTATTAAGAGTATCAAATGGAAAGCTATAGCATATATACTTTTGAATGAAAAGATTAGTCATTGTCACTTGGGTTTGCTGACAACAATCATGCCATCACTGCTTAACAGCTGCCTGCCCGGTTCTTTCCAAAAGGAAGATAATTAAAAGGAAAATTGGTTGGTTTTGTTGGTGAAAAGGGCATATCAATACTTCCAAGCAAGGTTAAGGCAGATCCAGACTCAGTTCTACTGTAAACCTGAGAAGAAGTAATATCTCCAACCACCTTGTACTGAAATGGGTTAAATCTTGGACTTTTTCTCCCTTTGTGCTTCTATTTGCTCTGACTTCTCATACATTTTGCAACTGCTAGAAACAAAGAAGTCGACCTTATAGCTTCTGTGACTTTGAATGCTTTTCACCTATCTCTGGAAAATAAAACCACATTTTTCTCTTGGCTATGTCAACTATGAAGAAGTTAATTAGAAATGTGCTCTTAGCTCTGCCATATGGAGTTTGCATTTTTCAAAGAGGGGAGGCTCTGTAGGAGTTTGTAATTTTAAGTCACCTTTAAGTGTTGGCATGAGAAGGACTGGAAACTAACTTGAAGAACATGTTGTCCTGCTCAAGGATATCAGTTCTTCCTTTGAAATTTGCCTTAACCTGCAATTATGAGGGCTACTGCCAATGGGCCTGGTGATGACCTGAATCACATGGTTTTATTAAATATTTCTCAAGTATTCCAAGAATAAGGACCAAGACAGTAACTGTCTGACCATCTTAAGAATGAGAGATGTGTAACTATAACCAGTTAAAAAAAAATAATAATCTGTTGCTGTAGACAGTCCTTGTCAGCTCTTGCCCACACAGCTTGGAATGAGCAGCAGGCACCAGCACAGCTGGTTGCAAAACAGTTAAAGTCTGAAGGAACTTGGGGTTCTGTCTGAGCTTTAAACAGACCTGTGGTTTGGTCAGATGTATTGTAGTTATTTGTGACTGAAGGTACCAGCAGCAAGAAACAGTATTAGCTGTTCTAAGCATTTTAGCTCTGCTATTGAAAAACCTTCAGCCAAGTCATTTGCTGTTCTCTCTGTGTGCTCTTTGTGCTGTATAGTGCCTTCCTACTTGATAAAAACTACTCTGTAGTAAGTAGTTTTTACCCACTCCATTAGACAGTTCTGTATTTGGCACAGTAGTTAATGTAATGTATAGAGTAGCTGTTATCAACTCTCTACTGCATATACATACACATTTTTATCCAACAAAAGTGGTGCTGAGCAGTATGAAGTCACCAAAGTCACATTTAAGCTTTTGGATTGTTTTAGTGGTTAGGAAAGTGGTGGATGCATCACAGTTTCTCAGTAAACTCATTCAAGTTTGAAATTAATTAAAACTGACAACTCACTAAATGAAAACCCCTAATCTGCTAAAAAAGGGGTTTAGGTGCCCTACCATCCGGCCATGAGATTACTTTGTATGTTACTGAAATTGCATTTCCAAACGCAGTATCTGTGTGCAATTGCAAATGAGGCTGTGGAACATCCTGATTTTGTTTCTAGAGCTTGAGTGATTAAAGCATGTAAGGGTACAGTCCCTGTGCTCCAGAGGCTTTACACCTGCCTTTTAATTATTAAACGTAGTCTAAACCTTTTGAGCTTTCTCACAGCTTTAAAAAAAAAAAACAAAGCTTGTGGAGTCAACAGGTTGATCTTAGCAGAGCAATACTAACCATGTTCTGCCTTTTTTTCTGCTGTACTAGGAAACCATTTAGCTGGATTTGTAACTGCAGAAAGGGCACAAACTGCAGTTCAGTTAACTAACTACAAGTCAAGTTACATGTCTTGCCCCATGTCTAGATCTGGAAAAAGGACAGACTTAACTAATAATAATCTGTATGTATATACATATATGTATAAATCTGTATACACAAGCATGTATCTTGAAAATCTGGTGTATTGTAACAATTGGTGCCCTGTTTACTAGGTTCATGATCAAAAGAGCACAAGGAAGAAAACGATTTGGTATGAAAAACTTCAAGAAGAGATGGTTTCGCCTGACAAACCATGAGTTTACCTATCAGAAAAGCAAAGGTAACAAAGGTTTGCTAGTCCTGTTTTGATACATTAAAGCAAAGATTAATCATAAGGATTGTGTAGGAGTAGAAGGCTGAGATCTAGATCTGTAACTGTAGAAGACACAGTGCAGGCATGTCTGTCAGCCTGCATGTTCTTGCTCTTTTTTTAGTGTCTGTATTGACAGTAGAGAAACTTCTTGGATAGCACAATACCCTGTAAGTCAGCAAAGTATTTTAAAATATTTATCTAATACCAGTTATTAACACCATCTGTAGATTTCACAGTTACCTAGATTGTCCTAGGGGAAAAAAACTTACAAACCTTAAGCTGGGATTTGGGGTTGTATTGAACAATCTCAGATACATCTCAGCATGTGCTCATAAACTCTGTGGCATTGGCACAACTGGATGCAGTAGACAGGGATTTGCCTGCAATCTTTGAACTTTCAAAATGTGTTCACTTAATGTTACCTAATAGCAAGGATTTTGGTTTTTGCAGATTGTTCCTGTGTGTTCAGTAGTACACAACAAATACCACTTCCTTCCATCATGAAAGTACATAGGGAGTAAGAAAGATAAGGAAGTATGTTCAGATAATGCCAGTCATTATTTCACACTCAACTTTGAGATCTTGCATCACCACTAGTTCAGTTCAGCTGACAGGAATTATTTATTTCATTGTCACCTTCACAATAAATATATTGTGTCCTGCTGCAGTAATCAGTTTCTTAGAGGTTTGCTAGCATAAGGTAGTGCAGCTGAAAACAGAAATATACTTAAGGTAATACTTAAGGACCATGCTAGCAAATCCCTGCTGAGTGAAAGATTTTCCCTCTTTTCTTATGCAGTCAAAATGATCTTCAAAGCAACTGAATCAGCCTTTAGAATAAGGGCAAAAGGTGAAGATGAATTGTGAATAAGCTGTTCATTATCTGTGTGTCTGTGTGTTCTGCAGGTGATCACCCTCTGTGTAGCATTCCAATTGAAAACATTTTGGCAGTGGAAAGACTAGAGGAGGAATCCTTTAAAATGAAAAATGTAAGTAGGTCATCTTCATTAATGTATTTGTTAGGCTGCTCTAGATCCACCAGCCTAATCGCCTTTTTCCCTTTTGTAACCTGGATTGGATTGCTATTGAAAGATGTACAACCACAGCTGCTGGTTCTGTATATAGTAGCAGGAGTTTCCAAAAGTACAGCCCATTCAGATTCTTAACAGCCCAGTCAGCAGTCTTTGGATTTCGTGATCTACAGCACACTCAGTCCTGAGCGCTGCTGATCAGCTGTCAGCTCTGTAATGTCACACACAGGTAAGATGATCGAGTCCCTGCCCTTTCTGTCAGGCCTCTCTGGTGGGAAGGAACTCACTGCTTGTAATTGTGAAGGATCACAACTTCTTTATTAGCTGTTAGGTTTCTTTATTGGTTAATGAAAGTACATATATATATATATATAGATACATATATATATATATATAGATACATATATATATATATATAGATACATATATATATATATATAGATACATATATATATATATATAGATACATATATATATATATATAGATACATATATATATATATATAGATACATATATATATATATATATATATATATGTATATATGGATTTATATATTTATATTTAATTTGGGTTAGGTTATGTACCAAAACAACACCCATGCTGTGCTAGTATGGTTTACCATTTTGATTGTCACATTAGGGAATAAAATAGAGCTGTATTTCTCATGTTTGGAACACTACTGCCAAATTCTGCATTGTGTAAGAACAGACTTGATCAGTTTGGGTGATGTTGGGAGCCTTTTTCAAACACCTCTGCCTGTAAAGCTGAGTCCAGTCCTTAAAAAATTGTATTTAAAATTAAACAAAAAAAGAGCTCAGGTTTGTTCTTTCAGTTCTAAACATGCATCTACTGCAGGCTACATGTAAATGGTTGTGACTTTCATCTTTTTCTGCCATTTTTTCCTGCCATCTACACTGCTTGTGAGCACCATGCAGGGCAGTGCTTAAACCTGCCCTAGATACTGGGTTCCTCAAACAGCTCTTTGTTAAAAGTGAAATACAGTTCTAGGCTCCTCAGTATTTTCCAGTTTGAGGTATTATTTTGGTAGCATCTCTCTCTCTCTGCTAAAACACAGAGTAATATTCAGTTCCGCCTGCTTCTAGAACACATCTCAATTGTACTGTAGTTTGCTCTGGTGTTTATAACTCTACTAGATAGGCAAAAATCAACCAAGCTGCAAAATAATTTAGGCTATCAGAAGGCAGCTGTGACGTGGGATGAACTGTTACCCACTACACTCTGCAAACTAACTTAATTGAACTGAAAGCAGCCACACAGTTGAGATAAAACTCACTGTCTGTGGAGAGGAGCTGAGCTATATTTCTGTAACTTATGCTGAGTCTACTGAGCTAGACTGAGCATCCAAGACATGTCTGTATCGTGAAGATTCATTATAGGAAAAATATACCTTTATTTTTAAGATTAAAAACTATACTATTTTGGTTGCTTAAATTCAGTATTACCTGGGAAATCAAGGTAACTTCATCCATTCCAGAAAGCAAGATTCAGAATCTTTCCATAAAAAGTAGAAAATACTGTTACCACCTTCTTGTGCTAATACATTCCTTTTTTTCTTGCCATACATAAATAGAATACTGCAGCGAGATCAGAATTGTCAGAACACCACAGCAGATGTATTTGCAATAGATATTCCCTCATGGGTGCTAAGTGTGATTAAAGATTCACATTTTGTATAAATACTTTCTGCATATCTGTGCTCTGAATTGCACCAAGTGTGTCGTCTTTCTCACTCATGATACATCTGCCTGTCTGGCAGTAAGGCCAGTAGCCTTCCTCCTTCTTAAGCACAGTTTGGGGAATGTGGGAGTGGCTTTAAGTACTGTTTGGGTCTTCTGTGTTGAGAGGCAGCTGGTGGTTTTGGTAGTGTAAAGGTCTTGCAACCACTTGAAATTCTTGACTTAGTTGTGGGCTCCTCAGTAACTGTTGCCATATGTTGGATCATTTCGGTTGGTATCACAAAGCCATGCTCCTTAAATCTGTTCCTTTGTTGCAATGCAGGAGGCTCCATTTGCCCCAGCAGGACATTAAAATTCTTGTCCCTGTAGCTCTGTGTTAATAGAGGGTTGAATTACACACTCCTGTCTTCCTTTTTCTTCCTTCCTTCCCTCCTTCCCTGTTTCCCAGACTCAAATTAACAGTTACACCCTGAAGAGTTTTATAAAAAGGACTCTGGTGTGTAGTTGGCACTGTTGGACTGATCACACCAAGCAGCTCCTACACTGCCCTTGTGTGTTGTGCCTTTCTAATCTGATACCAAGAGGGATACTAGATCCAGGGAAATAGTTATTTGAGTTTTCCCTTTGCTATTTGGAATGATGTTCACCTAAAAGTGTTGCAAAGGAAGAAAGGATTGTGCTTGGTACCAGTCTGCAACATTCTCCCAAACAGCTAGGTGCAGAATTCAAGCCAGTATTTCAGGTCTGTGTAACAAACAAAGGCAAATTTCATTTTTGGGTCTGGTTTGTTGTTATTGTTTGGTTTGTTTGTGTGGTTTTTGTTGAGCTTTTTTTTGTGTGTGTGTGTGTGTGCACCTCTCTGGTTTTCTTTTTAAAACAGCACAGCCAAACCAGCTATTTGGAAAATGGTATTTCATATTATATGGTCAATGTAATGTCTAATGATTTGAATAATCAAATGAAGAAGTAGAGGGGAGAAAGATAATTTAGGCATACCTGAAAGAGAGAAGAAAATGCACTAAAATTAAGTATTTGCAGAAGCTAGTGAAAATGAAGGAAATTTATCTTTCCAAAAATTGCAGCTAGGGTCACTAACTTGAGCTTGGTAATCTTCAGTGCATGATCTGTGTAATCAAGCAATAAGGCTGTGCATCAAAAATTTCCTTGTTCAAGAGGAGGAAAATAAATACCCATTTAGGTTGCAAGCTGTGTTGAACAGGGAAGAGAGCTTTAGTTTAGATTTTCAGTGGTCAAGCCATAATGCAGAATTAATGTGTAATTATTTAAACCACCTGATGTCAATCAAAGAGAAACAGTATTTTTGTGATTGTTCTAATAGCTGCTATAGTTCAGTGCAGAAGCATGGAAGTTACTAAAAGGCAAGAGTCATGGTGAAACAGGTATTAAAGGACTAGAGAAATGGCAGTATTAAAGCAAAGCTGTCACTAAGGCTGGATCCAAACCCTCATTTGTCTCTTTTCTGCCTCCTGCTGAGGAGCATTTCCTTTCAGGCCAGTACAGGGTTCCTCTGTCAGCCTTCCAAGACTTGGAGTTGCAGCATTACTAAAATTGCTTCCCCAAAGCTGACAACAAATCTTGTTGAGACCCAAGCAGCAAGTTGATATTAGCTATTTGTAAATCATCTCCTTTCACCTTTCCTTGTACCAGGTGAAAGGTCTTATTCTTTTAAGGGCACATTTGCTACTTGGTTTTGTGTTGAAATGTATTTATTGGTCCATTCTTTCAGTATGCTGTGTTTTTCCTGCAATAAATCTTCACTCCAAGTCTAGTCTTAGATTCACTGTCTCATTCTGGTGCTTTATTCTGTGGCTTATTTGCAGATGTTCCAGGTGATCCAGCCTGAAAGAAGAGTCCTGTATATCCAAGCAAACAATTGTGTGGAGGCCAAGGACTGGATTGATATCCTCACCAAAGTTAGCCAGTGCAACAAGAAGCGCCTCACGGTCTACCATCCCTCAGCCTATCTTAATGGCCACTGGCTTTGCTGTAAAGCTACTGCAGATAACACCCCTGGCTGCACACCCTGCACAGGGTAAGGGTTTTAACATTCCATCGCTGTAGCTACTGCCATGGGGATGTGGGTCTCTGCAGTGACTTGCAGGTGCACAGTTAACCAAGATTTGCCAGGTGTACAGGTGTTCAAAGGCCATCTATTGGTATTCCTGATTCTGCATGTCTTGATCAAAATGTTGACTTCTTAAAGATGGTGATAGGAGTTGACAGGGATAAAACACTTCAGATTTGATCATCTGTCATTAATAAAAATGTCAGAAATCCCTTCAATATCCTGTTTGCAAATTCCTGAAGCACTTATCTGCTGATAGATTTAATTCTAAACGGACCTTTTCAGGGGGCTATTCATGTTCCCTCTTAAATGAAAATGTACTGTCTGGTTTGTAGGAAGCAATTTCCATCTAAACTGAGAGAAGTAACAAGACTGTAGTGGTAGTTATACTCAGAGTACAAGACCTGGGCGGTTGGAAGTTCAGTGCTTTGGCTCCTCCATCTGGCTATAGCAGACTAATTCACTAGAATGTCTGGATATTGATACAGTCTTCTCTTTCAAGTCAGTGAAAGTGTGCTGGATAAATACAGGCATAAAGAAGTTTGAACTTGTTGTCTTCTTTTGGGAAAAAATTGAAGGTTTTGAGCTCTGTTACACACAATCAGTTGGCTTTCATGAGAACTCACTTTTAGCTTGTTTTGCTTGTTAAGTGCTGTACGTGCCATAATACACTGCTTAGCATATAACTTTTGCCTCTCTTCCTGATGCCTTACAGAGGCCTGCCAGCTAATATACAACTGGATATAGATGGAGATAGAGAAACTGAGCGCATCTACTCTCTTTTCAACTTGTATATGCCAAAATTGGAGAAAATGCAAGGTGAGGATTAAAGATCATTGCATCTCCAATGCACTTACCAAGGCAGAAATATCTGTGGAAAGTTGGATGTTCTGGCTCAACCAACCTTGCAAATCACATCCTAGAACACAGTGGCCCTTATTTCACTTGTTTCCCCTTGTGTTTTCTTGAGGCAGTTGTGTGTATTATTTTTGGTACAGTCTCATGGGCTGTAAAAAGTTCTTTGCGTAATAACAGTTGTTTGAAATATGGTCTTAACCACATCATCCTAAAATAGCATAGGCACAGAGCGTTGCTTGGATGCTCTGAATTGACAAATCAGAGCCAGCACTGAACCAGAGGTTTGCTGATCCTGACAAGAAGCACCAGCAAAGTTGAGGTTCCTGTGGAATATGGTTTTGTGTTACCAGAAGGCATGTGCACATTCCCTGATTCAGATCCTAAGAACAGGCTGGATACAAACGGTTTTTTTGAGAAGGCTCTTTCAGAATTACCCATTGAGGATGACCTGGGGATACCTGTGAAATGTTAAAAAGTGGAGATTTAGCTGGGAAGCCTTCAAGAGCTGAGGGAAGCAGAGATGTGATGGAAAGGATAAAAGAAAGCAGAGACAGCAGAGGAAGTTGGTACTAGTAGGCATGCCAAGAGAAGTATCCGGTGTACACAGTGCCAGACTTGAAATCCCAGTTTAGCACAGGGAGTGGTGGGGAAGCCTTCACTGTGGCACTGATCTTTAAATAGGACTTTATTTTATAATATGAGATAAGCCAGTGGTGTCGAACACACAGACTGGAAAGCACTTTAATCTGTTCCTGGCTGCTGTGCAATTGCAAACTCAAGATCCTCACCACTTCCGAGCTGTCTGAACTGGTGCCCAGCTTTCCCCTGTTCCAAATCCTCACTGCCAGAGCCAGCATCGAGTTTCGGTCTTGGGGAAAAGGACGCAGGTCTGGCACAGACAGTGCAGCAAGGGGAAGGGAATTTGAAAGCTGAGACTGGGACAGCAGTAAAGCTAGAAGGAGAGACAAAGTAAAACACTCTTTCTCCTTCTTTCCCCTTCTAATACACTGTGTTACAGTGCAGGAGTAGATCACATGGGAAATATGTTGGGGACGTTCATGTATAGTCAGTGTCCAGATCTCTTAGTCAGGAAGGCTCCCTGGTAAGATCAGAAGGTGTAGAAGTATAACTTGCCCCTTTGGGTATGTCATAAAGCAGGCAGCCAGGCAGTAGTCATGGCATATTCTCCTTATGCTTATTGTATGGAACTTTTAGGGGTAATGTGGTAAAATGTGACTGCTTCAGCCTGTAATGTTTTTGAGTTCAGCCTGTACTTGCCGCCTGGGAATGGAACCTGTCCCAGCAAGTGAATACTTGACTTTGTGAAGGCCAACCTTGCAGCACAGGGGCAGAGGCAGGCCTGTGTCAGAGTTGCCAAAATGTGTGCATGAGGTGCTGATAGTGGCATTTGAGATTAAAGCATTGCCTGTGCAGCAAAGGACGGGTTCCCACCAAGCCAGGAGCAGCTTCCAGGCTTGCTGCCCTTTCTGTACGAGATGAGGAGGGGGGAGCAGGCATGGGACAGACTCTGTGCCTCCCAACAGCCCAGCAAAAGGACAGGGAACTTCTGCTGTTGATGTCAGCCACAGTTCTGTGGTGGTCATACAGAAGCAAACCAAGAAACTGTATGAACCCCAGACTGAGTATTTTTAGTCTGCTTGTCCTGCTTTTTCCCCCCTGCCTGATATCTATTCCTCTATTTTATTTTTTTTTCTCCAGAGGCCTGTGGGAGCAAATCTGTGTATAATGGACCTGAAGAGGAAGAGTATTCTACATTCATCATTGATGACCCTAAGGAGACATATAAAACACTAAAGCTCATTATTGAAGGTGTTGGAACTTTAGAGCAGGAGCATGCTCAGTATAAGAGGGATAAATTTAAGAAGACCAAGTATGGAAGCCAGTAAGTACAATGTGTTATACAAACAGGGGAACAGTCCTGGAAAATGGTATTTCCCTTGCTTATGCTCTCGCTTTCACCGTATTTTGTCCAAAAAAGATCCTTGAAATACATACAGAGTAGCACTGTGACTTAGGATTGATGTCACAATATTTTAAAGGACTGTAAGGAATTTTTTAATGCTTGTTTTTAATGCAGTTTCATTCATAAAATCCATACATGGGTTTCTTATGTTTTGGTTGTTACTTGTTTGGTTTTAAATTTTGAACCCATGCTGGTGAGCTGAGCAGTTAGTAGCAGAAGATAAATGTGTTTACTAGCTTATCTTGGAGTGTTGGTTTAAAAATGGAAAGAGTGGCTGCCACAGCCACATGACTGTATTTTGTGTACACATAAAGCATTCTGCATATGACTGACAAAGAAGAGGATCAAATCAGTCACTTATTCTAGCTCAAGTAAAATGCAGTATTATCATTACAATTACAATTTTGAAAATTGAATTTAGGGGGAAAGTTCTTTGTGTTCCACTTTCTGTTCTGATATTTTCATGTCCTAACAGAAAGCTCTGTGTATCATACTGGTTTTTTCTTTTCTTTTAGGGAACATCCCATTGGTGACAAGAGCTTCCAGACATACATCAGGCAACAGTCAGAGATCTCTGCACATTCCATATGAAGTGCAAAGGAAATCACAGGACAGTGCTGAAAAGTTGATTAGTGATGCTAAATAGCAAAACAAAAGGGAAGCCACACATGTAGCAAAATGTATGGATAAGTGTCAAGCTTATAAACTTTGAGACTTGGTAAACGTATTCTCTTTTCAAGAAACTTATAATAGTTGCTATGCACTTTATTCATCTGGTTATTGACAGATGATAAAACCCTGCCTTCTAGGCAGTTGTCATGTGTATTTTTAAATTTGCTTTGGTTTCTTGGAATCTAGTGATCAGTTCAATGATCGAGGTGTGTGGACTTCATCTTGACAACTCACATGCAATTCCTTATGTTTTGGAAACCAAGCATGCTGCTAATATGCAGCATTTTCTAGAATGGTTGTTTGTTACTGTTTTTTGTTCCCAATTAATGTATATTATGCCACACCCCCTGCGTGCTGTCTTAGGAAAAGCTTAGTAATGCTTTACTTTTAATGCCTGCATTTAGAAAAGAAGCAGAGAAAAGTCCCTCTGGTGTAATCTTCTACGTTGTAGCTTGTATTCTGAGCAGGCCAAGGTGCAGGCCTTTTGCAGGCAGTGTAGTTTTTGCTAACTGTGCACAGTTTTTAATAGAAATTCAGATCTGAATGGTACTCTTGATATTTTTGAGATACGAAGTCATTTCTCCAGGCACATTCAGCAGACTTTGGATTTGAAGATGCAATCTCAGCAGTATAGTAAAACTGACTCTCATAAATATGAGTAAGAAAGAAATTAACTCATGTCAAAGCTACATGTCTCTCTTACACAGTCCAGTGAATGTTAATCTCTGAAAGTCTGCCAAGTGAAAGGCAAGGCAAGCTGATTTTGATGACCTTTTATCACCACAGTGAGAAGGACAAATAGAATGTGAATCTGGCAGCTGAGACATGCTGATTCCCAGGCACAAAAGCCATCAAGATGGGTTTTCTCTGAAAGGATGTTTATGCACTGGAGTCCATGCTATCCTAGTACCACTTGCTTTTCTGGAAAATAGATTTCTACTTTTCCAAAAACATTTTTAAATACTTTTTAAAAGAGACTTCTTAAACGATATTTAGTATATTAACATGCATAATGATAACTTGTTAATATTATGAGTGTAGTAAAAATGGAATGAGTGTATCTCACTAATACCAACAAAAGGAGAGGAATAAAGATCTTCTAAATATTAAATGCATATTTATGTATGCTGTTCAGTTGTACACCATAATTTTTCTCTGTGTAAGGGTGTGATATACAGACATCTAGCTTTGATGGCTCAGAAGCCTGCATGATGGACTTGAGGCCTCTGTGGAGTAGAAGCTAGTACAGGTTTTAAGCTGAGTTGGATCAGAAAGCATTGAACTATCAGTTTCATGTGAAGATGTCTGTGTCTTTGTTTCAAGTGTTACAGAATAATTTTTAACTGTGTCCTCATTGCATCTGACATGATTTAAGATGGCTAAAGTACTTCAAATGCCTCTGTTTGTTAGTGATGTTCTTAGGAATTAAGTTTTGGGTTTGTTCAAATATAGTAGACCACCTTCTAGTAGATGATAAATGATCTTTTATTCATCTTCACCCAGCAGACTGGGGAAAGGGAAGTAATGAAGCATTGCAAAGATGCATTTTGGACTCCAAGCTTTTAGCTGCCATGAACTGCAATTTTTAACATGTATTTGTAACTTAATATTGTTTATAAAATACTAATGACCTGTAATGTGTGTTCTACTTGCCAATTAAAAGAAATGGTTTATTTCTGAAAATTGTGTCCACATTTGGAGTCTTTTTGAATTCACAGTGGCCACCAGCATGCCTCTTGGCACAGCTTCTGCTTTTCAGAGTGGGACCATGGATGGAGATCCTTGTGAGTGTAAACTGCCAAGTCCCATCTTTGCTCCTCCTCCCATCCCCACTCACCCCTTTTCTTGTCAGCATTGCACCCATGGGATTCTGCAGTGAACCAGACTGGGCATCTGAGCCAGTCATAAACTACCTTAGCAAAGAAAGCTCACTCATCTAGGTCAGCATCTTGAACTGGTTCCTTGTGTTACTGCACAGTAACTGAGCTGAGACCAGGTTGGAAGGGCAGGAGGAACAAGCTGAGCCCACAGCACCTTGCATTGCCTATTGATTGGCTCATAGACCTGTGGAACCACCACCCTTCTGACTGGGACCTGTTCTGTGACAAAACCTTGGACATGCTGAGGTCTGTGCTAGTCACGGTCCTGGAGCTTACCAGTCCTCTCTGGATAATCATGTGCATGGAGCTCTGGCTCTGAGATGATGTGTGACAAGCTGCATGCACTAGTTCTCTTGGGCAGTGTTTCCAGGGAGGCTGGGCTCCAGCCCCTCCAGGATGGAAAGCTGTTGACCAGCATTCAGGGTGTGTTCATTCAGCTTGTGTTGAAGGTAACTCCCACTGCTACAGCAGGTGTCTCTCACCAGAAGCAGGCGTGTGTTTCCGAGAAGCCTCTGGGGATGGGCTGAGTGGCAGCGGTGGTTTAACAGATAAACCACATCCAGGAACAAAAACCAGACTGATGGTGGAAGATACATCAGCAGTGTCCTGGTGAAGGTGAACTTGACCGCAATTGTGTAAATGTGGGTTTTTGCTGAGGAACCGTAAACCTTGTTTTAAAAGCAAAATTTTACATAGAATGAGGTAGGAAACAAACACAAGATTTGTAAGAAATGAGCAGAGGTAAATGCAAAATTACTGTAGCACCATTTCCAGGTTAGTCTCCTTTTCACTCAGTCTTATCCAGTGTATATGATAATTTTCTTCTCCTGTCTTAGCTTAAGTCAATAGCAAATCTGTGAAATCTGCTTTCTTACAGCATAACTTCGCATGTTTGGTGAGGGTGTTGTGTTAAAACTGGGCTTCCAGTACTTGCTTAGCCTCTATCTCATGTCTGTCTGCAGCATATGTTTCTGGTGCTGTCTTCAGAAACACTCAGAAATCCTGCCCACAGGAGAAATAGCTTGATTTGGAAACTTGGGACAGCATCTCTTGTGTCTAGAATGAAGAAAATAGCGAAAAAAGAACATAGGCGTAAGTAAGCAAGTCAGGTCAATTTTCTTTCCTTCTCTGCTCTGTCCAAGGCTGAAAAGCAACAAAATTATTTTTAACATGAAAAGTAATTAAAAGTTGGGCTGTTCTCTCCTGGGACTCCCACTGCCAAAGAAGTTCCCTGTGCCTGTTTTCTCCCTTGCTAAAGCCATGTGCTAGGGTAGGACTGATGTGGTGACAGGACCCAGATACCTCAGGCAGCTGTGTGACACAGCTGTCTGAGGCACCTGAACTTTGATGTGATTCCCATCCTCTTTCTGCAATACTCTATGCAGTTTCAGCTTTTTTAAAAGGGCTGTGTGAAGCCCTGTCCAAGCTCACCTGGATAGCAGGAGAATGTGTGAACCCTGCCAGCTCCCGTTATTAGGTCCAGGAAGTGGGTGCTGCAGGAGGAATATGGTGTAAGGACTGACAGTGGGGGGTGCTTGAAGATAAAGAACAGCGTCTTCCCACAAGCCACCTTCTGTCTATGCATTGCAGCCAGCCTAGCAGGGCTGACTGAAGACAGCATTTCCTTCTGGCTCTTGGGCTACGGTCACTAAACAGTAAATAAATTATTTCAAAGCTGAAGTGGGTACTGAGGAACGGAGGAAGTTTTAAGACAGGAGCATTGTATTCCTATTTGGATAAAATTGTGGATTTGATCTGTGTAAGAAAAGATCGGAAAGAGTCATCATGAATCAGTTGTTCTGGATTCCTAAAATAAAACAGGATCCTAGGAGATTAATCTTGAGGGTAGAAACCAGTCCTCCTAACTCATGAACAAATCACACACGCCTCTCCATTTCAATCCTTATTTTTCTGCTGCTACTCCATTTGTGTCACTGTGATTTACCTGAAAGTTTAAAATTGTCCAGTCTACTGGTTTTGTGCAAAGCTGTTGCTTTTAACCACAAAGTTGCCTGATGTTAGTAGGTTTGCCTGCAAAAGTAATGTGGAAGTCTTGATTAGACAAAAGGCTCACCAGCAGCCTGGGCTAGATGTAAGGAATGTTGAAATGGCGAAAATGGAAATTGGCTTTTTACTAGTTGGTAAATGTTGCTATGCTGAATCTTAACCAAAGGCATACCCTAGATGACACAGGTTCTGGTTAGTGTTGAAAGCAAATTCTCTCTACAAGTGTGGGGTCTGTGTGGTGTCTGACTTATTTTACTAAATTCATTCACCAGCTTTAACCTCCATCACAGTTACACTGTTCTGTCCTAAAGCTGTCAAAAGGAAGTGCATTTTTTATTGTTTACTTGAGGCCATAACAAAAGTACTACCTAGATATGGACTCTTACAGGAAAAAGGGTAAGTTTTGATAGAGGTGACAGCAGTGCACAGGATTGTGATCGTGTACCAAAGATATGAATTTGTATATTTAATTGACTAAGAAAATACGTTGGATAACTGTAGCCATGTATTTCTCTGGGGGTGGAAACTAAAACTGTAGTCATCATGTTTTTGTAGAGAAATCTGATGATGGGAACACAAGAAGTGAATTTTATGAATTAAAGGAGAAGAAAGAAATCTTTCATCTTTCATCTGTTGATGAAAACACAAAGGGTGCACAAAAAAAGAAGGGAGGGCTACCCAGAAATGCCTTGTATTTTACTTTCTCCGGCAAGTTTTTCTGCATTTCAGCTCAGCTCTAATTCCTACTTCTAATTCTCTATAGAAACTATCTTTTTGGCAGCCATTACAACCTATGACTAGAGAGGCTCACAGTTGAGAAAAGCAACTTTAAAAATAGACAGACTCATCTGTGGTGTCTGGAGATGCAAATGCTTTGCCTCCCACTGCACCACAGCGTTGTGAGAACAACTCCATGGTATGCCTTCTCTTGTGGTAAGGTCCCCCCTGGCTGTGGTCCTGCATCCCATTAATAGCACTGATGAAACTGAATCATGAAATAATTGGGAGTTGTTAGGAGAATATTTTGGAAAAACCTGGACCGTCTACCTAATGAGGTTTGCAGCAGTCTCATAAACACTTGCATCAGCACACCTGAAGAGATGAGGACAAGCCATTTGGAGAGCTTTGCCTCCAGAAAGAATGTATGATAGTTGCTGACACCCTCCCCATCAGCCCTTGCTGCCTCGAATTTGTCTGGTGAAGGTTGTGAGAGGCTCAAAGGCAGGCTAGTATTGCCACTAGAGATCTGGCCTGAATTCTTTTTTATTTCAGGGAAGTCACCTTGGTATAATTTCTGTCAAAGATGCAGGAAGAGGGAACAGTAAGCAAAAAGCCCTCATAGTAGTTTGTAGAGCCCTCTGAGAGGACTTGGCATTGATTCTCACCAAAGAGTAGCTGGTGCCCAAGCTATTTTGGTAGCTTTTGCCCAAGCTATTTTGGTGTCAGAGATGGCTGGTGCTTTTGCTTTATTTAGAAGTTGTGACTACCAGAGAGGGGATGAAGAAAGTGGCAGGCCTGGGCAGATAGTATCAGTCTCATTAAGATGAGAAAGGTATGAAAATCCTCATGGGGAAGCAGGACCTGTCTTCCTGGGCTGGAAGAGGCCAAGAGCTCTGGTGTTTGAGGGCCTGCTCAGCTCTTATGGTGGGACCTGACACAGTCAATGTAAAGCAAGAGCCAGGAGGCCATGGGCAGCTTCAAGTAGAAAAATCAGAACTGGTTTTGCCCACTGGGATCCCAAAGCTGACTGATGCTCTCTTAATCAAGCTGTCCAGTAATTTTCTTTGCATGTTTCTCCTGCCTAAGCAATCCTGCTGTGAGGGAGAGCTGTTGTTTTCTGTTGTGTTCCTTCAGAGCTGAAAACCCCGTGAGCCACCATGCAGCCACATGCAACTGCCTGGGGCCAGCGAGGAGGAGAGTGGGGCACCTCCCTGGCTCCCTGCACATGGGTGCTGCAGGACAGGCCTGCTGGAATCCCTCCAGACTCTGCAGGCAAGGTCGGCACAACTTGTTTTGCCTGCCTTCCTTCCTTTGCCCTGCCCCTCCAGAACTATCCCAATTTCTTCTCACCTGGTGCCTGGGCAGAAGAGATGGAGACAGACCCTGCTTACCAGCACCTTCCTCTTGTCCCAAGTGCAGGCCCAGCCTGTTGCCCCTTCTGGTGTCTCAGACCTTGTGTTCACCATTGCCCTACTCCCGGTTGTTATCAGCAATCACCAAAAGACTCA
Organism: Orthonyx spaldingii; assembly: GCA_013397795.1. Taxonomy (NCBI): domain Eukaryota; kingdom Metazoa; phylum Chordata; class Aves; order Passeriformes; family Orthonychidae; genus Orthonyx; species Orthonyx spaldingii. The sequence goes on from VZTJ01004576.1 coordinate 2,122,358, forward strand.
GGGTGGAAGAGACCTCTAGGGGACCCCTCATCCCACCTGCCCCTCAGATCAGGTCTTTTGACTGCTTATGATGGTACCTTTGTCTTTGAGACAGCACCACTGTCTTCACTCAGTCAAGGAGGTCACTTGGGCAGTGATACAATGCTGCAGTGGAGGAAGAACAAAGCTGATGAGCTCTCTGGGAAGTTTTATTCTTCCCTTAACAATAATCTCAGTGCTGCTTGGAGGTAATGGGGTGCAAAGAGAAGTATTTCCATGCCACAGACAACTATGCCAGCATCCTTGCCTGTAAAATTTCACTCATCTGAGTACTTGTGTGTGGCAGGGGCCAAATGTTCAAAACTGGACATTAGGGGCTTTGAAATGGCATAAACCAGAAGTGAGTTTCCTTTTGCAGGGGATGGAGAATGATATTCTGCTGAATACATTCATACATAACTCTGACAGCACTGTTAGAGTGCTACTTAGCCAAGCAATCTCAGATCTCTTGTTGACATTCATGAGAAACAAGATTTGTATTTAAATTAATTCAATAAGATGCCGTAAGACAAAGAAAATAGGATCTGTCTCTCTAATTGCAGATGTCCACTGTGTAGATGCTGACATTTCAATTAGTTACTCATCCTCCAATAGTCAAGGAAAAGAGAGAGTCCTCTCTAAAGTGTGATTCACAAGACATTTTAGAATGTCTACTTTAGGATGAAACTATTCAAACTCTAAAAATTTTCAGTTCTGTTCTGTAGACTGCAAAGAACCTGGCATGATCTCTTACAGTACAGACATCTGAAGCTGGTGAGATGAAGCACACCCAGGGTGACAGGAGGGAATCCCAGCTGCTGCGATGTGCATTGTCACTCTGATTTATTCACCCCTGTTGTGCAGCCGATGATTTTCTTGCAAGCCCTGGATGTTCTCACAGGGTTTTCCCTCCTGCCTTTGGTGCCATAGGGACGGCTGAGGCCACTAGATGGGGGTGCAGGATCTCCTGCAGGATCCGTCCCACAACCCCAGGGTCCTGCTCGGGGTGTGCTGTTCAGCGGTGATCCGGGACAGGAGAAGCTCAGGAGCGCTTTCCTGGAATACCAGCACTGGCTTCGTGCGTTGCTGGCTCAGCTGGTGCCACACACTGACCCAGCTGGGATGTGAGCCCACCGTGGGTTCTCCTGACTCGCCAGAACATGCTCTGAGGCCTTAAACTGGGTTGTTTTTCCTTTGCCTCGTGTGGTGAGACAGAACCATGCCTGGTTAGGTACAAAGCTGGGGCTGCTCTGACAGCCCCTGACGCACCAGGAAGGCTGCCAGGACAGAGTGCACCCTCCCACACAAACTTAGAGTCTGAGCAGGTTGGTTCAAGCCTTGCATGGCAAGTCCACAGTGCTTTCAGCCGTGCACTGGATGCCAGATAAAACAATATTCCTGCTTGGCAGAGGGCAGCCAGATGAGAAAGGTAAATCCCTCCAGCTTCAGCACTGTCAAACAGATCAAAACAAGCAGAGTGACAATTCTCATGTGGTACCACTTAGTTCTAGAGCACCAAAGCAGCAATGGATTTCCTGGTTATTGCTTTTGGTTTACTTTGTACTTCTTGTGTTGCAATGTGTGGGATATTCATCTAATTTTTAAGAATCTCTGCTCCCCTCATTTGCTGTTCTGTCCTCTTTTCCAAAGTGTGAAGGGAAATGCACTTGATTGGGTGAGCTGCACATCCTTATTGTTAAACTCACACTGGAAAATGACTGTATATTTAAGTCTCCAGGGCCACAAGTGATTCCTGTGGTGTGGATCACAGAGCTACAGCTGGCCCTGTGGTCATTTCTGGGGTGGCTGGGAAGAAAACCCAAGGCCACAGGGCCTGACAGCATTAATACAGTAACCATCACATCACATTAGAGCTGGCCCAAAGGATTTATGTTCTGGGAAAAAAAATTATAAACAATGTGAAGGATACTGGCATTCCTAAATTTGGAAGTGTTTTTGCAAGCTCTAGCAAAATAAGAATACTATGATATTTGATCAATTTGTGAGTCCTGAATCTTGTGACACTTCTTTAGAGCTCCTCAGCTATCTGACCAAGAACAACTCTCAAGCCCATCCTTAAGACACAGTAAGCATCCTTTGTGCTGTACTGTTTTGTTTGCAGGTATTGGGTGGGGTTATCAGCAGTGTGGAGTTCTTAGTAGAGAGCTGCTGGCAAACCACCTCTGTTTCTGTCCTGGTATCAAGGCACCAGAGAAGCTGGGCTGCCTCCTAAGCTGAACAAGTCAGGAGAGAGAAGGAGCAGTGCTAAACAGGCACCCGTGTCTTGGCAGCTGCTCAGACCTGGTCTAGGGAGGGATCAGGACCTCAGCTGGACAGGGGAGAAATTTTCTTCACCAGCTTGCATGTCCCCTCCCTAGTATCACACATTCAGACCTCTTCCCTGGCACACCTTAATCAAAATCTGACCTCCCACAGCCCCTTCTGCTGTCACAGACCTCCCATGGCATAGAGGATGGCTGCTGGCAGCTCTCCTGGAAGGAGCAGCTCCCGCAGGCTACCAGCCATCCCTGGCAGGGCTCTGAGCCCAGGGATTTTGCCAAAGAGATGTGCCCAGCTGGCCCTGGGGAGGCTGTAGCATGTGGCCATGGAGCTCCTCTCCAGGGCACATCCTGGAAGAGGAAGCAAAAATCACGCTGGCTGTGTGGCTTTGCCCCAGTGCTCTGCGCAGATCAGCTGATCTCTTTTTGTTTGCACTGTGTGTTTTTTACCCTGGAAGGCACGTGACGCATGACCTGCAGACATCCCTTCTTAAGAAATGTTTGTCTGAGATTCGAGCCAACACTTGGACCTAGGAGTGGAGCACTTCTCAGCCAGCTCCTCCTCTGCAACACCATTAAATGTCGGAGTTTATTGCCTTTCCCCTGGGCAGATATGGAGGCAGGGCTGGCAGGACCTGCATGCTGGTGGCACAGGCTGCTGTCAGCTGTGTTTGCCAGAGACGGGATGTTTTGTGCACTGGTCAGCAGAGATGTCTGCCTCCAGATGCTGCAGTATCTCATTCTTGGCTGTGAGGGTTGACATGGACCAGCTGAGAAGCAGATGCTAATTAAAACAAAAACATCACTTCAGCCTGCTTTTCCATATGTGCAAATCACCTTATACAGGGGACTTACACCATTATATGGTGCTGTGGTTGGTGCAGGGTGAGGCTGTAATCTCTAATGCTTATTTCTAAAGGGCTATGCTGAAGCCATGCTTCTTTTCCTTCAATGTGTGGGTTTGTGTTTAGGTGAGCATTTGCCACTTAGATTCCTGTTGCTGGTCTGTCTCACACCCATTTTCTGTCATCTACATTTTACCTTATTCTTTCACCGCAGCCATTGCTTTGTAGTTCAAAGCAACAGTTTTAGTGGGAAGGGCTGGGGGCAAAGCAGAAAATTAAGTTCATCTTGTACCAGTGCAGTGGGTTTGTGCTCAGGCTGCTCTTCTCAAAGTGACACTGTGGCAAATGCAGAAGCCTATAAGAGAAGAAACCAGTGTTAGATACATTATTCCTTTCCCCTGCTATCTGTTTTGTTTCTCTTACGACAGACACAGGTGAGATGATGCTGGAAGATTTACACTCAGCAGAAAGTGCAGAGGCCATTTCCCATTGATAGAGCTGTGTTACCATGTGTGTGTTCAGAGGCTGGGGAGGGCACTACTGGGCTAAAACTTAGAAGAAACATTTTCCAGCACTGAGAAGCTCTCTTCGATTTGCATCTGAAAATGAAGAAAAGAGTGGGAGCAAATCTAGCTACAAGAAACCTGCTGGAGGTTAAATCTCTGGCTGTGCTGCCCTCGTGGGTGAGAGAGGCGTTGCATGCTCTAGGTAAGTTTTTGCTTTAAACATTCAACGTAATGGTCTAGGTAAGCCACCTCTTCCTGGTGCAGTGAGAGTCACACAGCCAAAAACTCAGTATCCAGATATACTTTAGTCTGCTTTATGATAGCTAGGCTGTCTAGCAGTCTAGCACTCACTAACAGAGGACTTGCCTCATCTCACTCAGCAGAGATCTGCAAATTGCTCTGGGAAATGTTTTTGGTACACTGAATGTGTGAAACACTTATATCAGCCCAAGTCACAAACATTCTCTCTTGTTAAATGGGTTCTAAAAGCTTTACCCTCAGGGTTTTGAATTATCAACAAACAAAACAAAACTTAGATTCAGTTGTGAGGCCTTGGTGGATTATGCTTCACCCTGAGTAGCAGCTCCAGCATCCCACTGTCTCCTCTCCCCTAAGCCATTCTCTGGACTGAAGGCTTTTGGAGGCACAGAGGGATTGGATTTTACATGTATCCGCTTCACTGCATACAACAGATTCCACCTCACAGTATCCCTGAGGGCTGCTGGTGGTGTTTCCCTGGTTGAGCCCTGAGCCAATCCCAAGTACTCATTCCTGAGCATGATGTGTTGCTACTGTGGTAGTGGAGAAACAGAAGTGATTTGTCACTGCCTGTACAGCTCCTGACCCCAAGGAGCAGTTTCTGGAGCAAGTCCAGGACTTCCATAACTTCAAGGGCCCCTGATAAACTCTGGAGTCTGACGAGGTAAGTCATGGGAGCTGCTCATCGTTCAGTTCCCTTGAAACAGAGGAGCTGAGCATCCTGCTCAGATTTCCATGACAAGAGAAAGGCCTGGGCAGTCTTAGATCCTTTCAAATCCTACCAAAACTAAGAGCTGGCATCTTAATCTAAAATAAAAAAAATACCTCAAATCCCTGCTAAACACAGGACAGCAGTTCCCAAACTTCTTTGCTGCCTACTCCATTTTTTGCTGAGAGCCACTGGCCCTAAAAACCCTCTGGACAATGTGAGCTTGCACATTGTAAATCTCTGAGGCAGAAGGTACAAAAATAGCCAGATTCCATTGCTGTCACTGTTAACTTAAATTCAGTAGTGTCAGATGCAGGAGAATTGCATGATGGGGGTTGTTGAGGTGCCCCTGTCATATACAGTAATGCTTGCTCACTGCCACCACTGTCTGTGCTCCATACTTACCAACAGCACTGTTGGAGCTGTGGCAGTGCCTTACCTAGAGGACTGCTTTTCACAGAGATATTCAGAGGATTAGCAGAAACTAAAGTGTGAGCTTTCTGTCAGCTGGCCCTTCAGTGAGGGGGGTCTGAAGACACCATGTCTGATGACTACTAGAATTACGAAAGAAATGAGAAATCTGCCTTCCTCCAAAACCTCCCAGCAAACCTTCATGCAGTCAGGCTGCCAGAGGGCTGAAGAGCCTGAGCAGTGCTGATCCCTGAGGGCTGCCACTTAGTCCTCAATGATGCAGGACTGTCTGCAGCACAGCTGCTCCGGCTCAGACTGAGGCATCCAAAATATATTCCAAGGTCACTATAGCTTTCCTTCCTGTAGGACTTGCCTCCACGTCAGCAGCCCTGTGGTGTTTGTTGGAACTGCAGATAATTTTCCATCTTATAAATCACAAGGTTTGCTGCAGCACAGTAGGTAGGCTGGGTAAAATCTCCCACTTACTCCATGTTTCTCTAGTAACATTTTCCCCTCCCTGCTCTGCCTCCATCAATGGGGCTGACATGTTTTCTTTCAAGTTACCAGCCTACATCTGCCAGCAACTTTCCATGTTCATGAAAAGTCCTGCTGTATTCCTCAAAAGCACAATACTTTATCTTGCTGCAACCAAATCAATCACTGCAAAAAAAAAAAAAAAAAAAAAACC
>VZTJ01004576.1:2128088-2145207 GCA_013397795.1 Orthonyx spaldingii
AAAAAAAAAAAAAAAAAAGCTTGTGTATCAGATACATCATCAGCAAATATTGGGCAATTCTTGTACTGCCACTGGCAGTGTTGCACAGGGAAGTAAATATTGGATCTCAGCACAGTCTGTGCCCCGAGAAGCTCTGGAAAGCATAGTTTCCTTTTCCTGACATAAATGTCTTTCAGAGCTGAAGAATTTAATCTGATGTTCATGCAGCCTTCTTGAAACGCTAAGGGTAGTGTTCCTTAATTGCCTTTGAGTGCGTCCCATCAACCGTGCAGCTGCAGATGGAAATAGCTTTTCATAAGATAATCCTTCTTTTTCTGTTCTTTTCCCTGAGATCATTTTTGCTGGAGGAAATATGTTGTTCACAGCAACGGGCTTGCAGGGGGCCAGCAAGGCATGTCTGCAAGCTGGATTTCTTCACTCTGTTCTGACCAGAGGATTTTCTTGGCAAAGGTACACAAAACAATGCAGAGAGCTGCCTTGGAGGAAAGTGGATGTCCTGTAGGCCATGATCTGATGTTTTCCAGACAGTGTCTGGCAGCAAAGTGCACTCTTTTCCAATTCTTCAGTATCTTCAAGAGGTGGATAATATAAATCAAACATAGGTGTCCAAGAATAGATTTGACAGTTCTTGTCTGTTTCTATCTTTTCATGTGCTTAACACAAAAATCACCACTAGGAGCTCAAACTCAGTTCCCCACTCAAACCTGTAAATATTTTTTGGAGTTCCTACTTTCCAGTTTGCAGTCCTGAGCCTCTCCCACTCTCTCTGCTCATCCCTGGGGAGCTGTGTGGTGAGGCTGGCTCAGGGTAGCCCTGGTCTGCTCAGAGCCTGGCAGAGTCTGCATTCACCAGCACTCACCAGGGGTCCAGAGACATCTTGGTAAATGGCATGATATGAGTATAGTAATAAAATGTTGATTTTCATGTAAGGAATTGGAAAGATCATGGGGGGGGGGAGGGGGGAATGGCCAAGAGAGGTTGGCATGGCCTGACTCACCATTAAATTATCACAGTGGTAAAACTCATCTCTTGAGATGATCAGTGTAAAATGACAGGCAGCTTGTGCCTGCAGAAACACTGCTTGTAAAATTGAGGCAGATTACTTCTGGGTTTTGCTGTTAATAGCTCAATGGTGCTACCTCATGGCCAGAGAGAAAACTACTTCACCCTCCTACTTCTTTTAAAATTTTCAATTTATCCTGTAAGTGAAAGATTTGCCACCAGAGTTTCTTACTGCTGGACAAATATTCCAAGTACGTCCAAGTATCCAGCTGCATACATGGGGATTATTTTTTTTTTTTTTAATGGAGGTGGGTTGCAGACTTAAAAGTTGCAAGCTTCACAGAGCACTTCTGTTGAATATAAAGTTTCTGTTTGTCCTTCTCCTGTTACCTAGCACAGTGTTGTACCCATCTCAGGGAGCTCTTTGGCACAGGGGCAGCTTCTGAACTCTGTTGCCCAGCTCCTTATAGAGGAGGCCACAGTGGTGCAGCCACCACAGCCGGATGGCATTGCAGCTGGCCCCTGCAAACACCCTGCCCTATCTTGGGAAGGATAATGTTAAGAACAAGCCAAAAAGAAAATACTCAAGGCCTCTCAAAAAGTTGCCAGTGGAAACCTGATTGTTTTGGGGTTTTTTGTTCTTTTCCCCATTGGATGCCAACTGTCTTCTTTAAAATACTAGCTGGAAAAAGATACCATAAGTGACTCATGATTCAGAAAATTGATCTGGAATGGGAATCCCTCATTCCCTTTCACCACCTTGTTTCCAGCCCTGACACAGAGTATTTCTATACTGCTAAATAAAAGAGAACTGGGGACCCATCGTGAGGCCACTGGCTGTGATCTGCCCCATGCTAGGCAGATTTAAGCCACACAGATTGCTTTCACACTGTATCACACCCACCCTGGGTCTCTTCTGAACCACAGGTAATACTTCTTGGACCCAAACACATGCTTGTGTTTTGCTGTCTCCTTTTGGTGCAAAGAGTCAGAAATACCATGAGGCCTCACAGAGCAGTCCCCAGCAGTTGCTTTATAGCTGGACACTAAAGGTGGGAGACAGTGTGTCCCCACAGTCAGTGCTTTTATGAACTAACTCCAATTGCTGCAAGGAGATCCAAAGCCTCCATCAGATGGAGAGCAAAGCCTGAAGAGCTAAGCTTGATGTGGTTCCCTACTGACTGAGGCCAACCACAGCTCCTCTGGGATTGGCACCATCTCTCCTTCATCAAATCAGCCACTGGGCCAAGAAAGCTTCTCTGTGGGGTAGCAGACAGAGTAGTAGTTGTCCAGTTTGGGCACCAGAAATTAGCTCTGTTTGCCAAAAACTCCTTCAGTGGTTCTGAAAAAGGTTACAGGCATATTGCAAAATAAGCCTCATATACAACATACTGGACCTGATAATATGCAAGATTTTGGGGTCCCAGTGACAGAGATCCATCAGGTATTTGTAAGAGAAAAACAGTTACCTTCTGGGGAAATTTGTGTTGGGACCACTGTAACTGTTGTCTTCCTGCTGCTTTCCTGTGGAGATGTGGTTCACACACCTTGTTTGCTGAACTGACCTGGAGTGCAATCCTACTGAGGGACAGAGCCACGTCTCCGTAAAAAAGTGTTTGAAGCTCTTTATTTTGCATGAGGCTTTGTTTACCAGCATACAGGAGCTGGATGGAGGAGCCACAACTTGGTGTCAGCAGTGCCACCGTCTTTGGAGCTTGAGCTGGAGAACTGTCTTCCTCAGATGGACTCTGATTTTAATACTGGTTGGTCGTCAGACTTATGTGAAAAATACACAGTACTTCACACCTTTCACTGACACTAAGAGCACTCCCTTCCAACTGAGGCACAAGGCAGGAGACTGAATGGAAACAGGTCTGCAGACAAGTCTCCAACCTGGTTGAAATTCATTTCTTTTTGCAGTTGGTAAGTGAGCATTTCTGCCTGACCAGAGCTTCACAGTGTACCCCAAAAGCAGCAGTCAGCCATGGAGATGTTTTCCCCAAACTGGGGTCTGCTGGAGGAACATCACTGGAAGGGAGGATCTGTGAGGGCTAAGGAAGGATCAGCTACCTCTCAACTGGACATGAATGAAGGTTTAGTCAGCTGAGGAAGGCTCCTCCCCTCTGGTTTGGGACCTTGAAGAAGCATTCAGAGAGTTACAGGAAGATTTACACAATGTCCCAGCATGGCCTGCTTCCTGGCTGCGGGGACACAGAGTTTCCAAGAATTCCCTGAGCTCATGTGAGAGGCACCGAGCTGCTGCCTGGCAGTAGAGGTGCTAGCTCTGCACTTTCACTCAGCCACTGGGATGGAGGAGCTCAGCCAAAGTACTTTTTTGGCACATTTCTCTTTCAGAAAACATTGAGAAATAGAAACTTAAACTGGCAAGTTTATCACTAGAAAACCCCATGGAAGAGGCTCAGTATTGCTCCCGTGGGAGCTCTTGACTGACGTGTGGTGTAGAAAGTTTCAGTCTTTGGATGGGTTTAATGTTAGCTTGACTTCTTTTCTGTGGTACTGATGCAGAGAGACACAGTAATTGTACTACTTTTGCATAAGTGCAAAATTCTGGCAGCCTCAGCTTAAGAAAAGAAAACATTAAAGTTCAGATTGCAAAATATGATCCGGTGTTCTTGGTATTAAAAAAATACTCAAGATATTACAGTCAAGAAGAGGCCTTCCCCATTTTTTCCAATTTATCTGCTTTTCTGTGCTCATAGCTGCTGAAACAATAGGGAGAACAAGGAATACTAAAGCTGATTAACCATAGAACTGAATATAGGGCTGTTAGGCAGTTTCTCCATTATCACTGCACTTTGTCATAAATCTGGTTCTCCAAGGACCCCAGACTGAAGATCGCACACAGAGAGCATTTAGCATGACTCTGTGTGAAAGCCAGTTGTTTGGATATGCAAATAGCACTCTCTATCCCACTGTTTGCCAATGGCATACCTATTCCAACTGACAATCAAAACAAGCAAGATGTAGTAATCCATGGGGGAAAAAAAAAAAAAAAAGAAAAAGGAAAAGAGAAAATGCCACAGGACAAACCACACAGGGCAAACAGCCAGAAATACAAACTGTGTAGTGTCTGACTCCTAAGCAATTGTCTGTGTCAGAGTGGGTTCCCTACATTTATTTACTTCCACGAACAATAGCCTGTCTTTTCTTAGTGTCTTTCAGGAAACATTTATAGGCAGTCATCCTCTGAGGACCATCACCCTCCAGAAAGAACCCACAGTGCACCATGACCCAGGCTGCAGTGCTGCAGAATAAGGGTTTCCACCTCCGGGAGCTAGAAATCCCATTTTTCAAGAATGTTCAAGTTTAAATATGTACCAACAACCTCCAGAAAAGAAAGAAAAGAGCTTTTAAATATTTCTCCTGATTTTTTTTTTTTGGAAATCAGAAAAGGCTGGGGTGCTAGGTTAGAGGCATAACTAGTGGGGCCAGGCTGTATAAGTGAGTCCCCAGAGATTACAGATTGCTCACATTATTTCTCTGCCTCTGCTGTGATGAGTTTGTGTGTGATGGTGCCCTGGGACAGCCCTCCATGGATCCCACTTGCTCAAGCCCATGGTGCTGTGGGTATGTTTTCTTGCAGTCCCAAAATGTGATGCTATGTTGTGCTAGACCAGCAGGATTTTGCTGGTTTTGGATAAGAATCAGTAGCTGACAGTCCTACTTTTCCCCTTTGAGCTTTTACATCAGCAAAACTTCCTTTCCAAGTAGCTGATGCTAGAACAACTCTCTGGGGAGCTGCCCCCTGCAATCTTCCATGAGAAAAGCCCTTCTGAGAACCCCCAGCTTGCTCTGCTAGGAGCACCCCATCAGCTAGGGTTGAGACATGTTCCTTCTAGCACCAGCTGTGACATGCTGCAGTGTGACTTTCTTCCCCTGGACACAGCACTTCACGTGCCTGATGGTGTTGGATATGTTTCCCCAGCTCATGGCTCGTGCCCCCTGTTCATTGTAAATATTAAAAATCAGAGCAAATTCCACAGCCTAACTCTCTGAAATGCTGCCCTCCCACCACCAAACTCTGACATTAACTTCATGCAGGGATAATACCTCAATGGAAAATGTAGATTCAAACCAGTTCCGAGAACCTAATACTTGCCACACAGAGAGGCTTCCCTCTGGATTAGAAAGTTAGTGGTGACAGGAGCAAGGACTCCACATCATCCACGTCCCATTGACTAGCTAAGTTGGTTTCCCTCAGGGTCACTGCAGGAAGCTGCAGCCCTGCCAGATGGTCAGTGCTGAGCTTTTCTGAGGGATGGTCAGGTGGGAGCCCTTGGCATACCTGCATATCTTCATATGCACATCAACTATGAAAGAAACAATGAAAATAGGGTCATGTTTGACTACAGCGTATAAATGCATTTGTATCTTCAGCAGTTGTCTTGAGAGAGGTCATTAATCCTCAGCAGATTTTATCAGGAGGAAGCTCTCTCCTGTGAAAAATTTTGGTCTTCAGGTCATGTTACCAGATGCAATACTGACCCAAATTCTCTCCATACCCATGGGCTGGCAGCTGCTGTGGACTGTGTTCCCCTGCATTTGGATGGATTTTGGGTCATTTGACAGGCATCACGTTTGAACCCTTTAAAAAAAAAATGCAATGCAGGTAATTTCCTCTGTGCTACAATAAAAAAGTGTCACTTAAGAAGTGTCCTTTCAAATCCATATTTTTGATGTTACCATCAGTTTTGTTTTCCTTTTTGGTTTCATTTATACTTGCTACAGCATCTTTTTTTCAATCGTGTGCTACAGAAACAGGCAGCATCCAGGGTAGGATGAGATACTGTTAGAAAGCAGCCATGTTAACTGTGCAGCATTTCCTTAGTGCCAGACATTCATAACCATCCTGCCTTGTAACACTTAGTTAATTAACAGATAAAGCCCAAGGGAACAGCCGGCAAGAGTCACCCATAGAAAGTGCTTTATGACTGTGTGTGTCATGTGTATGGCACCGTCACTTGATCCCTCTCAGTGACCAGGTGAATTGATGTCACGTGGATATAAAAAACAGAAAAAAGATGTTTTAGTCTATGTAAGTGTTCTCCTTCTCCCAACATGAAAGCTGGACCTGGTGCATCTTCTGGCCTAGGCTGGAGAAAGCCCAAAGACAAGAGAAGCGTCCCTATCCTGCTGGTCCCATGCCACACACCACCATCTCTCTCCTTTTATCACCTCAGGCTTGGTTTGTGTTTAGACTTAGTTCAGCACAATAATAATCTTTTGCCAGGAAAAGCTTTTCTCTCTGTCATGCTGGTCATGAATCATCTCATCTGATTTGCCTGCTTCGTGAGCAGAGAGTGAAGGCTGTGTGCAGGCTACTGCAGGAAGACGCTGCTTATAACTGCAGGAAAACAAAGTTCATAGAGTGCCTTAAGCTGCAAGTGTCAGCTGATTATTTTTGCAGAACACAATGTTATTTCCTCCTAAGGACCAAATCTGCTTTTCTTAGTCTTTTCTTGTGTTATTTGCACTTTGTGCGTTGTATCCTTGCTGCTCTTCAGCCTGTTCTCTTAGGCTCATTGTGCCCCTCTTGACAAAGAAAGCAGGTTTGTGACGAGTATTTATTTGCAGCACCCTGATAAATGTGGTTTTCTAATATCTGCACTGGTCTTGGAAGAAGAGAAAAAACTCATACCTGTGGGGCGAAATCATGGTTTGGTGGAAGGCAGTGGCAGCATTCCCACCAGCTTCACTACGGCCAGAATTTCACAACAAGAGGGTCTGGGAATCCAAATACCTTCACTGCCTCCTCTAACTGCCTGCCTCGATGCTGAACCAGGAGCCCACAGAAACACCTCTCAACTGCTGCCTCCCTACTGTTTTATCACAAAAGAGATTGCTTAGGAACAGAGGACTGCTCATGCCCAGGACCAGGTGCTGCTCAGCCATCACCTCAGCTGGAGGTTAGGGCCAGCACCCGTGGCCTCACTTCACACACCCATGCTCCTTGCCTGGCAGGTCCTCTGTGTGGACCCACCTACAAAATCACCTTTAGCTGTGTGGGGCACTTTGGCACTTACTGCTAGAGAGCGGCTTTAGTGGGCACCTGAAACTCATGAGTGAGCTCAGTACCTAAATCAGGCCCACTTTGTCCCATCATTTCTTCCTGTGCTTTCTTCAGCAGATGTTTTCTTGAAGCAGTCTCAGAGCATTGAGACATGGTGATGTAAGCGAGGGTTTATGTGGCTTTCTCCACTGGAAAACGTGAGATTAAATACTGTAAGCCTTTGGCCAAAGCAAGCTACAATGTCCTCTGGGACTGATCCTGCCCTTGTTGAAGTCAAAGGGAATTTTGTCTGATTTTACTGGCTGTTGTGAATTATTGCGTAAAGTCAGGATTTCAGCTTTCATCCTCATGCTCTGAGGATGGCAGGATTGATCATAAACCACCATTCAAGTCTTACTGTTAAGGACTCTACCAGTCTGGACCTTGTCTACTCAACAGACATGGAAAGCAGAGATTTGTGTATAATCATCTCAATCCCCTGGCTGATATCCAAGTGGGAATAACATGGGAAAGAAGCTGCTCATGGGGAAAGTACCCAACTGGTTTGTGACCTGAGTTTGGTGTTTTTCTCATCTTTGCTATTTTCCAGAAACAAAGTGTAATGACTTGGGGGTGCTCATGCCCAGGGCTTCCAATTTCTATACAGAAAATTGTCACAGAAAATGAGATGCAGATGTTTATTCCTCTTCTGTGCTCTTGCTGCAAATTATCTCATCTATGCTCCTTCAACCTTGGATGCTGATGGGCCTGATCCAAAAACCTCAGTGGGATGATTCAGTAGATTTCACTTTGACAAAGGCTCCTTGCAAGCATCTAACTTCCTTGGAAAGGCTGTGTAGCAATCCATCATTTTATCTGAATGAGGTTATCCCAGCTAGTGGCCCATGCTGGGCAGCACCAAAAAGTAGAGCTGGTCCTGAGACTGAACCTCCCATATAGTACTTCTGCTTGTGGATATTTAATTTATTTGCTCATATTTTGTCATTGCTGCAAAAAATGTCCTGGCCTTTGAAATGTCAAGGTGTGTAGTACAGAAATGAGAAATCAATAATCTAAGTTGAGACTTGTCATGAGAAAGGCAATTGCCTCCTGGCAATCTTTTAAATTAATTTCATTTAACATTTCTGTCATTGCTTTTTACAGAGTCCAGAAAAATGCACGTGAACAGAGGAAGGTGCCGCCTTCAACAACTTCACAATTGATGTTACCTCTGTGTGCTGGGAAAGTTTGTCATGAAAAGGCAATGCCAACAGCAGATAGCTGCTTTCCTTGCATTTGACATCACTTGGAAGCATTTTGTGGCTTCAAACCTAAGGTCTAGAAGGCTGTCAAGAGAAAGACAATGCTCTGAGTGGGTTATTTATGAGACTCACACTCTGGGAGAAGGGCACAGAGGAACATGGGTTGAAATTAGAAAGGCATCAGGCTATGTTTCCTTGTCTGACCCCTAGCTCTTCTGTCTCTGGTCCACAAAGTCTCATGGAGCCCCTGCACCTCTGAAGGTCCAGTGATGGTCCTTTCGGTGTGGCGTGGGCAGCAGGAGATTTGTGTGTGTGTGTCCTTCCAATGCCAGCAGGACCTTCAGTTGGCACTGCTTTTGTCTCTGTGTGCCCAGCCCTGCCTCCCGTGCTGCTGTGGCACTGGCACAAAATTCCACATCGCTTCCTGCACTCCTGGCAGCTGGTTTCAGCATCCATCCCAGCAGCACGCACACCCTGGAGGCACACCACCAACCCAGCACCTCCCACCCATTTCCAGCTGGCAGTCAAGGCAGCACTCGTGAGAAACGTTGCTGCTCACCCACATAGCCAAGTGCACTTTAGGGATGACAGTAATTTGACTTTGTTATTTGTAAATACTGCTGCTCACTGCTCAGGACCTCAGAGGTTGCTGCCCCAAATCTCAAGGAGCACCAGCTATTAAGAGGAGTGGGTAACCTACCAATGAGGCAGGTTTCAATCCTGAATCGACATGAATAAAATCAGGCACTTGCTGGATACCTCTTTCCTGGTGGATCAGTGCTCACAGCAATTAAGCACGGCACAGGTGAAGAAGGAGCAGGCATCCAGACCTAGCAAGAGAGGGTGTTTCCTGACAGAAACAAAGCTCAGGCTTAGCAGATACATTCTGATTTTCAGTTTCTGTGGTTAGCGACAAAGTTTCTTTGCATGATCACATCAGCACAAGCATGCAAGTCTTTCCAGGAAGGGTTTCATGTGAAAATTTTTTGGCTCCTAAAAGAGACAAGGCTGCTTGGGTTTAAGATCCCCTGGGATAGAAAGGTGTTTATATATGGGACTTCAAATCAGAATTGCTGCTTTCCACTCCACTTTGCAGTTCAGTTTGGCAGGGATCTACCAGGTCTTGGGCTTTTCTAGCTATGGAAGGAAAACCTTGAGCACAAAGAGCATTCAAGTATAGGATAGTTTCCAAAAGTCTCCTACAGGAGGATGAGCCAAACTGGAAAACTGCAATGTAGTCTTCTATTGACCCTCACACAAGCTCAGCACTGTTTGGGCCACAGCTTTCAATTTGTCCCATCTTACTTATTACTCCTGAAAAATAAAACAAAACCTTCTAAGAGAGTTTTAAAATAGCTCAAGTGTGACTCAAGTCCTGCAAAAGTACGTAATTTTAAGCTTAGAGAAACTGTTTTATCCTTAATTTGCCCTGCAATGTTCAAATCCACAAAATGAGGTGTTATTAACACCACTCTTGATCGTGAGTCACCATCCCTTAACCTCCCTGTGCTGAGGCCAGAAGCAGATCCAGATTTCCATGGGAGGAGGCAGGGACCAGCATTTTGTGTCTTCAGTGTCTGTGTGGAGGCCAAGGAGAAGCATGAAGGAAGCAATCTGCAGTAACATCTCCATTTGGGGGATGCTGAGGGCAGTGAGGAGGCAGGCAGCTTACTCAGAGGGGCAGGAGTGACAGTGTGGCATGGATAGGGCATATTCCCTGACCTTGTGCTCCCTGCTGACGTTTTTCAGCAATACTGGGGAGCTCTGCCCCATCAAGGCTCTCCATGGACATGTAGAGCTCTTGAGACGTGATTACTTTGTCTCAGTAGCTTTACTTTTCATCTCTCCTTTTCTCAGTCCCTTAGAAGGAACTATGCTAATGTCTATTCACTTCTCTTTCCTTTTTGAGTGTAATTCTTTCTTTCCTCTTCCTTCTGACCACAAATAAACTCTCTCTTTGCTGCAGCAGTGTTCAGTGCTGGCTCTTTGCTACAGCTGAGCCCAATGTCACACAGATCCCGAGGGCAGGTGTCAGCAGCTATTCTGCAGGTGTGGGTCCAGGTGTGTGGCTTGAGCACACCCTGGTGCCACTTCACGATGCACATCTGCTATAGCCTCTCTCTCTCTGTATAGAATCTATCTGGTGATAAAAGGAGGCACCTTAATGTCCCTCACCAAGCCCCTCCTCATTTGAACACTTCTTTCACTCATCTCCTGCCACATGCCAGCTGTGGAGTTACATGCATTGGGGCTGACACTAAAGAAAGGGGTAAATCCGATACGGTCAGAGCTAAAGGAACAGAGGGAGAACTGGTTTTTGGTTCCATGTGGACCTAGCCCTAGCACGGCAGCTCAGGTGAGGACAGAGCTACAGCACTTGCAGTGTGCTGGGCGGGAGCACTTCCCCAGCACCCCACTCACATAGATGTCACGGGTGATATGGCAGACACAGACATCAGGAGTAAATCTAGCTGGACTCAGGACTGCATACACAACCTCTCTCCACAGCACCCCGCCAAAACCCTTGGCTGCCTTAGACCAAGCCATCACAATTAGGGTGTAGTTACTTTAAACTGGGACATCTTCAGTCCAATGAAGTCCACTGGTGGAAGGTTGGATGAAGTGCTTATTTCAGAATCAGAAAGACATTTAATGAACTATGACTCTTTTCCCTCCCAAGTAAGAATTGCTGTTCAGAATAGCTGTGAGAAGGGAAGTTGTAAACATCTCCCAAGCAACCTGGCACAATTCAGGCCCAGGAACACATAGACAATCACTGTGATGCTCTGGTTAGCAAATGTGGCTAATCATTCTCATAATTTTCCTCCAGGCATGGACAGCTCAGAGATTGCCATAAAGACTCTGTTTTACAGTCTCCCTGAAGGGTAATTAGCAGCAATAAAAATATTTTCAAAATTGCTGGCTGGTTAATAGTGTACGCAATACAGGAGAGCTGTGAGTCCCAGCATCGGCTCATGATGAGGCATGAAATGCCTCCAAACCAGTAAGCAGTCCAAAAAAAAACCCTGTGTTTTGCCTCTCCATCATACAGCAGCAGCAGTCTGAGATATGCAGGGGAGGTGTTATTTCAGGCAGGAAACAACATAAAACCCAAATATTGTTTTTAAGTATTGTTCCAAGTAAAAGAAAAAGAAATCTCTTTTGTGGAAACTGAATTCAGAACTGTTCTCCTATGCAGGGATGGCTGGAGCCATCAGGAGGCATCGTTTTGCGTCTTCACTTATGTAAGGAGATTTGCATTGGGAAGGAGCTCGATGTGATGGTGTTTTACTGATCAAGCTTGAGTCCTCTCCTGAACCCCTTAATTTCCTCTTTGTGTTCAAATTTCAAAGTGTTCCTGCTCACCTTATAGGTTCCATCCACAAGCCAGGAGGGAAAGGCTTGAAATGGGTGCAGAGTGGAGGATGTGCCATGGTTTTACAGCTTGCAAAGCTCCCAGGCAGGCAACCTACAGCTCCACACCTGTGCTGCTCAGGAATCACTGCCTTCGGCCCTTGGGGACAGCATATCCTTCCTTCCAAACTGATCAAAAGAAAGAGTGCAAGAAAACTCTACAGTATGAACAGGAGCTATACAGTAACCAGGGACCTGGGGATGCCAGAAATGAATGTGCAAGAGTCAAGGGAGAAAGCAAGTGATGAACCCACCTGAACTCCAGGTGTGCCCTCCTCATTGCCCCTCCCAGTGATTTTGGGCCTTGTGCCTGACAAAGAAGGCAGCTTTGAAATTGCTTTCCATGTTTTGTGGACTGCACATTACCTCTGTCAGCCTGGCATTGACTGTGATGTGCAAAGGTTGCAACTGATAGTGGAATAGAATGCTCTATTTTGAAAGAGTTACACCACGATCCTTTTTCTTTAATATTGTTTTAAGCTACAAAAGGTTTAAAAATAGGTACATTAGCAGTTGTACATGAACAATATGTTAGTATTGGTTAATTGGGAGTTTGTAGGCTGGTCAGTCATACATCCTCTGGAATCCAAGTCCATGTGAGGAATCACTGGAACAGTACAACAACAGCCTTCTCCTATAAATCACGTGGAACATCACATAATGTTACACTTCAAGACCTTTTACTCTGAATACTTCTTTACTGCGATGTTCTTTGCTTCTGTTAATATTATACATAAATGAGAAAAAAAGTTGCAGAAGTAAGTTGCAAATTTTCTGGGATTAGAAAATTGTCAATAAAATCATCATCAAAATTATCCTCCTTTCACTAACAAGTATCTAATTGTAAAAACAACTTCTGGAATGGCTGAGAAGGGTATTATGACTCTTTTAATAATATAATAGGTGTAAAGACACAATCTTGAGGTCTTGCATTTGTCCTGTATGAATAAAATCTTCATTTAAATTCCTGGCATTAGTGACAGGAACTAGTTTTAGAAGGTGCACTTATTTTTAACTTGATCTATTAATAGTATTCAATATTAAGTTACTCCCAAAGACTGTAAAATTATAGAAGACTTTTTTTTTCCCAGTACAGAATCAATGCCTAAATAATTTTTACAAGAGTGTCCTGGATGAAAGTGAATTTCTGCAAGGAAATTATTTAGAAAAATGGTCTGAGTTATTTGGCCAAAATTTCAAGATTGTATTCCTGGTCAAGTACTTTGAGAGCTTTAATTGGTTTCTGGTTGGCATTAAATGCAAAACATAAAATTGGTTGTCAATGGAAGTGGGTGGAACTAGTTTTGATCACTGATTGCAAGGTTGCCACCTTTCTTTGGCTCATTATTGGCAAGATTTACTGCTACAGAGACATTTATGACAGTAGAGCAAATCTTGCTTTACTGAGCTGACACCATGCTCTCTGGCTATAACAAACATATTCCACATGTTTGGGGCTGAAATATGTCTAGCTCTACCCTTTCCTGTCACTAGAAGGTGCTGGCTATGACATTGGAGAGAAAGAGCTTTCCTTTGGACCACCAAGAGCGTGTCCACCATTCTCTTTTGTACAATGCACAGCCAGAGAAGATGCAAGGTTATGGGATTATGTGGCAAGGATATTTGGAATTTAAGGCCTCTGAGGAGCCCTAAGCCACCATGCAGTTTTGGACACTTGAAGAGGAGCATGGTCAGAGCTCTCCCCTCCCTCTTCTCTGTCGCTCTCCAGCCCAGCATGCACATACAGGGCTAATGGAGTGTGCAAGAGCACTTGGGAAATCAAACATCTGTTTGATGAGGGATCAAAACACAATAAATGGAGGTTGGTCAAGAAGTGTTGCCAGAAAGATCTGAGAACACACTGCAATCAACTACAAATCACCACTAAAGCTCTACAATGGCTGGTATGCTCATATGGCAAGAAAGCAGCTTTACTTGGCAGTGTCAGGGTTAGAAGCTGTCAGATGGCAGACTGTTTTTCCAAAGGCTTTTCTCATTGAGGGATGCAAGCCACTCTCACAAATCTGCAGGCCAGCTCAAAGTCCTGGGAGCCAGATCCCATTCTAATTCCTTGTGATTGCAACATGAAAGAACAAAGGGCTATATCCTGCCATTGATACATTTTCAGGCCTTTTAATGAACACAGCTTAGAGATCCAGATATAGATCAATGGCAGGATATAGTCATAATGACCAAAACTGAGCTAAAAGAATGGTGTCTTCCTATTTCAACCTTATATGACATAGCACTTGCACATAATGGAGACCAGATTTTTCTTTTAAACAAGTTGACAAAGTGTCTGTTGCATCCCATTGAAGGAATGCTTGAATAGCAAATTCCAAACCTAACACTTCAATAAATCTAGCAAACTTGTTATACTATACCACACTGAGAACTCTCCACAGATCTTTTCAGTTCAACTTTTGCAGATAGAATATCTTGGCTGAGATCACAGCTGGAGTTGTTACCAATAAAATGAGCCACCTTGAAAGGTGATGGATGAAGATGCTTCTCCACAGCACTCAGTACCAGCTATGCCATGTCTCTCAGTTTATGCAGGCCAACACCTGTGTGATGAAACTTTGTTTTAGAGCTAAACCTGCCTATCAAGTCTTTACAGTGTGTGCATTATTGCATGGATCAGAAAAAAAAAAAAACAAAAAAAAAAAAAACCAAACCAAAACCAGCCACAGAGGTTTCAGCTGAACAATATTTTTAGAAGCTAACTTATTCTTCTACGGTGGTTATTAGTCCAAATAACTCATGACAGCTTAATTTCTCTTTAAACTTTTTGTCCCTCACAGTCAGAGGTAGCATTTCAAAATATTTGGAACGGTGCTATTTGTTTTTCTTCCCAAAATCTCCACAAAGATGTTGTGGATAACCACAAGAGTATCATCCACATTCCTTTATGGTAGTACACAGGAATATGATTTATTCAAAACCAGAGTACTTTAAACACGCGCCAAGCCAAAGAGCACCGAGTCCCAGAACGGAGCCCTGGAGCATCCTCCTAGACTGTTGACAAACCTGGCTCAGAAAAGCAATCTCTGCACTGTCCAAGAGTAACAGGGTATATGACAGTGCTGCTAAAAACCTAGGAGGCTAATATGAACCAACCAGCCCATCTGGGGCTATTTAGCTGTTCTTGCTGTGTGATAACATAACTTGGCGTGAAGGGCTGGAGCCTCCAGCAAAATCAGACATGACAAAATACTCTGAGCTGAGTCAGAAACAATAATTATTCTTTTTGCTGCATATAAGTGGAAATCAGTGACTTTTGCATGGCAGAGAGCAGTCTGACAGATAGGAGTGGCTGGTCAGTGGTGCCTTTTGACCACTGATCACCTTGAAAATGCTGAGAAATGGAGGGCTCCTTAGGCTTTATTGCACTGTAAACATTTACATGTTGATTCTTGTTCCGGAAAATGAGGTCACATCTGCATCTAGAATGAGAGCGAGCTACTGAAGCAGCTGTAGCTCAGGATGGATTCCCAGGAGAAGCAGACAACCACGAAGGCACCCTGAGATGAAATACATAATATTGTAATTTTTCAGTCATTTCCCTTTATTGAGGCTAAATGTGAATTAAGAGTCCTTCATATATGTCTTGAAGAGAAATAACTATTCTTCCTGCTTGCTGGGATGAGACAAAGTTGATCCTGATGTGACACAGAGAAATGGGGAGTGGGAGCCCAGCTGCCACAGCTGCAGATCAAGGGTTGCACATCTGAGGTGGGCTTTCCCCCATCAGCAGCATGGATTAACAGGAATATCAGCAGCATTAGCCGGGATGGAACCATGCAGACCAGATGCACAGCATAATGCAGTCTCCTGTGCATGAGGTGGTAGTTCCTCTAAACTGGGTCTGCTGCAATGGGCTGTGCCTGAGGGAATAAAGATGTCTGAGATTACACAATGAGGTAGCCTGAGGTAAAGCTGAACATGCTTTTTACTGGGTGGCAAATAGGTAAGTGTTGGGAATCTCAGAAGAAAGCAGGCTGGAGCTGAATCCTTGCACGTTCAGCCATGCATATCTGGCAGCTGGCAGCTGCCACCTGGGAGGAAAAGCAAACCTAAATTTTCCCGTTAGGTACTGCTGCTCTAACACTTTGTTAATACTCCATTTAAACACTGCACCAAAATCCCTGTTGTTTAAGGATAATTTTTGTGGCAGGTTTAAAAGTAGGGGAATTCAGGACAGCTTGTGACTACAGTGGAGCACTGCTACTCAGAAGAGGTATATATCCTGCCCCAGGCTCTCTGTAGTTTGCTTCTCACAACTTGTGAGTCTTCCAACCTTCCCTTTGCCTGGGGCTAGGGGCGATGTTCTGGTTTGGTAACATATTTTACCCTTGATCTGTGGGACACAGATGACCCACAGTGCATGACAACAATGCCTCAAGCCATTTTGGCTTTGGTGGGTTTATGCAGCTGACATCCTCATGTTGCAAAGTCCCGGGCATGCACAGGCTGAACTGTGCAAAACTTCAAGCAATGACCTCAGCTTTGTGACTTAGGAGCGCTTGGTGGTGCTGGAAGGGAAAACAAGAGTGTGTGATTCTGCAACTGCTGAGACGGATGTGCTTCTATAGCCAGAGTTTGCTTTTGACTTTTAAGAGTTACTGAGAAATTTATCCAGCCTGGAAAGTAGTAAGAGGGGGGAAAAGTCCCAGAAAATAGCCTAAGCTGGTTCTGGGAGCAGAAGAGACAATTAAGTCTGTTTTCACATGTTTGGTTTTTGTTCTTTTGTGACCTTCTGCATCCTACTGCTATAACCCCAGGTACTGTTCTAGCCTCTGCACTTGCTTTTCTTTCACTTTGTTTTATTTTTATTCTTATTTTATTCTTATTGCCCATCACATGTACAGAGGAATTAATAAGTCATTAATAAAAAAAACCCCAAACAACACCAGAGAGCTTGAGAAGAGGGAAGACAACTAGAATTCTAGAACAGCCAAAAGAATACCACTGTGTCCTTCCCAAGACTCCCAGTTCCTTCCTGTGTCATCTGTAGCTGCTGGTGTAACACTGCCCGCTGTGCTGCCTGACACCATGCACACCCTGGCTGCAGCAACATGGGCTGGTAAGGGTGGAGCTCTCTGACTGTCCTTTCACAAAGGCAGGATTTGGAGGATGGTTCTTCTCAGCTGAACTGACACGGGCCATGTACCACAGCCAAGGATCACTGAAGAACTCACGTCACATTTGTGCTGCTGAAGGCTCTCTAGGTCAGGCTCACGCTGCAAAGAGCTGCGCAGAGCAGTCCAGAACACAGCTAAACACGAAGCGTGCAGGCAGTACAGGGCTCTAGCTGACCCCCCTGCCCTTTCTGCCCTTTTTTCTTGAATAGAATAGTTATGAAGATCCCAAAATGAGAAGCTAAAATCAGAAGATCCTGGGGGGGGGGGGGGGGGGGCCGCGTGGGGCG
>VZTJ01004576.1:2145236-2164779 GCA_013397795.1 Orthonyx spaldingii
GGGGCGGCGACGACGTGGGACGATGACAGGGACAGGAGGAAGAGGTATAGGTGCTTATAGAGTTTTTAAGAGCAGGGCAGCCTTCCTGTCTGAGAGCAGAGGTAAAGGCTAAACAAGATTTGCCATTGAAATCTGAAAGTTTCTCCGTGTGTTTCGTTTGTGTACATGTCTTCTTCTTCAGATGGAATTTGGACAGTGTTTTGCACTGAGTGATTTCCAGAAAATCTTGTTCTTCATCCTCATGGAATTTTTAAGGATATATTTGCCCAGGCTGTCCACACGAGTGTGTCTTGTAATGTTGATCCCTCAGAGAACAATCATGGGTGAAATCGCAAAAAATGTTGTGCAACACTGTTTTTCTGAATTAGGAGCTTGGAAATAACAAATATACTGGAATTTGGTTTCAGTCCATTCCCTTCTTTATTTGACCTCCTATCAAAAAGAAATAATATATTCTTCTTCTGGAATAGGAGCTGTGTCAGCCAGTATATTGGCGCATCTGTGAAATGCACAGGCTTACTTCAAAACAACATTTTCTTTTGGAAAGGAAATTGCACTGAATTTTTCTGAAGTCATTGGCCAACCATGCAACGACAGGATGGGAGTTTGTCCTGCTTTCTGACAGATCACTGTAGTCCTCAATCGACTGAGCCCCTACAGGATGCTCCCCCTTGATAGCTCTGTGGGTTACAGTATCCCTATCCCTCTGCTCCAGCAAAGCCAGCCCTCTGTTCCAGCTTCCAGTGAACTTCTTTCCACAGCTTCTTTGACCACTGAGAGCCCTGTACATCCACCAGCCCCTCTCCCTCACAGTGCTCACAAAAGGACTATGATGTCCACCAGCCCTGGGACCCTTTGGGGAACCAATCTTCCTCCCACCCACCTCTTCCCACATCTGCAAGCAGATCTGCTGCTGCCACTGTGAACTCCAGAGCTTGTGTGGCCCATGGCCATAGACAGACAAACTGTGGGCAGGAGAAGCTGCCCCACCTGACTCCTCAGCTGCATCATTTGCTGCAGCTCCTGCAGTCTTCTTACCTCCAGGTTTGCTGAGAGCAGAGGAGGAAGACAAGGAAAAAGGGGTACAGCCAAAGAGTCTTCCTGTGGCTGCTGCACCTTCTCCTAGCAGGCATTTTATGGCTCCGGCACCCACATGAGCCTCCATTGCTGTACCTGGTAGTACTGGTGAAGCTGACAACAATTCCCACCTTGGACAGCTGGACAACCTCCCCATCTTCTCTGGCACGCTCCACCACAGCCACACACACACCAGTCCCCTCAGATCTGCTTAAAACATCTCCTGCTCTGCATTCACCTTTTCCTACTGGCAGCACATCATTTTGGAGCTACACTTGCTCCTCACATGCCTCTTGCCTCAGAGGAAGCTTTCTCTGCCGAGTCAAACAGCAGGATGCAATAGATCACTGGGATGTTCAGACCATCACAGGGGGGTTCCTTGCTTGTCTGCAAGGATGTGCAGGCAGTCACTGCTGAGGTTTTTCAGGAATGACTGTTGAGACAGAGGAGGCATGGAAAGGAGGTGAGAGGATTATGTCTACACAAGCAATTCATCATGGTATTTGACTTGCTGATTTTATAATTGTATCCTAAAGACCTGCAGGACTCTAAACTCTATAGTTTGCCTCTAAAACATCATCAGATAGCATATAATCTTTTGTGAAGTCTCCCCCTCCTCCCATTTCAAACTTACTTTCCAAACACCACAGTCTGCTTCTTAGTGATTGAACTGGGAAAATGTTTGTGTTGCTCCTATTTTTTTCCCTGTTGAATAGTGCAATAGAAATTGTGCCTGCATAAGGCAAGAATTTAACATAATTCTGAACAGACAACCTAAATATACAGCCAACATGATCACAGAATCCTGGGTTCTCAGGGAAGGTAATTTCATCAACAGCCTGATCACTGAACAGGCAAAACCAGCCTACAGTTTATTACAGGGCTATTTTGAAAACTTTGACTGCTTCTTGAGAAATCTGTGTGTTCACAGAAGAAAATGGAGATGAAATAAATGAGAGAAGAAGCACAAGCTACCTATTTGCACAATTCATCCATGCTAATCAGCCTCTTGATTTACCCAGCATATAGGAGCTGATGTAACTGCCCTGAAATCCACTATGGATGTAATTGAAACCTGCTGCAAAACTGGGTTTTTCTTACCGAGTGCTTACTCACTGTAACTGTGAAGTTTCAAACTTTTACCAGTGTATTCTATTGCATATCCTGTATAGTAAACAGAATGTTGAAAAACTGGCTTTCTCCTCAGGTTTGTTGGTTTTGTAATGATTCCAATAACTACCACATCACTCAATATATCTTAATATGCTTGCACAGACATGAAAATTTATAATAAACAGATGGATTTTGAAAAAAAGTACAGCAGCAGCAGTTACTCACAGATGTGTCTTTCCATGTTCAGCTGCATGCTTTTTTATTATTATCATCTATATGCTTTTTCCAAGCTATACGTTCCCAGAGAAACACACATTCTTTTCAACTTGGAACCATGAAGTGTAGCAAGTCACCTAATAGGAATATATAGGTCATGGTATTACATGACTTAACTCTGATTCAATGACTTATGCTCTTTTTCAATTACTTCATCACCAATAGCTGCTGTTGAAGGAGCCAAAATGAGTATAAATTGGAAGAACATGAGGAACGGTCTTTTTCATTATGTAAATATCTATTTTAGGCTCATTTTTAAAGATATTTCCATTTATTTTCAGAAGGAAAATGTTACATTTGCTTAACTTTTGTTAACTGAAATGAATGGGCTGCATTCACTTGCTACCAAAGGGAGTATTTGGAACTGCCATTAAAATCAGAACTAGGCTTGAAGTGACCTGCAGAATGGAGAGCTGTGGTGTGCAATAAAACTGCAGATGAGTCTTCAGGAGATGCTAAAGACCCAAACATTTCTCAGCAATGTACCAAACTTTGCTGTTTCCCCCAATGACAATGAAAATTGTCTGAACAGTACAGAATTCCTGAAAGACTTCATAGACCATCCTATGTATAAAAGCAGATACGAATTTTTTTATTCTTCCTTTGTAGGAAAGAAAGTGCTTAGAGTAATCTCAGACAGTCACTGTTTGTCTCCTCTTGATATCATTGACATTTCAGGTTGTTTTTTTTTTTTTTAAATAGGCCACAGTCACTGAGACAAAACACTAACAACCCACAAAACTCCCAAATTTTAACCAGACAAGAATGTGTAAATATAAACAGGGCTGATAAAAAATTCAATCAGTTCCATTTTTAATTGCAAGGAGTCAAAAGGTCCTTTGACTCAAAATAGACTGTATAAGTTTGAATCCCACACATGGAATTAACCCTGAGCATGCTGCTGTTTCTGGTGGTAGGAAGACATTTATTTGATGCCAGAACCCTGCTCATTGTATATCCTTCCATGATTGGTCCAGCCTTTCCACTTTGTTTCTGTGCTACAGTACTCTTAAAGTACCAGGGAATAAGGAAAAAGGAAAAATGAGTGGATGTAAACAAACTTGAAGACTTTCAAACCTCTCAGCATCCCTTAGACTTTTTTATTTTTGTCACTGCAGACCTTCTGTTTCCAATCTCAATCCTCTGTAGACTTCCCACAGATGGAGAAACAATAGCAAAGACTGACCCAATTTGGGCTTTCTGCTACTGCTGCCAGTGTCACTGTTAGGGCAATGGGTGAAAGCAGTCAAACTGCTGGGCACAGCAGTGCTGGCTAAGCAAGCCCAGGTGCCCTGGTCCCGAGAATTCCTGCAGATATTATAGCTGGATCCATAAAATAACCTATTGAAGTTGACTGTGCAGTGTCAAAATACATTTAAAGCAGAGGATACTCCATGCCCCTCTCCTAGCTTCACATGAGCTCTGAACTGATGCTATTAACTGAAGTGACACTGTACCTGGCAGGTGGAATATGTTATGTTGGGATGAGCTGTATCCATGTGGGAGCAACTGCTCTATCTCCACAGAAATGGTGAATATCTTCTCTGTTAGCTTGTTTGGCTTAGTTCTATCTCTCTGCTGCTTACACCCACAGAACTGTTGGTGTTCACAAGACAGTTTTAGATAGTACATGGATGTGCCTACAAGTACACTAGGAAAAATGTCCATGTACTGTTTATCCTGCCTTGTCCTATTCAGATGAGACCCACCACAGCCTATTGCAAACCTCTAACAATTCCTGTGAGATTTGGAGCCTTTCATACTGCAGGAGCTTATTCTAGCTTAATTTATAGAAATTAGTTAAAGAAAGAGAACCAGACACTGCTTAGACTAGGCTTTTATGCCACTGAATCATTCTTTTTTTAATGGGTTCTAAGAAATTTAGGATTAGAGGTACTTTCTTCTGATTTCACCATACTCTCCCTATCTTGTTTCATTCTTATGAAATAGGAATATTTGTTGCAGATTCGAATTTAATTAGACTGCATCTAGAGTCAAGATTTGCCTGGTTTCTTTCTTTTTAATTTTTAGTTTTGAGGATTATCTGGAAGAAAATACCCATGGCTTGATTGAAAGGTTTCATTTTGCAAAGGCATTGATGTTCTCAGTTCTTATTTAGGATGAATCTAAATGTACAGGTCCACACCACAAAAGAAGGTAAGTAGCCTGCCTCAAATCAAGATGTACAAATGACTTTCTACATGCCTGAAGTAACGTACACTTGATGGCTTGTCTGGATTGGATCTAGTACAGAAAGCCCCATAAGATATTGCTCCACACCACTATGTGATAATGTTATGAAATCCAAAGCACCAGCTTCTGACAGACACTCAGTGTTGATTGATGTCATTGTGAATTAAGATTTTCAGCATCATGAATTTAAACTGTAGTTCTCAAGTGGCTACTGGAAAATGTATACATGCTTAAACGTGTATATTGTCTATGGTGTTCCCCTAGACTTACCTGTAGACTACCAAGATACAGTCTTCAATATGTCGCTTCTTTTGCTTCTACATATATAGATGCTTAGATACTCTTCTCTTGCTGATTCTCAGCTCCAACTGAACTAAAATCAAGAAGTTACAGGTAATTTTGGATGACATCCAAGGATCACTGGCACAGCTGTAGAGACAACTCTACAGCTCTCTGTTCAGCATTGAGGTTACTTGGGACCTTTTGCAAAACATGTTTTTGCCATCAACACCTGTTTCTTGTACTTGAAGGTTAGCAAACACATTTTTTGCTGCTGTGCCAGTGCATGTCCTAGTTTATGAATCAGGATATGCTGTTGGAAGAGGCTGTGTCTCACCCTGCACAATTTAGGTACAGGCAGAAGCTGGATTTTAGCATGTCAAAGTACATTTTTATGTGCAAAAAGGATCCAGTGGCCTGCAGATTACCAGTGAGGAAATGAAGTCCCCGTTCATGGTTCGTGTCCCCCGTTCATGTCCCCTCCAGGCATATGGGAGGGGAGGTAGGGTGCTGATACAGCCTTACCTGAGCCAGACCTGAAGGTCAGCTGAGCTGTCATTGCTCCCTCACACAGAGTTTTCACAACCCAGAATCTGTTGTGGACGTTCAGTCAAGCTCTGCTCCTCATCTTCCAGGTATTGAGATAATGGGGTGCTACCACCCACACCCCTCTCAGCCACTCAAACATATTCTAGCCCTTCATCATGGAAAATTCCTTTGGTCCTTTGTATGTTATCTTGGCAGTATAAAAATTTATCCTAATAAACAACTCTGCAGCAAAACTGCTGTACTAAAAACTGGTTTACAGTGGTAATTAGCAACATTTACTGTGTCATATATTTTCTCTTTGAAATTTTTCTATAGGTTCTGATATGTTCAGAGACTTCTGGTCTGGGATGCACTGGAATTACCTAAAGACTTCAACTATGAGATTCAAGGATAAAGGGATAGCTACCTGTGAAACTGCATTATCTGGGTACACAATCTTTGCCACTCCCCGTTCCAGTGCAACTTTACTAATTTGCTTTGAAGGGCTAGGAACTTATTCATAGAAAGGAAGGTTTCTGGTTTCCTGTCCCTCCCTTTGCCAGCTTGGTGGGCAAAGCCACACAGATCCCAGTGGCCAACGATGATGGTTGATGGCAATTGCCACAAGGAAATCTTGTGGTGGCCTATGGGGTCTTTTGATGAAATATTGTTATTTATAACATAGATGTCTACTATGGAATAGTCTCTTTTTAACCAATGTGTAATGTATTCAGGGTATGAATCATTTAATCCCAAACCAGACACCTGAAATAAGTGTCAGATGACCCATGCCCTTACTGGTATCTGCATCCCTCTGCTTGCCATGAGGAAAGCCTAGAGTGAAGTGGATCAGACACAAACAACTGCTCCAGATGCATCTCAAGGCAGGCAAGATGTTTGATTCCTCCTGTGCATTTCCCAGGCTGCGAGATCCAGGTCACCCTCAGTCACGCCCCCCCACCTTGCTCAAAGGGCTCCTCTTTCTTAACAGACTGGGGCTCTGAGACAGCTTTTGGCTGCTGAACAGCCACTTGCTGTGTGCTTCAGGTTTCCTTCTCCGATGGAGACAATTCCAACACAGAAAGCAGTAGCTGGGCTCTTTGAGGGATGCTTAATTTTATCTCCTTCCCCCTCCACCCCCGCTTCCCACCATGGTAAGCTAAAATAATTAAACACTTGGGGTTTAGTTGCATGCATTGTTTATCCATACTTGCTCTTGCTTCTATGTTTAACAGAGGAAATAACTCTCTATGATAATGTATCACTACATGCTGGTAGCATCAGATAAGCTAAGCTGGACAAAAATGTTTTCCTTGGCAGTTCTCCACTTCCTTTTATTTGGCCAGGGAACCCACTTTACTTCTGGAATTGTGAAGGCCATAGTTACTCTTGATTGTAACACAAAGAGTTTCACGGTTTTTCTTGTTAAATTCCATGTAGGACTAGGAGAACAATCCTGCCATTTCTTTTCCTGCAGTATAATTGAGCTGATAAGCATCAAGACACACACATCAAAGCCCACAGTGAATGTCATTTGCATTCGTTTTCTGCCTTTACAGAAAAAAAAAGCAATCTGTTTATTGGCCCCCATTGGAAGTTGCATAATCCTATAGGGATGCATATTAAAAGTTGAACTCAGGGAAGGAAGAGGGCAGTGCACTTGGAGGGAGCCCTTTTGTGGTGGAGACAACATTCCCAGGCACAGGAGGATGAGTTGAGTGAGCATCAGAGGAGCCCTCCATTTACCCACAGGGAGTGGTATGGGGACACTGCATCCCTGGTGCAGCAGGAGAGGGGGAGACAGGGTTGGGGTTCAGGGACCATCACATGGGAACAGCTTGTGCTGCAGCTCCTCTGTGGCTCCCATCAATGGGTTTCAGGCAGCGGGGTCACTCTGAAGACAGCTGGCCACACAGAGAGAGAAGGACGGAGACAGCTGCTGGAGGTTCTGTCTCTGCCCCCCCAGGTAAGTGTGTGCTGGTGCTTGGGGTGGTTCTGGGCCCAGATTTTATTGCTCCTTGCATGGCACCCTGGATGCAGCCACAACTTTGAATTGAGACACCTGAAGCACCAAGGGCAATCCCCTTCACTGTGTGCAAAGAGTGTATATAGCTATGTGGGATGTATGCACATGGGGCTGCACATGAGCTCCTGTGTAACACAAAGTTTTGGCCTCATGTGCCATTTTCTACCTGAAGGTTAGAGTGTGCCACTGACCCCAGGAGACACAGGGCAGCAACAGTGCAGCAGATACAGCATCTTTCCTCTTCATGTTCCACCAAATGCCTTGAAAAGTGCTGGCAGGCCTTGCTGCAAACCCCACCACTTTGGCAGACCCTCTGCTCGTGGTATGTAACCCATTCGGCCCACACACAGCGAGTCTCCTGCTTCAGGATACTGCATGTGAGATTTAGGGGGCTTCACCCCCAAAATGTGCACTCCTATGCATTTACTACACTTGCCCTGAGAGCTGGAGTCTGTGCAAGTGATGGGCATATTGAAGATTTCTAGTTTCAACAGAGTTGCAAGTGCTGTGGAAAGCTGAGCTTCGTTTCAGGCAGTAAATGCACCTGGCATATAGTAAGCCACATAGCTGGAATCTTCCTTGTAGCATACATACAGACTGAAAGCCTTAAATATACTGCATTATTTGTTAGGGCTTTTTCCCACCCCTTCCTCCCTCCCTTAAGCCAAACATTTATGCAATAAAATATTTCTAGAACACAACGTATAAACAATGCACACAACAAAAATAAGAACTGAGAAGATCTAGTAAGAAAACAGCTGAACCTAATTTTATAGCCAGATAACAACTGAAGTTTGTGTCCATTTTGCTGTGGGGTTTTTTGTTTTTTTTTTTCAGATATTAAGGTGTTTTTCTTGCAATAGGTTTAACTTAGGAGTATTTTGCTTAGCACCAGTTTCTTAACAGAATACTTGAATTTTTTTCTTAGTTATAACCAATGTGTAATTTCTGGGTCTTAGAATTTGAACTTCTGGTCAAATAACTCAGAAGCAAACTGTTATTATATGCCTTTTCCTGGTGCAGCTGGTGCCAAACCATAGATGAAAGCAAAGTGATTATAGACAAAGAACAACCACTTGTTGACCAGGTTTGCTTTGAAGAGAGTCTATACAAGTAATTTCTGAGTAAATCTAGTGAAGAATTTGCAGCAGAGGCCAGTATCCAGTGTTAGGATGGGTCTTGTATACAAAATACAGTCACTCTATATTGTATACAATATAATGTATAAATAATCATTAAAATGCTGAAAGAGGCTAATGTAGGAGACACCATATTCCCTACTGAGCGTCCTCTCCCTATGCCACAGCATCAGGTCCCTTCTCCATCACCTCCATTGCTTCACAGCATTGTTTATAGGAAGTGAGGGTGCCCTCCTCAGGGACAGGCTGAAGAAGGCCCCAGCCTGTGTCCTGCAGTGGGAGTGGATTTATTTGCCCCTTATACCGGTCTGTAAAAGGGGTTGCTGCCCTTCCAGACCTGCTTTGCCCCATTTATTCCATTACAAAGGGGGATGTTGGTGCTCTTTTATTATGCACTGGACTGCCCGCACCAAAATGCAGTGGTGCTGGTCTGGGTTTTCGGACCACTGTTTTTCTAGTTCCAGTCCTTAGGATCCAAGAAAGGCTTTAATTATTGTGGTCTGAGTGTAATTCATTCAGATTTTCTCAACTGCTTATTCATCTCTTCCTGTGGTAGAGCTTGAAGACCCAGCTGGCATCAATGATAGCAAAACTAAATTTCTTCTTCAAGACTTAGCACTTCGTTCTTAAATTACTGCTCTGATACAAGCTAAGGTGAAGGAAAGATTTTCCCTCTCTCAACTTAAAAGGAAACAATAATTTTCTCCTTTTATTTGGACACCATTCTATGATTTTTCTCTCTTTGCCATAGAAATTTTGAAATCAAGTCAAACAACAAAAAGAAAAGATAGTATCGTAAATCTTGGACATAAACCCCCCACCTTGGACTTAAAAAATAAAGTCAATTCCAGCTCTTCCTGGGTTTTAGCTTTGAACTTCCCTGAGACTTCAGCTTTCTAATCTGTAAACAGGAATAATGCCCTCCTGTCTCAGAGGACTGTTATAAGAAGCTTAATGATTCGTGTTTGTAGGATGTTGGGACATGGCAACAAATACATGGATATGGAGATACATATATGTGCATATTGGTATGCATCTATGGATGAGGGTATAGACTGATTTTATTTTTGTGTGCCTCCTGTTTATTTTCACGATATCACTATCTTCCTAAAACACAAAAGATTTCCTGCAGAGAAAAGGACATTAGTACATTTACCTGAAGATCAGGTTGCAGATCATGCAGATCATGAATGAAGCATGTTTTCTTGACATATTTCTTTTCAATTATAAGTACCAATGTTAGAAAGTTTTGGTATTTGATAAAATTAGCACAACACAGGCTCAAAATCAGCTCTCACTAGCAACGTATTGGGACATTGCCATATCTTTCAGAGCAATCTGTAATTCAAAAGGGAAGTCATACTTCACCTAGATATCCCTCTCCCTCCCTAATTTTCCTAGTTAAAATAACATGTTGCTGAATGTCACGATTGGACTCCAGCCCCACACAGGCGCTGACTCACTCTTCCCCAGTTGGACGAGGGAGAGAACCAGAAGGGTAAAAGTGAGAAACTTGTGAGTTGAGACAAAGACAGTTTAACAGGGGGAGCAAAAGCCACACATGCCAGCAAAGCAGAACAAGGAATTCATCCACCACTTCCCATGGCTAGGCAGGTATCCAGTCAACCAAGGAAAGCCGAGCAACATCACATATAATGGTGACTTGAGAAGATAAACACCATTATTCCAAACATTCCCCCCTTCCTTTTTCTTCCCCCATCTTTATATGCTGGTCATGACACCATATAGTGTGGGATATTTTCCCTGGTCACTTGGGGTCAACTGTCCCGGCTCTGTCCCCTCCCAACTCCTTGTGCATCCCCAGGCCCTTGCACCCAGGTGGGGTGGGGTAAGAGGCACAAAAGGCCTTGATGCTCTGCAAGCCCTGCTCAGCAGTAGCTAAAACATCCTGAGTTATCAACACTGTTTTAGCCATAGCCCCATACTGGCAACTATAAAGAAAATTAACTCTACCCCAGTCAAAAGCAGCACACCGAACTATGACTTTTTGAATTTAAACCAAAGCTGATCTTTTCTTTCTGTTGCCTACAACCCTTCAAAAGAACATAAGCAGGCCCCATGACTGCCTTGCTTGCTGAAGCCCACATCACTGCCACCTTTTGTTCCCAGGGCTTTAGAGGATGGCTCACACCTCCTTTTCATTTGTTTCTTTGGGTTTTTGCAAGCATTCTCCTTTCCTCCCACTTTTGAAGATGGAAGATTCATGGCAGTCAGTACAGGTTGCCCAACAACATATCTGGAAACTCCTTCCCTCAATGATGACAGTCTTACAGCAGGATAACCCTCTGCTCCAGCCTGACCCACACTTTTCTTTGTCTCCCACTAAAATGTTAACAGGCCTCATTCACTTCTCAGTCCCTTTCAAACTGGACAGCTAGAATTTCCCTTCCAGAAAAGAAAGGAGAACACCCGTTTTAGAATTAAACTCAGACCCTTGCTATTATTATACTCTTAAGAATAGCTAAATGTACACATTTCCCTTTGGATGGAGAAATCAGCACATCAGATATTTTCCATTCAAAAATGAAATATAAATGTTGATATTTTAATACATGTATTTGCATACATTTTCCAAAAAATTACTTTTTGTTTTCTTGGTTATGTCTATTTCTTGTCCTGCTCTGTTAAAATCCCCTCTACTATTACCTTTTCCCCATCCTTTACACACACCAGAGGTTACGGAACTCCGCTGTCAAATTTTGTTGGAACAAGAAGCTGATCAATAAAAGATTACAGAAAGCCCTGTTTTCATTTTGCAACATGGACCTGCTAGAACTCTGCTGCAAAGACACATGTCCTAAACAATTTAGAGATGCCATAAAATGACTCCTATTTCGTGACATTAAACTTGACAAATTATAAGCTAGGTTTCTATTCTGGTATTATCCAGCTCCTTCTAATGCAGTTTAACAGCTGGAAATGAGAAGGCAGCAGCTCCTTGTTACCAGGCAACTCTTCCCAACCACCAGCAGCTCGCCCCAGGGATCAGGGTTTGAGAGCTGCTCTGCAGTGACAGCTCTTCTCCCTTCTTCCAAACCCAGACTGATGCACGGAGGCTGCTTCCGAGTAGAGTTCCCTCTAAGAGCTCAAAGCATTGGCAAGAACTGCATCTCATTAAAACTCTGTTTTTGTCTCTCACTCTCCCATCATATTGTGTTATACAGCTGGGAGTTCAGCCACTGACTGCCAATAAGCCAAATATTTTTTCAAAGCACAAGTAATTTTTTAAGTGATGGGGTTTATTGCTTTGAGTTAATGAGAATGATAAAGCACACATCATGCTCTTCTGCTCAGAAGCCCTTTTCAAAGGCAGCAGTGGGTATCAGTACTGTTCCTCCTGCCTTGGAGAGACAGCTCCAATTCAATTACTGTCTCAGCAACTCCACTTGCCATCTTGGTGTTTATATTATCCCTGGTGAGGTTTTGTAGGGTAGAACACATTGTATGGGCTTATATTTGTTCTTACTGTTTTGCCATAATATTCTTCTCTTCCTCATGTAACCCTTGAAGTTATTTATATTTATTTTAGGCTTTATTCAAGCAACTAAAAATCCCCCAGGAAACAAACACATGTGGAACGCATAGGAATAAAAGCCGTGATGACCTCATGGTGTATTGATACACCAGTGGCCTAATAAAACACAAATCCCATCCACCAGCAATGTTTATGAAACACATCACTCAAAAATTCATTCCTACTCATACTCTGGTTTGGGATTCAGGCTTGTTGAACTCTTGTTCTCAGCATAAGTCAAAACTGGGCTCCACCTGCTGATACTGTAGTGTTTTCTCTCAACTCTTTCCCAACAATGCACAGGTCACGATAATTTCTTCATCACCAGGGTGCTTCGTGTTTTAACTCCACACACTTCCACTGGGTGGAGGACATCAGAGAAGACAGAAGAAGAAACATAAACGTCCATCTTAGTGCAATGCTTCAAAGCAAGATTCAGCCGTCTCTGCTGCAGAGAATCCAGCAGGAAAGCTGATGACCCTGAAGAGAAACTGGTCCCTTGCAAAGGTTATTCCTCTGGTCATTCAGTTCAGCATATGGACATGGGCATGACTAGCACCTGTAGGAAAAGAGGCTTTTCTCCTTCTCCCTCTAGCATAATGCATCACTGTCATAAAATAAGGTTTGTATCCCTTATTGAAGAGAGACATTAATTAGGGAGTCTAATGAAATTTCTTTTTGAGTAAATGACATGTGTGAAAGATGAACAACCTTTCTTCTACTTCTTCTATTTCTTTCCATGCATTCAGCTCCATTTTTTGTCCAAGTCTTTTTTTCTCTCTCTAATCTACATTCACTTATTCTTCTCATCCATTTCACCATCACTAGAATTAAGCATATTTTGAAAGTTAACCCTTTTCTTCTTGAGTTAATATATGCTAATCACTCAAAGGAGTTGTGCAGCATAAAGGCACCTTTTCTGTGATTGTTTTTATTAGAAAATGTTTCATTTGAACACACCAGAGAAGAAGAATTTTATGCCATTAACATTATTAAAGACTTCTGGATGAAATTGCACATTCTCCCACAAAAAATATTGGCCTGATCTAAACAAAGACACATGTTTGTGTGGCTGTATGAAGAATTTATATTTGAAAGAGAAGAAAGAAGTTTTTCATATTTATTCAGGAATCTTAAAATAGCCTGAATCAAAGCATGGCTTCTAATTGTTTTTAGTTGCAATTTCTCATCCTTCTGATATCCTTTTTCAACACTGCTTTTATTCTACATCAATCTGTGTCTTTCAATAAGGTTTCACATATGCATTAGTAATGTCTTTCAGTGGAGCTGCACGACTATCCAGCATTATGCTGAGTGCCTGAAAATGTTCTCAGAAGGCTCTCATCCTATTTTTGTTACCTTCCAACTTTCACTTCTCATCATCACAAATACTTTACAATTTTAATTTATTTTGATTCACTTTACAGCCAGACATTAAATGAAGCTGACGTGTTCAAAACTCTGTTGTTTTTAAAAAGCAAAATGCAGGCTGTGCAAAAAAGCCCCAGCTCATCTGTGGCAGCAGTGGCACATTAGGAGAAGGTCTAGGTCTACCAAACAGGTTTTCCAAGCAGCAGGGATTGCATTGGTACCATGAAAGGTTCCTGTCTTGCAGTTTGGGTTCAATTCCTGCTGATGACAAGAAGGAATCTTAAATTTTTAGTGTGGGAACCCATACTTGGTCTAATTAACTGAGGTCCACATGGGCAAGCTACACACACTGCTACAGGAGCTTTTTCATCTTTGGGTGAAGCAGAATTACAAATCCTCAGCCCTTCAAAATGGCATTGTTTCAGCAAGGAATTTTTGTGTGATTTTTTCATACAATCAAGATTTGTGTCTGTGTGTGTGCAAAGACAGTAGGATATTTGGGGTTCTACTTTTTTTGATGTAAATTACCTGTCAAGGGCATCATAGAGTTATTTATGATCTGTCTGCCCACAGTAGTTCCAGTTTGTGAGCTCCCTTCCTTGCCTTGTCACATGTGGGTGAAAATCAAGATATCTTTCAACCTCTACAAAATTCTAATGCCAAATGGCAACATAAGGAGATACTAGGGAAACGATTAGTGATGGTACAATGGGCACTTAATCATCAAGCAAGAAATCTATTACAACTTAATTTAATATCCTCAACTGGATAACAGACATGCAAAGGCAGGAGCGAGATAGAAGGAAATGGGCTTCCTCCACAATGCAGTTAACTCCACAACCTAATCCTTGGATCCCAGAGATCCAGAGGTTGTTTTAGAAATGGAGAAAAGCAAAGCTATTCTTTTCAAAGGGAATTAGAAGTAAAAAGCAGAGTCAGTTACAGGAGATACTCTTCCAGTTTCTCCTTCTGCACAACATCTTGTCATGACAAATACAACAGCCCCATTGGGCTCCCCACCTCCAGGTGCACAGTGCGTTGTGATGACTGAGACTGAACAGAAAACAGATCTTTGGTCCTGCATCCCCACCTCAACCCTTCGATGTACCGCAGAGGTATATAATAAACCAGGAGCCATGATGCCCTGTAGGCTGTGGCAGGAGATCTGATGCTTTTGGTTGGTGCCATTTAGTCTGAGTTCACCCGTGCATGGCAGTGGCACATTCTGCCCAGGAGTTTGCTCGTTGTCTTGCTTGCTGCAGAGTGAGTGCCACTGCCGAGATAAGCAATTTGTTTTTGCTAGTGTCTAAAGCCATTTTCAGTCACTGTTTTAACCTCTAATGAAAAGAAATCTCACTCACCTGGAACCAAGACTGGCATGGAGAGAACAAGATAACAGTTCAGAACTTCCTTGTCCTTGAAACTTCCAGTTTATTTCCTGGCATCAGCCCATGAATTATAGTTCACAACTAAGCAGCAAGTTCCAGATCTTAATGTGCTGAGTATATTTGGCGTATGGTCAGCCTGTACTGCATTCAGGTCAAGGATCATGGAATCGGCTTGCTTACTCTCAGAGGGATTTTCTGGTTAAGTATGCTGCTTTCCACAATCATTTCATTTCTTAAATAATCTGATGTAATCTCATATCCTTCTACTCCTCCCTACTCATAGAATACAAGAAAAAATAGGAATGACACCTTAGGAACACTTTTGAAGGAGAAATAACAGGGAATGAATGTGGAATGAGCATGTGAAACAGTCACTTGCTCTAAAATCTAAGATACTTTTGCTGTGTGGGACAACTCACAGGATATGTCTAATCAATTTTTCCTTGAGATCAAACTAGGACTTTACACAGAAGACATGGTCCTTCAGAAGTCAAGAACCATGCATCCCATAGTGTCCCTGGCTGGAGGATTAATAAAAGAAATCAGCCTGTCCTCTTGTCCATAATGGACAAGGAATCCCCTCCTCTTGTCCATAATGCATATATACAAACATAGAATTGTTTAAGTTGCAGAAAAACTCTAAGATCATCAAATCCAACTGGTAGCCCAGCACTAAACCATGTCCCCAAGTGCCACATCCACGCATTTTTTGAACATTTCCAGGGATGATGATTCCACTATTTCCCTGGGCAGCCTGTTCCAATGCCCAACTGTTCTTATAGCAAAGAAATTTTTCCCAATATCGGATCTAAACTTCCCCTGGCACAAACTGAGGCCATTTCCTCTTGTCCTGTCTCTTGTTAGCTGGGAGAAGAGACTGACCTCCACCTCCCTGAGCCTCCTTTACTCCAGTTTAAACAACCCCAGACCCCTAAGCCGCTCCTCGCAAGGCCTGTGCTCAAGACCCTTCACCTGCTTCATTGCCCTGCTTCTTTAACTCTAAAGTTTTAAGGTCTATATACTCTTTTCAGGACATTTTAGTTTCATTCTGCAGTTTGGTGCCTACAAATGTAATTAGTTGCAGGAACCTAAAGGAACTTTGCTCAGTTAAACCTTCTTCTGCTACACCTCTGCAGCTTGGCTACATACTACACATTGGTTTCTTTTAGGATTAATTAAGGAAGAGAGACCAATGGACACCCATCAGAATTTGGAGTGTCTCAAGTTCCATTAACTGATGAATCACTTTTGATTTTTAGTCTTTAACAAACACCTTCTGGTTGTATTTTTAATCACTTTTCTCAAAACTTGTTAAATTTGGCGCATATTTCTGTTTAGTGTCTAAAAACCAATGGAAACTAATCCTACATGTTCAGATTTATATTTGGAAATCTCTGTGCTTAGATTACTCTAAAATCAAAAGCGAGTCTAAAATGGGACATGCTGAGAGTACAAGCAGTTCGTATAACAATGTTTTAATATTTTCAGCATTATTTTTCTATCCTGTTTTCTATGTTCCCTAAGACATCACTGGGACAGCTGAGACCAGACAATAAAAAAAATAATAAATCCACGAATTCTGAAGAAAATTGAACTGTTGCTTTATTCAGCTCATTGCTTAAATGTGCCTCAAATGCTACCATGCCAGAAGAATGGAAGGTGGAAAATACAACTATTGAAAAGACTTCTGAGCTCACCAAAATCAGTGTTTGATGTCTGTGCCAAGAATCTTACTGGAAAACATAATAAAGAATAGAACTGGTAAACTGAATGATATGTTGGAGAAGAATCAGCATTGCATACCAAGAAGGATGTCATGTTTTGCAAACCCATTTGAGATTCAAGGAATGATATTTATTTAGATAAGGATGGTTCTGATAATACTAGATACTTCGATTTTAAAAAACTTTTGAGCTGGTCTTTCACCATATGCTTTCAAAGTGTGATCATATGGGATAAACAGAAAAGGACAAAAAACCATCTGAAAGAAAGAAAACTCATCATTAGATTACACAATATAATGCAGTTTCCAGAACCCACAAAAATCTCTGCTGTTCAACATCCTCAGAAATTTTATGGAGAAGTTTAATGCCATGAGGTCAGTTGGCAAATAATACAAAATTCATCTGAACAGACAAATCTTAAACTTGTAATCAAGAATATCAGAAGACTTTTAGAGAAAAAAAAACTTTTATCTTTGCTTAGTGAGTTGAATTGACTTGCTGAGAGGTCACACCAGTGACAAAAGTATACAAAAATTATGTATCCACAAACAGAGTGGAAGCATAGAGGGAAGGCAGAGCGGGACAACCTGTTTTGGTAGCAAGAAGCTGTTCAGTTAGCTTGGCTGTATCACTTGATAACACCCTTAATGTGACAGGGTAATAAATGAAAAGTGAAAAAGTGAAATTGAATATACAGAGACACAAAGTGACACACCCATGAAAGACAATGCTCACCTTCTGTATTCACTGGTAAAACAGCAACTTCACTCAGGAAAGAGGTCTTGGACCTCCTGTTCATGGCTCTTTGAAAGGAACAGGTCAGGAAGTGACCCACATAGTGTTTGAAAATAGTAACAAAAAAACAGAAGTAAGAAAGAAGCAGGATGCTGTTGCTAAAAAATCATATCTTGAATATTGCATGTAGTTTTGTCCACACTGTGTGAAAAGAAGTACAAATAGAAAACATACAAGGCAGGATGAAAAGATGGGGAATGGTTTCTGTTTGAGGGGCTCAGGCTGCAATCCCAGAGCAGACTATGGATTTACTGCTGCAATCCCACTGAGCTGGTTCAGCACAGTAACTTGGTAGGAAACATACACACACTAAAAAAGGGAAGAGATTCCTGCCAGGTGACTGAGCTGAAATGACACAGCCACATCTGTGGACGTGAGCAGGGGGACACACGACAGAGGCAGGAGAGCAGCAGCCAGTCCTAGGACACCTCTGCCTTCAGCTGTAGCTTCATAAACCATTTTGGCCAGCTTTGCTGATGAAATTAGGCCCAACCTCCTTTGTCTGTGGCTACTCACTGTCACCCCTGAAAGCCTCTCCCTTTTGGTGTTTGTGCAGCTGTTCAGCAACTCAGTGGGGGAACTGATCTGAAATAAAATTAATCATTTTTGTTGGATTATTCTGATTGAGATTGTGGCACACTAGCACAATAAACAGATGTGTCTAAAGGACAGCAAAAAACAACAGGGACTGGAGGGACTGCTTCTTTGAGCAATGCCACCTCAAAGGCTTTTGGAAAACAAGTAATAGACCAAAGCTCCATAGCTCAGGAAAAATGGATGGTTCTGAAAACATATGAGAGAGGTCTATAAACTGGTATGGTGAAAACAAAGAGGGCATGATCATTCACTGTTTCTTAGATGACAAAAATTCAAGTACCCTGTAAAATTATTAAGCACTGAATTTAAAAGTAGTGAGAAAAAGTTCCTGTCTGGTCTTTGTGTAAATTTGAGACCTTCCCACTACTCCTGGAGGCCAGGCATACCAACAGATCAAAAAGCTATTTGACAAATTCATAGAGAAGTGGTACATTTGTGGCTGTTAGTGTTGCAGTGGACACAGTTTTCACCTGAGAGCTCTTCCTCTGCACTTCAGGAGATGAAAACAGAAAGAAAAGACCACTCTATGGTGGTTTATATGTTTTTATACCTCTTGCATGTATCTCTACTAT
Source organism: Orthonyx spaldingii (assembly GCA_013397795.1). Lineage (NCBI taxonomy): Eukaryota > Metazoa > Chordata > Aves > Passeriformes > Orthonychidae > Orthonyx > Orthonyx spaldingii. The sequence goes on from VZTJ01004576.1 coordinate 2,163,850, forward strand.
TGGCCATTGTCAGACAGAAGATACCAGCCTAGGGACAGTCGCTTTGAATGAGTAGGGCTGGCTCTTAAATTTTCACATACTTTACTTCAACTATATGTGATATGAATACATTGTTTACATTTGTTATATTATATTTGCAGTAATTGTGTGCAGTAATAGGAGACACAGAGTCTGTATTAGACATACCTAAATAACAAGGTTAAACTAGACAAGTTCTTTTTCTGAAACAAGTTATGCCACTGAAGTTTTCTTGAAGAATGTATAGATATGGTGTTACTGGAGCTATCTGTCACACTGACCCTTTGACAGAGCACTACAGATAAAAGGGGTGGCTTTAAAGCAGCGGCAGCAGGCAGTCTCAGTGCAGCTCTGAGCTCTGACCCTACAGCTCTAGGTTACAGCTAACAGGGTTTCCCACAGTGCATGTGTCCTGTGTAACTACGGATGGACGAGGGACAATGAAGAATGGCTTGCAACATACTGGCATAAACCACATTCATCTCTTTCCTGGGGAGTTCATCTTAAAACACTGGAACAAACTGAAAATGTATTTCTGACGAAAACCTGTGTTGGTGTGTGGGGAGAACCCAAAAGTCTAATTTATGGCAGGACTGGGTTGGGTTTAGTGCCAGCGTCTCCCTTCCTAGCGATCAGCTCCGGAGCTCCTAAAGAGATGTGCCGGGAGGTGAGGGCGCAGTGTCCCCGCCCGCTCCCCGCGCCCTGCCGGCCGCCCATCGGCGCGACTCCCGTGACCGCCCCCGCCGCTCCCGGGCAGGTACGCGGGGCCGGGCCGGGCGGCCGCTCCGCCGCGAGGTGTGTCCTGTNGTACGCGGGGCCGGGCCGGGCGGCCGCTCCGCCGCGAGGTGTGTCCTGTGCCTTGTGAGGATTGGGCAGGGCGGGCGAGCGGCTCCCCCGCCGGGCTCCGCGGCC
>VZTJ01004577.1:5377-19004 GCA_013397795.1 Orthonyx spaldingii
TAGGAGTTTGTTTGAGGTCAGGGATTGTGATATAGGATTTGGGGGGGGCTTTGAGGAAGTTATGGGGAGCTGGAGGGCTTTGGGAGAGTTATGGGGAGGTGGTGAGTTGATACAGGGGTTGGGGGGGTCTCTGGGGCATTTCTAGGATCTGACAGGGGGCTTCGGGGTGACTCTGGGGACATTCTGGGAGTCTAAGGGAGGTGACATGGGAATTAGCTTTACGTCCGCCCTGGGAGATGAAGTTAATATTCATAACCCTATAAAGTTCAGGAGTTCAGCACAACCTTGGCAGAGCAGCTGTCCGTGTCAATTAGTAAAGCTTCCTAAAATAAATTAATTGATTCAGCTAATTGTAATGATCATGAATTGTGTGTTTTACAAGCGATACATATTAAGGGGGGACATGGATATGTGGACCAGGAAGTCCCAAGTACCTTCCAAGTACCTCAGCCAATGGGGAAAGGGAATGAGAAGAAAATGCAGCCAGGAAATGAGGAGAAAAGATGGCTACTTGCTCCAACTAATTGAGAGAGACCCTGCTGGACATACACTTGATAGACTCTCTCCCTTTATTCGAATCAAGGGACTTTTACAGGACTCCTCTGTCTCCTTTGTGGACACGAACCTCTAGCAACGTGAATTTTGCACAACAGAGGGTGGGAGTGGGGGGTAGTGAAAGGGTTAAAAGCATTGTGCTTAGACATACTTGACCAAGCATAAGATACATTGTAATCAGTATAGAAGCTAGCAATATAACTTGGCAAGAAATAGGGGAAAAAAACTGTTAAAAGAAGAAGGCTTGCTGAAACCAGTGAGGAAATTGCTGAAACAGTTAACAAGACTGCACATGCCTAGAGGAGAAAGGTGAAAAGTGCACTGCAATGAAGACGTACAAGCCTTCATCAAAAAGACCCTCAGTGCGACCACCAGGGTGCACAGTGCCTGTGCTTCACATATGCTAGTGATAACAATGAGCTGTAAGAAACAGTTTGCATAACCACACCTTTCCTAAGGAAAACAGTGAATACTGAGGAGTGATTCCTGCGCACCTGGTGCACCGAATAAACCAAATACCCGCTTCACAGACTCTGTCTCTGAAGTGTCTCTTGATTTGGGGTGATTCAACTGGTGACCCAGATGGGACTGACTCTGCTTGGCTGTCAGATCCAGGGGTAAGCAGACCCCCCAGTCATGAACCTGAATTTTCAGGGTGAGCTCAGCTGTCATTTGGCTCACAGTGGGAGCAGACAAGGACCATCTACACCAAATTAAAATATTTGCTATTTTGTTAAGCAGAAATACATGCAGGTCCAGGGTGCAAGTCCCCGAGGGTGGGTCTAAAGCCCCAAGGAGACTCAGTCTCCCAAAACTAGTCCCAGGCAAAGAGAAAGGTACCTTTAGGGAACAGGGAGGTGGATCTTACTGTTAAGGGGGCTAGGAGCCCCAGGGATAGAGTCGCTGCTGTTGCATTATGGGTTGGAAGCCCCAGGGGTAGAATCCCACTGTCGTGCTGCTATTTTACTGTTGTACTGCTATTTTACTGTTGTGTTATTTTCTTTTACTATGGTTTTTACTGTGGAATGAGTGGGAGTGGAAGAGACGTGCTGTAAGCATGAAGCGATTGCGAAGCTCTATCTGCAGTTCTGTAACCTGGTGACAAGAACGGCCCAGAGAGAGGTGAAGCATTAGGCAACATGTGAATGAGTATAAATCATATAAACTGTTGGTTTAGAGTTCAGCCTTATTATCTAGATTGAGGCAGATTAGATTATTGGAGGGGAAAGAGTTTAGCTCTTGATTGAGAATGCCCAGATCCACTGCTTTTTTTCTTCAACGAGTTACATACCTTGGATACAAATTGGCAGGAGGAGAAAGAGCCCTGGGTAACGACAGGAGAAAGGCAATCTGCCAAATGCTCTGGCCAACCACAATCTAAGAACCTTTCTAGGAATGACAAGATGGTGTGGGTTGTGGATTTACAACTATGGACTAATTGTAAAACCTTTATACCAACTCCTAAAAGAGCCTGGGGGAACTCACCTATGCTGGACACCAGAGACTTATAATGCATTTGTAACTCTCAAACATGAGTTAATGCGAGTCCTGACATTATGTATACTGGATGTCACTAAACCTTTTCTGTTGTTTTCACATGAAAGAAAAGGACTGGCACTGGGACTTTTGGTGCAGAAGCTGGGACCATACAAAAGAGCAGTGGCTTATTTCTCCAAACAACTGGACATGGTCAGTCAAGAATGGTCCACCTGCCTGCGTGCAGTGGCAGCTGTGATCCTGAACATGGAGGAAGCCCACAAGTTCACAATGTGCCAGCAGAGAACTGTTTTTGTCTCTCATACAGTGTCAGCAGTGCTCACGCAGAAAGGAAATCACTGGTTAACCCCATCTTGCTTTCTTAAATATCAAGCCATCTGAGCAGAACCGGAGGATGTGAGTTTTCAACTAACTAACATCTTAAATCCAGCAGCTTACCTCCACGGAAAAGTTACTGAAGAGCCCGTATACAGCATGACTGCATTGAAACCATGAAGGCAGTTTGCTCCAGCCACCCAGACCTAAAGGACTCCTGTGGCGGTCACCCAGCCAGCGGCCCCGCCTGCCTTCTCCATGTGGATCAACAACAACGTGGAGTGGGCAGACTATACCTCTCAGGGCAGTGAGCCTGAAGGGGATGGGGAAGGCGTGCTGGGGTAACTTCCCGCCACTCACCCTTGCCTATCAAAGTTCTATCTCCTACCCTGTTCTCTCAGAGTTATTTTAATATTCATAGAGTTGATTTAATATTCATATCAGACTGGAAAGTTCTGAAGTTCTGTTATCCCCATTGGATTGTTTGAATTTATCCCTCCTTCGCTCCCCAGTTATTGGATACCTGTCACTACCCATCACGTTCACCATTGGTTTATTCCTGTTCTCCTCCCCTTTCTTAGTTCCCTTAAAACCCCGTGTAACGGTCCCCCCATCACTCATTCTGTAGCTCCCGCCCTTGCTGCTAGTTCTCCTGGCCCTCGGGACAGGGAATAAACTCAAGGTTGCTGCTACGAGTGAGTCCCTCTCTCCTCCTTCGCCTCCGCCGCATTTGCTACTCTGATATCACCGACTGCTGCCAGCCCTAGCGTGGGCTATGAAGCAAACAGCACTTCTCAGAGCTACCCTGCAGGGGTGTCAAGGCGGAAGCCTTGCAGACTGGGTGCTCCGAGATCGTGTCGCCTGCTGGCCTGCCGGGTGGTCAAGCGATCAAGCGACAGACTCCCCGCTAGAAAATGCAGAAAACTGGTTCACTGATGGAAGCAGTTATCAAAAATGGTAAGCAGCTTGCTGGGTATGCAATTATAACCACAGACACCATCATTGAAGCAAATCCATTACCTGTGGGGACATCTGCTCCAAAGCCTGAAAAAATAGCCTTGACTCGAGCTTTGATATTAGCTGAGGGTAAACCCATCAACATTTGGACTGATTCAAAGTATGCTTTTGGGGTGGTACATGCTCACGGGGATATTTGGAAAGAGAGAAATTTCTTAATCTCACAGAAGAGAGAGATTAAGCATGCTACTGAAATCTTACAGTTGCTGGAAGCAGTTTTAAAACCCTCAAAGGTAGCTATAATGCATTGTAAAAGACACTCCCAGGGTAACACCATCCCTGAACTGGGAAATGCTATGTCAGACAAAACAGCAAAAGCAGTGGCTAGTGAGGTCCAAATTCAAACCCTAGCTCTAATCCCTTCTAGCATCTTTATGGGTGAAAATCTCCTGCCATACGACACTGATGATTTAAATTGGATACAAGAAGAGAAGGGACAAATAGGATCAGATGGGTGGGCTAGAATAAAGGTTGTCATAGTCACACTCAGAAAACTGTTAAAATTATTTATCCAAACTGAACATTCTAAAACACATTGGGGAGTTGATGATTTACATAACCATTTAAAAGACAAAGTGATAGCATCAGAATTAAAGGAAACAATTGAGGACATAACTTCCACTTATGAAATCTGTCTCAAAAACAACCCTAATACCACTGCTAGACTAAACACAGGGACTATCCCTAAAGAAGTTTCACCAGGGGATGTGTGGCAAATTGACTTTTCTGAATTACCTACAAAAGGGGGATATAGGTATCTTTTAGTCCTCACAGACACCTTTTCAGGTTGGCCAGAGGCTTTCCCTTGTAGAACAAATAAGGATAGAGAAGTTGTTAAAGCTTTAGTACAATAAATTATTCCACAGTTTGGGGTGCCTAGGGAAATTAATTCTGATAGGGGATTGCAGTGATTGAGAATGACATTGGCTTCATGGGATGGTGGTGTGTAAAGATGTTTATTACGCAGTGAAAATTCCTTATATGCTATCATATAAACAGGAACTAACTCTATACCACAGTGTGCCCCACTCACCCAACTCTGTTCCAAAGTTTTACTTTTTATGGTAATAGGTAAACAATGCCTTTTAAGGTAACAAATGGTATTTCTCACTTCTGACAGGTCTAGCAGTTCACAAACCCAAAATGCATTCTTCTTCCACTTCCCCTGTGACCAGGATGTTTTTCATGGGTTCTAGGGTTTCTTCCAGACCAAAGACAGAAGGTCACTCTGGCTTTCAAGGCCTGTTGCCCTGCTATCTATATTCTGTAACTCCACAGGGGATCACACTTTGTAGCCCAAGTAGTGCAGGAAGTGAACCATCTACTGGGTATACAATGACAATTACATATGCCATACAGGCCATAGGCAAGTGGGGAAGTAGACAAGATGATGTTATGGATGGATATTATGGGGTTAAAATAAGCTTCTACCTCTGCTTAGGCCTATAGCAATAGATAGTAACTTACTGAGGCGGCCTGCACCCCAGAACCCACTTCCATTCACAAGTTCTTTTAATAATGGCTGATTCGGTGTATTATAGAATAAATCATTTATTCAAGGGACACCAATTGAACAGACAAGAGACTTAAAACAGAGTATTACTACACAGGAAAAAGAAAAACTATTAATAGTATAACTTATACAGTGCACGTTTACAAATACAGCTAGCGAAAAAATAGTATAATTAGGATTCAATGTATCTCACCATCCAATTGTCGAAGGATGTCCACACACATCAGATCCTCTCCCTCAATCTCTAGAGAAGCTACCACAAGGTCCGCGAAATCCTTGGGGAGAAATTATCTCCACACATTTGTAGAATGTGCAAGAGAAACTTCTGATTTTGTGGTACATAGGTGATGCTTTTATAGAACAAAAGACATGCCTTCTGTCACGTACACATTTTTTATCTCTTCTCCCATCTGTTCTCCAGGTTCCTGGCATGGGGGTCTGGACAGATTCCAGGATGTGACCCCCTGGTGATTTGTTATGCCAGAGGTTATCTTATCTATGGACCTCAGTGGGAGGAAGGAGGGGGAATCATCCTGCCACAGATGAACCACTTAATAAAGCAACAATTAGCCAAAATTTGTCAAGAAACTAACTTATATTGGTATCAGACTTTACCCATGGCTTTGCTGAGAATTAGAGTAAAACCACAACTTAAAGGAAAATTAACTCCCTTTAAAATTCTATATAGGAGGCCTTATACGGAACAAATGTGGTTCACAATGATAGTGTGGCTCTGATAGGGCAGAACTATTTGATTGATTATGTTAAGCAATTAGGCAAGAGATTGCAATCAATATGAGCTATAGCTGTAAATTGCAAACCACTGCCACCTAATAAACCATTCCATGATATAAATCCAGGAGATTAGGTGTATGTCAAGTCTCTTACAGGTGATCCTCTGCAGGAGAAGTGGGAAGGACCAGACTTGACCCTACTGCAACACATACAACTGTAAAAGTACAAAGAAAGTCAACCTGGCTTCATTACACCAGAGTGAAGAAAGTACCTGAAAATTGATGGATCATGTCTGATCAATCACCAGATGGACTAAAGCTGAAACTTAGCCATTATTAATGATTTACAGCTAAGTTAAAGCTGTGGCTTGGCCGTGAGTCATAAGTTACTTGTGTTTTGTTGCTTTCTAGCGGGTTGCAGGAACTTTCCACGTAAATATAAACAACTATGTATCCATAATAAGCACAATTACAAATCATACTGGAGTACAGAACTGTGTTGTGTGGGGAAATCCAGCAGCTGCAGTTACCGTTGCTAGGCATACCTGCCAGTAACTGGTCAGAAATAAACCCATATACTATATACAACATTAGTGCATGATGCCAACCTTACAGTTCACCCTTGGGGACACCTCCATATCGTTTGTCTCTTGTTAATGAATCCGTGATTGACGTTAGAACAAGGGTTCCAAGTTGCATCCAGTTTTCCAATACCAATTGGACCCTAACCACCACTCCTCCCCAGTGGCATCGGTTTTTGTGTGATGTAGGCTTACAACGTCCAAGTTGTGGCTTGACAGATGGCTATTGGTGGCTGTGCGCAGATAGGAAGGCTCATAAATGGCTGTGTGATATGACGTAAAACAATGCACTATGGAATACCTTGTCCCACCTATACAAGTTGTAAATCATGCTAGTGAGATAAAGGGAACCTTTAGAGGTGTCTGGAAAATATTAGGTCGGAATGTACCTTCAAACACCCTGAGTAAGTACAATACAAGTTTCCACAGCTTTGTCAGGGCCTTACTATTTCCTTTAAGAATAGAACAATTAGAAAAGGCAATAATAAACATTTCAACAAACATAGAGAGAATTGCAGATTTGATGGGAGATGCCTTAGAGAAGTTACAAACAGAAGTTGAATCTCTGAAAGGAGTAGCTTCCCAGAACCATATGGTACTAAACATGATCACAGCACACATGGGAGGTGTATGTACCTTGGTCAATTCCAGCTGTTGCACCTATGTAGGTCAGAGTGGACAAATATCAACAGATGCCCACATAATTTAGGACCATACCAAAATACTACATGAAGTCACTATGGATGACACTTCCTGGTCAGCAAATGTATGGAAAACTCTCACTTCTTGGCAACCCAATATATCTTGGCTTAAAATTTTGTTTATAATAGCAATTTGCTATTCACACTTTGCATTAATAATTACTGTTGTATAACTTTAATGACTTGGAACTCTAATGCCTATGCACAGGAGAAAAAGAATAAGCTTAAAGATAAGATAGAAAAAAGAACCTATTTCCAAGAGATGCAGGAATTGTAAAAGAATTTACAATTTCTCAAGAGAAAGGAGGGAATGAAAGGGTTAAAAGAATTGTGCTTAGACATACTTGACCAAGCATAAGATACATTGTAATCAGTATAGAATATAACTTGGCAAGAAATAGGGAAAATGAAGGAGAAGGCGTGCTGAAACCAGTGAGGAAATTGCTGAAACAGTTAATGAGCCTGCACATGCCTAGAGGAGAAAGGTGAAAAGTGCACTGCAATGAAGATGTACAAGCCTTCATCAAAAAGACCCTCAGTTCGACCACCAGGGTGCACAGTGCCTGTGCTTCACATATGCTAGTTATAACAATGAGCTGTAAGAAACATTTTGCATAACCACACCTTTTCTAAGGAAAACAATGAATACGCATGAAGTATAACCATATATTGCAATCTGCTGTGTACCTGGGGTGTGCACTGTTAAGAGGAGTGATTCCTGTGCACCCGGTGCACTGAATAAAGCAAATACCCCGTTTGTCTCGGAAGTGTCTCTTGGCCCAGTCTGGGATTCAGTAGGACCCCTCTACCTGGGGAGGGAGGAGTATAAACCAGTATAAACCAGCCCAGACTGGGGCAGGTGGGGAAAATTCAAGAGTCACAAGTGGTCACTGGGAGCGAGGCAGGGGAAGGGTGGGAGTGATCAGCAAGGGGGGCGGGGGAGAATTTCCTGCTTCAGCAGAACTCCCCTCGTTGATTGACAAGTGGGGTGGTTCCCGCCCAAACGGCGGGTGGGGAAAACTCCCCTCAGTCATTGGCTGGGCGGGATGGGGGCGGAGCATGAACAGTTCCCACCTCAGCCAAACTCCCCTCAGTCATTGGCTGGGCAGGACGGGGGCGGGGTGTCAGCGGTTCCCTCCTCAGCCAAATTCCCCTCAGTCATTGGCTGGGCGGGATGGGGACAGGGCTTGAGTGGTTCCCGCCTCAGCCAAATTCCCCATAGTCTTTGGCTGAGTGGGGACCCAAAATAACCCAAGAGTGCCTCAAAACATCCTCAAAATGTCAACAAACCTGATGAAACTGGAATAAATTTGAATAAATATGAAAGAATTAAGGCTATATTTAAGTCACATTTAAACAACGGAGGGTTGAAAAGGCAGGTTGTGCACTAAAATGTGTCAAAACCAAGAAAGCCCCCAAACTCCTTTAAGAATCCCTTGAAATTAAGTAATATTGAGTAGAATCATAATAAATATGAATAAATAAAAATGCTTTAAAGCCATATTTAACATAAATTAAAAAATGGGGACGTGCAAAACAGGGCTTTGGGTGCTAAAATACCTCAAGAAAGCACCAAAAAACCCCAAGCACCAAATTCCCCTCATATCTGAGCTGTCTGTCCAGCAGCTCAAGTAGAAGAGTCCCCCAGTACCGTGGGGAAGCAGCAGCCCTCCTGCTGAGACACAGCCTGTGGAGAAAGGGGTCAGCGGCCCCAGTCTGTCCTTTGGAATTCAGAGTTGGGTTCCTAAATCCTGTTGGAACTCTCTCTACTGGACCTATGATGGCTGAGGGTTGTACGTGGGAAGGGTTTGCCAGCCATGAACTGGACTTGTTGATCATCTGAGCGCTGTTCAGGGGCAGTCTGGGAGCCTGTTCCTTTCCCCATCCCCAAAGGCAGAGTGGTGGGGAGGGCTGGAGTTGGAGGCTGTGTCTGCCCCGACAGCCGGTACCGTGGGGCTGCGGATGCTCCTGCCAGCGTGGGCTTGTCTGAGCAGGGCCTTGTGCCTCTTTCAGTTGTCCCTGCTGCAGTCACAGCTGGCCCGAGACCGACAGCACCAGCAGAACTACATTGAGAGCTGTGCAAGGACCAGCCAGGAGCTGTCTGACCTTCACCAGGAGCTGTCCTGCTCCTTTGCAGCTCTGCTCAAGGAGCCCAAAGCTGCTGTTCTGGAAACAGAGACTCGAAGCTGCATTGATCTCTGAACCTTAACTTGGCAGTGACATCTCTGGACCACCAGTCTGAAGAGACAGGCCCTGGAGAAGCTCTTCTCTTCCCCAGAGGATCTGTGTCCTTCTCAGGGCACAAATTCCTGTTAACTGGGGCACAAAAATCTAGGACACAGAAAAACGCTCTCAAAGATGGAGGTGAAAAATACCTGCCAAAGCTTTTCCAAGCAGGCCCATTTGGTTCTTGAAGGTCTGTTCCCAGCAAGGAGTCTTTGATGTAAGCAGGAAGACTTTTCTTCTGCCTAGAAGACCTAGTGATATATTGCCAAACAGAGAGCAGAGAAAAAAAAATGCATTCGTGGCTGTCTCAGGATTCTTAATCTATTTTATGAGCCTTAAACACTGCAACTCTTGGTATTTCTTTGTAGGAATTTGAAAAGACCCTGAAACACCATTTTACCTCCTCATTTGACTGTTCTAAATGCACAGCTTTACTTTCCATGAATATCTATAACTCCAAGAACCTTTTTAGGCTTTTTCTTACATCTTGACTGATGCCCGAAAACTAGGCAAGAAAACAGTACCCCATAGCATAAGGCCTGTAGAGCAGGTATTTGTTTATTCGATGCCAGGAGTGAGGGAGAGAGTTCTACCACAAACTCACTCGTCCATTCTTCACACAGTTTTTATACCTTTTTACTTAATGGGCACATTACACTTTCTTAACCTTCATATTGCATCATATTTTCTATTCACATGATTATGTAAGCCCTGGTGGGACATGGGCAGTTTCAACACAATGTGGTCATCAGCTTCCTGATGGTCATTTTTGATGAAGGCTCAGAAGTCTTCCTTAGGCTTGACCTCTTCACCCCAGCTTCCTGCACATGCTCTATAAGATTGTCTGCTCCAATAGCCAGTGGTCAGCTTTTTGCAGTTATCTTGTTCTGCTACATTTGCTGATTTCCAAAAAGCGCTTCATTGACATACCCTGCTACAAAGTAACTACTTCTTTCTGCATAGCTAGAGCTTTTCGCATAGCTCAAACATTATCTTGTAGCCTAGGCACCACCCCTTTGTCAGGGAAGACAAAAGAATTCCTGTAACTCAGGAACTAAGCGTATCCCTAAAGAGCATGCAGGTCTTGGGAATGCTGAGCCTTAAAACTGATGCTGTCTGGACCAGCTGCCCAGCAGGGCTGTGAGGACACAGGGGTGGTGGTGCAGGCACTGGGGCCAGCAGGGAGCTGGGATGGGGGGAGAGCCTGGGCAGGGCCTCCCCAACAGCCCCTGGAATGTTGGGCTTTGGACCCTGGCAACCATCAACAGGCCATGGAATGTTGGGGTTTGGACCCTAGAGCTGCCAACAGCTCGTGAACTTTGGGGCTTAGACCTTGCAAAGGCCAATGGCACTTTGATCTTGTGCTATTGACCCTGCAAAGGCCAAAGACCCTTGGAGATTGGGGTTTAGACCCTGCAAAGTCAAACAACCTTTGAAGACTGGTGTTTAGACCCTGCAAAGGTCAACAGCCCTTGGACAGTGGCATTTGGTCACTGCTCATGCCAAGGAGCAGATGGAGACCCGGCAGGTGAGTGGGAAAGCTGCTGCTCTCCTTGTGCCAAGTCCAGCATGGCCTGGGTGCACCTGGGCTGTGCCACAGGGAACAGTTCCCTTTGGGAATAGCAAGGGATTAACAGTTGGCTGTTCCGGAGCTGGTAGCAGCTTTGGTGCTGGCTGTGGGGACAGGCCTGGGAGGGAATGGGGAGCTCCTGGCCATCCCAGAGCACACTCACGTCTCTTCTGTCCCTGTCCCACTGGAGGCCATGGGCACAAACAAGGGAGCAGCTTTTCATTGCCTTCCCCCAGCCCAATTTACAGCACAGCCTCAGTACTCCCCAGAAATAAGAATGGATTTTTCCCAGACATCTCTGAGATGATTCCTAGTGACCCAGAGGAGGCCACAAGGATGATAAGAAGATGTTCCAAAGGCTGGAGCACCTGTGCCAAGGGAAAAGGATGCAAGAGTTGGGGTTGTCCAGCCTGGAGAAGGTTCCAGGGTGACCTTAGAGCCCCTTCCAATGCATGAAGGGACTGCAGGAGAGCTGGAGAGGAACTTAAGCCAGGGGCCTACAGGACAAGGGACAATGCCTGCTTACTGAGACAGGGCAGGGTTTCCTGGGATACCGGGAGGGAATTCTTCCCTGTGAGGGTGCTGAGGGCCTGGCACAGGTTGCCCAGAGAAACCGTGGCTGCCCCATCCATGGCAGTGTTCAAGTCCAGGTTGGATGGGGCTCTGGGCAACTCCCCTTCTGGTGTTCTCAGAAGTGATGAGACACCTTCCAGCATGTTTGTTTGTGCTGCTGTCAAACTACTGGGCTGAAAACACTCCCAAGGAGGGGAGGAAGAGCTCAGCTGGAATTGCTGTGCTCTGGAACAGGCTGGGAAGCATTTAGCGGCAAATGCCTCAGGGGCAGCCATGCAGGCTGAGTGTGCTCTTCCCTGTGCTCTTCCAGGGAGCTTGAGGGCTTCCTCATCAGGGACGTTCCTCCAGAGTCCCTAAGGTGAGTAAACTGTGGTGAACTGGCTTGGATTTTGAAACTGATTCTCCATGAATGGACACCGGTCCTTATGGGATCAGAAGAGGCATCTCAGTGGTACTTTGGAATAGTAAAAGAATACCTGACTAACAGCTAGATATGGGCTTTCAGATACTGTTAGACGACAGTGACAGCATGGTATGTTCCATTATCTGCACTGACAGTTCCCAGCACGCAGACTCTGGGAACATCCTCCCAACTCCAACATCCACTGACGCACAGCATCCCTTGGAATTGGTTTGGGAAGCCACAGAGAATTGTGGGTGCTTGCAGCGGCATTTTGAGCAAATGGCAGAGAAATGCAAGAGGCTCAGATGCCACCAGCAGCACATAGACTCTCTGATAGAAGAAATCAGAAGGTGAGCATTTCCTCCTCCTCCTGAGTTCCAGAGGCAATCTGCTTCCAGGTCTGGGAGTTCAGAGGTGTTCTGGCTGACGAACTCACCTGCCCTACCATGTGTAGGCCTCAGTGTGACTCTCAAGCATTGTCCTGTCAGGGTTTTTCATGCTCTACTGTGATTCCCAAGGCTGTCTGGGAGATGCACAGCAATGTTGGAATAGAAGACTCCTTCCTCTCACCGTGCTGCTTCCTTGAATTCTGTTTTTTGGATGCCCTTGGCCAGCCACTGCTTCTCATTGAAAGAAGGCAAATCCTGCCTTCCTTTCCCTTTGCCTCTAGAGGATTTCCTTAGGAGGGAAAGAACAAGGTCTTCCTTAGCCCACTGCCCCCAACTCCATCCTGGAGTGCTGAAAATGGGATCGGTGACTCTTCAGGCCTCTTCATTCTTCTGACTGAGCCTTGTCTCTGCAGTGACTGTGAAAACTTCAAGAAGTCCAGGGAAAAGCTGCAGCAATGCACTGGAATTCCGGAGCCAGGAGCCTCATGCCTGCATCAGAAGAATACCAAGCAGCTGAAGGAAGCATCAGCCCAGGCGGAAAAGGCAGAGCAGCTGGACAGGATGGAGGTTGGTTTTGGAAATGAGACTGGTTTTCTGTTGAAAACTTGTGTTGCCCCTTCTTGTACAGTGGAGGACTTGGCTGCACTTGAGGGAAAATACCCATCATTGCAGAGTGAGCTGGAAGTTAAGAGGTTTCTCTTCTCTTCAAGAGGACTGGAGGAATTGCAGCTTCAGAGGAACCTGCCGGAGCAAGAGAGGGATGATGCTACCACGGCTCTGGACACCTTATTCCTAGGCAGCACCTGTGGGAGTGGGAATTGTGCCAGCCAGATCAGCCCAGATGCTGTTTCTGGCAGCAGAAGACAGGGACACTGCTGTGCGCACCTGGCTCAAGATGGCACACGTATTTACTAGCCAGAGATATGCTTGTTCATAAGCAAAGTGTTACCTGATTCTGCAAAATTTGTTACTTTGGGCAGCCACAGAGCCCCTAAACCAGGGAACAGAGCTGGGCAGGGGTCTGGACAACAGGTGTGATGAGGAGCAGCTGAGGGAGCTGGGGGTGGGTTCAGTCTGGAGAAAAGGAGGCTCAGGGGCACCTTCTCACTCTCTACAGCTCCCTGTGACAGGAAGGTGCAGCCAGGTGAGGGTCGGGCTCTGCTCCCAGGGAACAAGGGACAGGACAAGAGGAAATGGCCCCAAGCTGTGCCAGGGGAGGTTTGGATTGGGTATTACAGGGCAGCTGTGAGAGAATGGTTTGTTTCTGATGGTCTCTGTCAGACAGTCTCAGTTCTGGATTATGGGGTAGGTTTGGAAAATACACAGCAGAGGTTTTGCTTTTGAAGAACAGAGCTGGAAAATACAGTTTAGTCTTCAGGCTTGAATACCAGCAAGGGCCATTAAACACATTCTTTGTGTAAGACAAGTAAGTGGTATTGTTGGTGTGAACTGCTGCACAAATAAGAGTATGCTTTGGCCATATCAGCCAGACTTTCATCAGTCATTAAATGACTGCTCACTACAGGAGCTGTTTCCCTGCCAAGCATTCCCTC
>VZTJ01004580.1:0-38922 GCA_013397795.1 Orthonyx spaldingii
TTCCATCCCAAGCTCTTCCTAACACCTGAACATCTCTGTGAACAGACTCCTCCTTTCAAGCCCAGCAAAAGCCTGAGGCAGTGCCCATAACCACACCACACACTTCTAGGTAAGGAAGGAATTAAAACTGAACACCTTTACTGCTTGTCCCTGCAGGGGTCATCAAAGCAGCGTGGAAATCCAGGTATCTTTCCAGGGAACAGGCACAGTAATGTATTTCCTGCTCAGAGTTACCTTTTGTAGGAAAAAAAGCTCGTGAGGTTTGTGTTTTCTATCCTCAGTTGCAATGGAGGAATCTTGACATGTTTTAAGGGCAAGAAAATTAATTTTTGGGCCTTGGAAACCTGCAAAGGAGATAAAGTTCACAGACAACCTCATTTTACACCTTTGCTTTTCCAGGTCTTTTGTGGCCTGGCTCCTTCACCACCACCATCTTCAATCCAAGAAGGAAGGAATTTTAAGTCAAATCCCCACAGGAAGTCCTTCGGGTCTGAGTTGTCACCAGCTTTGTGGTCTGGTCCCTGGAGCTCCCACGAGTGACACCCTCAACTATGAATGAAACGCGGATGCTTTTCTGTTCCTATAGCTGCTGCATTGCACACATAATGAACCCAAAAGGTAAGGGCAACCAGTCCTCCTTTCTCCAGCAGGACTGGACTTAAAGCTCTCCTACAAGGGGAGTTGGTCCTTTGTTGACTCAGTGTCTGCTCATGGATCAATTTCTTTATCTATTCAATTATTTATTATTTTTTCAAGCTTTTTCATGCAATAGTGGTGCATTAGGGGAGTTCATGGCTCAAGGTGTCAATGGGGAGTGTTTGCTCAAGCAGCAGCTGCAGGTCAGGCTCCTGCTGGGGTTCCCAAGCTCCCTGTCTGCTTCTCCTGGCATCGAGGCTGTCCATAACCCACATTCCCATCCCTTCTTGCCTTCAGGACAGTGTTGGCACAGAGGATATCCAGGGCTTGGACACTGGCCAAGTCACTGTCATCTTCTCCAAGACCAACCGAGCCCCGCTGTACCACACTGCCATTGTTTATGGTTAATTAAGCCATTAGCCATATGGTTAATTAATGAACTATAAACCAATGTTTATGTTTGATTACCATATCCAACTCCAGTAATTGACCTGACTGGGGTGTCAGTGCCACAGTGTGGGTGAGCCGAGGAGTGACGAGCTGAGTCTCGGGGAGCCTGGCCCCCGTGGCCAGAGCGAGCTCCCGCGGGTGCTGAAGCTGAGCTGGGGGGCACAAAGCTCCCCTGTGATCCCACCACGGACACAGGGAGGTCATGGCACTGCTGGGGGGGCACAGAGCTCCCCTGTGATCCCACCATGGATGCAGAGAGGTCGTGGCACTGCTGGGGGGGCTGCAGAGCCAGCTCTGGCCATTGTGTTTGAGCAAGGGCTGTGCAAACAGCACTACGTGCTGGGCCAAGGCTGCTGCTGCCATTTCTTGTTGGCAGCAGAGGGTCGGAGGTTCAGAGGGACGGATTCGGGTCCAGAGTCTATGTGTAAGGAGAGCTGTGACTCATCAGAGTCATGACAGGCGCTGGGGACAGAGAGCTGTGGCCTCGGGAGCAGAGTGGGCCTGTGGGGCAGGAGGGGAAGAGCAGATTGAGGTGGATGTTGTGAGGAAGAGGAGCACAATCCACCCTTTTCCTTCCCACATGTTTGCCCACACACACTTGGCACCTGCACCGTCTCCATGGCTGCCTTCATTCTTTCCTCCTGCCCTGTCTCCTCTGATGTCCCTTCCCACTCTTTGCTCTTTCCATGGGGTCTGAGGGCACGTTTGTCCCACAGGAGCCCAACAGAGTCCTACAGAAAGCCAAGGAGCTGAAGAAGGGGGGATGGAGTCCCTGACATGCTGTGGGCTCAGTAAGGGGCATGGGGTGCACTGGGGCTGTGTGTGAGGACACATCCCCCACCACACACCCCACAGTTGTATAAGTGGTCCAAATACCAGTTCTTTGCAGATGTTAAAACATCCCCTTCTCCAAAAATGCTGTGGAGGATGTGGCAGCAGCAGCAGGGCTGGGGTAGGAGTGTTTGCTGAGCAAGCAGCTGCTGATTGCACAGATGGGACTCATGAGGCTCAGGTGGGTTGAACTTTGTTCCAGGAATCACCTATTACAACTTGTGCTCCCCTCACCTCTGCTGCCTTGGCTTTGGATCCTTTTCTCTGCCATAGGCCGGGAGAATGATCTTCCTCTGGGTCATTTATCATGGAACCACAGAATGGTTTGGGTTGGAAGAAACTTTAAAGCTCATCCTGTTCCACTGGGCCATGAGCAAGGGCACCTACAACTAGACCAGGGTGCTCCAAGCCCCGTCCAGCCTGGCCTTGGACACTTCCAGGGATGGGGCAGCCACAGCTTCCCTGGGATAAGTTTTATTTCTATCTTTGCTGCCTCATGGTTCTTCCTCACAGTTCTCTTCTTTATCTTCTGCAATACACTGACCTGGGACAGCTGGCAGGACTGCTTAGAGGGGCTTCTGTCCCACCAGACATGGAGCTGGGTAGAGTCAATGCACTTTTTGGTGCCTGTCCCTGAGATGCTGTAAGGAAGCAAGAGTTCATATTTAGGGAAACAACTAATTCCCAGCAAAACCGGGCTGGGGGAGCGCGGATGGCAAACGATGTGGATCAAAGCAAGAGGTGTGTGCAGGCATGGGGGGCGTGTTACCACTGCTGGCACCGGCCGTGAGACATCTTTCCCTGTCTGATCCCTGCCGAAGCAGAGCTGGGCAGGAGGCAGGGAAGAAGGGAATAGAAACTATTGGAAACAATCAGCTGGGACACCACATCCTGAGAGGAGCTGTCTCCTCTTCCCATTGGTTGATCCCATCTTCGAAAAGGCAATTTCTGAGTAAGGAGAATGCAGGTCCAGGCTGGGGAGAAGGGAGGAGATGAGGAACTGAGCTCCAGGAGAGAGAGACTGGAGCAGTCCAGGCTGTTTGGCATTGAAAGGGGAAAAAGGGGAAGCCATAGACATTCATGTGGTTTAAAGTGGCTTAGGATGAGTGATGGGTACGGGGGCAGGTCCCAGGGATCGGAAGAGCTCTCTGAGTGTCTGTGTGGCTGCGGTGGTTTCCAGCAGCCTTGGAGGCAGAGCATCTCTGAGGGGTGGTCACAGCTCTGTGTGCCCCAACGTGTGCCAGCTCCAGGGAGCATTGGGCAGGATGCCCCTCCCTGCACCCCAGGGAATGGACAGCACTGTTCAGAGACCTTTGGACCAGTGCCCTTCTGTTGGTGCAGGAGGTATCTCTTTCCAGGTGTTCCTCAGCTAGTCTGGGAGAATTATTTTCCTTTGAACAACCAACACCAGGAGATAGTGCATCAAACCATTCTCCACCTTTACATTGCTCCTTAACTTTAGCTAATTTTACAGATCACGACCTCCTAGACGTCCCCTGCCTTCCCCTTTACCATCAAAGTCTTTGAGTAGGAGATGCATGAACATGAGAGTTTTACAACTATGAACTGGGTAAGGGCTGAGTTAAACAAAAAAGAAAGAAAAGGGGATAGTTCCTCAAACTGGGAACCCAAACTGGGAATCTTGCCATGTGTCAGAGCTCAAGGAGCAGCCCCAGGTCCAGCTGTATGTGCTGTTCCTGGGGCAGGGCTGTGTCTTGTGCCCAAGAGCTGGAGTTCCCCTCTTGGCTAAGCCAAGAATATTGCAGGCGCAGGAAAATGACTTGAGCAGACCCAGCACCTCTCTGAAATCCTTCAGGAGATGATGATGTCCAAGGTTTGGGCTGGGATACTGCTCCCTGGTTTGTCCCCTCAAGCCAAGACCCTGAGTGCTGCCAGGAGCTGGAACAGGAGCTGGCTGCAGTCCCGAGCTGCAGGTGGCCCAGCTGGGGACAATGTCCCTGCCACAGGACTCTGGCACATCCTCTGTGTTCCCCCAGCTCCCTTTCTGCTCACACGTCTTTTATTTTTGGTCAGTCACCTGTGACCAGGAGCAACTGCCCCGTGGCTGCTGGACAATTGAGCAGCCTGTACTTTGGCATTTGTGGGCACAGCAGACGTAGCCCTGAACTGCTCCAGGTGCCCATGTCTCTCCTTAGAACCAGGACAGCTCGACCGCAATTAATCCTTTAATTCAGCTTGGATTGCTGAAGGTGAGAGTAACCTCTGAGCCACCTGTGCCGTTAAAGTGAGATACTCTGTGCTACCTCTGCTGCAATTACCATCTGAAGGTGTCAATGCCCTGGAATGAGAGAGGCAGCTCAGATTTAACTTCTAGGGGCTAAGCCAGCACAAGCTGCTCCCTTCTTTTGTGTTCTCTAGTTTATTAAGTCCTCTGTCTCAGCCAGAGCCAGCAAGAGTTGCTAATGGAAGTATTATGCTAATGAGAAAAATGCTGATGGCTCTTTTGGTGTAAAGCTCTCCCCTGGGAAGCTGTTTGCTGCTGTGCTCTGAAGGTGTGTGCTGGCATCCCTTGTGGTAGACAAGGAAGGAGACAGAGGTTGGTGGCTCCAACTTCCCTGAAGCCTGCTGTCATTACACAAGTCTGATGACCTTGACTAAAGGCCTGGTCTTTTCTCGGGGATTTCCCACCTCAGAGAATGTGCAAAAGGAACAAAAATCTTGTTTGTAATAGGACTCCACAAAGCTTTTCCTGCTGTTTGTTCATGTTACGTCTCCGTGGCATGTTTGTGAGGATGGTGTTGATGTCAGCATGGGGCTGTGAGACTCCTGTGAGAGCCAGGACTCAGTAGAAACATTTGATGGCAAAATCCTAGTGCTGCATACAAAAAAACCATTGCCCAGGATGAAGTGGGATGGAAATGGATTGAAGTATAGGATCAAAATCCTACAAAGAGTTGGGGTCTTGTTTCCCATTCCCTGGTCTAACCAGGAGAGAGCTTTGTGTTCTTGCCTGCATGCCACAAGGGCTGACTGATCCCAAAGGAATGAGGACTCCAGTGTGATCCTTGTCCCTCACAGACTCCATCCAAGGTGAGCAAGATGGGCCCTGAACAACAGCTGGGCTCAGCCCAGAGTCCGGATCTCCCAGGAATCTGGTGGTGACAAGGAAGGTCTGAGGCTGGGATCAGGTCTGGGGACAGTAGCAGGGTTGGAGACAGCCTGGGGATCACCAGGCAGGTCCAAGGTCTGGCTGAAGATTCTATCTGTGGGTTGGGGTCAGCACCAGGAGGCAGGGGCAGGGCTGTGGTGGAGCTGGGGACCAGTGCCCCTCCAGCATTGCTCAGGCAGGGAGCGACTGGCTGAGCACCAACAGGCTGCTGGAAGGTTTTAGTGGAGGTCCCCAGTGAGGCTGGAAATGAGGGAGGATGGGGCTGTAGGAGCAGGTGATGATGCCTTTTGGCAAGGGCTGTCTCTTGCACAGCTGACCAGTGTTTCTCCAAGGCCTGTTCCCTCTCTCTGCCCCCAGCATGTGGCCCTGGCACGTTCTGGCTGTGGTGTCTGTGCAGGTTCCACCTGGCAGAGGTGTGGCAGGCCCTGCTGCCTGCAGTGGGTGGCAGTGGGAGGAGGTTGGTGCTCAGAGCTGTGCAGGTGGAAGGGCAGAAGCTCTGCTGAAGCAGGGAACAACAGACTTTGGATCAGCTCCTGCAAGGCTGTGGGTATGGCTGTGCTGACCCTCAGGCCCTGGCAGTGAGCAGACTCCCCCAAAGGAGTTCATTTTCCCTTCCCACTGCAATGCAAAGGGAATTGCAGTGGAATGAAGCCATTTCTCCCTATACCTTGCCTAGAACATAACTGACCAATACTGATCATTGATCAACAACAGTGATCGTTGTTGCCCAGAGAGGTTCTGGACTCCCCATCCCTGGAAGTGCCCAAGGCCAGGTTGGACAGGGCTTGGAGTGACCTGGGATAGTGGAAGGTGTCCCTGCCCATGGAGGGAGGGCTGGATTAGATGAGCTTTAAGTCCCCTTCCAACCCCAACCATTCTGGGGTTCCATGATTACACTTACAGAGTGCAGCCCCATCCCTCCACCTTATGCAACTTTTAACAAAGCATCTGAAGCAAGAACTTTCCTGGTTCCTTCCTTATTCTTGCAACAGTTTCCAGGAGCTGTTGGAGCCATATCACACTTTAGCTGGGCTTTGCCATCACATTCCCCAGTGCCACATCACCCACGTGAGCAGAGTGTGGGGACAAGGACCCGGTGGATGATGCTGGGGGGCTCTGGGAGGGCACTGCTGCATCCCACTGTCCTCCCCGGGACCAGCTCCAGCCAGACCTGTGTCCTGAAGCCCCCTCAACCCTGCCCATGTTTTCTGCACCTTTATCCCTGCAGCTGGAAATGCAATGAGGATTAAAATGCCACAGGAGTCTAAAAGCCCTCAGGAGGGGGCTTGAAATCTGCTCAGCTGGGCTTTTTGCTCCCCCCTCTCTTCTCCTCCCAGAGCTCTTAACAGTCCCAAGACTTCTATTATTTTTCGCATTGCACAACAGTATTTACTGGAAAGGATGAGGCTGTTTGAGAGCCAGGGTCCAGCGGTGCCTCAAGGCTGTGCCAGCCCCGGGTGGTGGCTGGGGGTGAGGACGGGAGGAGCCATTCCCCTCGGATTTTATCTTGATGAGAACATCTTGACCAGCGAGCAGGAAACAAATTCCTCTGTCACTTAGGAGCGAGAGGAGGCATCAAAACGTCAAGCCTGCCCGTGGGCTTCCCAATGATGCCTGGGCAGGGCAGGTGTTTCACTGGTGATGTGAGGGTCACCAACGCTGGCAGGGAGGAGATGCCCTCCCACATCCTGGGGCCACTCTTTGCTCACTGGTGTCATACTTGGCTCTTGACCTCTTAAGGGTGAGATGTTTGCACAGCTTGTGACAGATCTGTCTTTGAAAATCTCAAGAGCAGAAGGAAAATTAATTTAACTAGAGTTCAAGGGGTCTCCAGTAAAGACTAAGCCTTGCTGTTATTCTAAAGCGTTATTTCCATTAATTCCCTTTTAATGCTGCTTTAAAATGACAGAGTGGAAGGGAATGTTGGCCAACAGATTTTTTGGTAGTTTCAAAACAACTGCTATTAATCAGCAGGAGTTACATTGGCTGTAAGAGTGTTTAAATGGGAAGGTGGCTGCAACCAGGACACACGTAGCAGCGTGTAGTTGTGGTGACAGATTAAAAATTAGCTATTGTGAAGCTTCCCGCATGGACAGGGGCTTGGAATTAATGATTACCATAAATTAACTAACTGGAAAGGGGCTGAACAGCAAGTGGTAGAGTTCAGCTTGACCCACTGGTGAGCTGACCCTTTTCCCGTTCATTTAATGCCCAAATCTCATTTCTGGCCAGAGCAGCTCTCCAGCAGCTCCAATGCTTGGGCGCAGCAGTGGGTGGCCATGCCAGCCTGGCTGGGCTGCCTGGGGACTGGGGAGGACGAGAAAAGGTTCAGTCCCTGCTCCGCGGGTCAGATCTAGCAGAGAGGACTGCTCCAGTAGATGGACAGCGCTCCAGCCCTGGGTCTGGTACTGCTGGCACTGCCTTGGGAAGCTGGTTCCCAAGTTTTCCCTTCTTGGTGTCTCCCCTTGCCTTCTCCTTTGTGTCCTTTCGGCTTCTGGCCTCTGCTGCCTGCTCCACCTGTAGCCCCATGCCCACAGCAAAGTCACTTGCAAAGTGACCTGTGGTCCTGCAAAATCCACAGCATTGTTCTGCACCAGGCTCAGAGCTGCTCCCCTGGCTGTGTCTGCCAGGGCCTGCTTCAGGGATGTCCCCCTGCTCCTCTGGCACCCAGCTGGGTGTCCCCTTTGGTGCTGGAGTGGCAGTGGCTCACCCCCAGCTTCACCTTGTGCTTCTCCACTCTTCCGCCCCTCTCACTACAAAGTCTTCTTCACCAGCTCTGCCACAGCCGTGTCTCTGTCCCCATCCCAGTGTTCCAGGCTCTGCAACTGCAGGGCAACATCCCTGGATGTGCGCACGGTCTCATGAGAGCCACAGCTCCCTCCTCCTGGAAATGAGCCACTTTTTTCCTGTTCTCAGGCAGCCACATCTTTGGGATGAACCAGCACCTCGTTGGGGGGACATGCCCCCATGGAAACTGGCTGGCATGTCCCAGGGAGCTGGACACAGCCACTTTGTGGACAGAAGAGTTGTGCAACTGTCTGGTGCGTGCTCTGGTGTGGGACCTGGGGTCCTGCAGGAGAGGAGCAGAGCGTGCTGTGGCCACACAGGGCAGCTGGCACTCCTGCCATTTCTTTCCCAGATTGCAGTATTTACCGGTTTTTTCCCACAGATCTTTGGGAAACATACGGGAGGCAGGGCTGAGTGTTATCAGGCTCCAGCCGCTCTCTTTGCAAGAGTGTATTCAGCAGGAATTCACCGCCTTCCCTTCCAAAATCCTTTCAGGAATATCACAGCTCCTGGTGTTGCACAGAGTTGCTGGCAATCTTGTTAACCTTTGGGTTAGTTAAGCAAACAGGGATCCTTCATTAGGAGGAATGGCACTGATTGAATGTCTGAGAGAGTGAGTTTTGCATGGACTGCTGGCTGGCGGAGCAGAAACCACTGCTGACTTCAGCAAGGGGGCTGGGGCATTAATGGGGGCCTGCTTGGGAAAGAAAACCAGTCTGTTTCCTCAGCGATGCTGGGCCAGCTGGTGTTTGCTGGAGCGGGGGCTGTGCACAGCGAGGACGTGGGGCAGTGGCACCGTCCTGCAGAGCTGCCATGCAAGGCACAGAGGCTCGAGCTGCTGGCACCTGCCTGCTGAGCTGCCATTCGTTTCCAACCTAAAAATGCAAATCTGTAATGGTATGACCTGGTAAGCAGCTCTGGACAAGAGGTCCCAGTCTGCAGCTGGGTTTAGCACTCCAAGCCGGGAAGAGCAGCTTAAAGTCGACAGACAGTTCTTTGTTTGCCGTGTGCGGTTTAGGAATTAGGCAATACTTAGAAGCAAATATTGGTTCAAACAACATCAGCTCCAACTCTCCAGTGGCCAGTTTGGCTCATCCCAGGTAGAAAACAGCATTGTGCAACACAGTCAAAACTTGACACCGAATATTTCTCCTAACCAGCAGGGAAACAGGTTTGTGGCATTTCCTGAAAAATAAGCTAAGCACGGTGACTCTGCAGTTGGAGCATGGCCCCAGAATTGACCCACAGGTCCAAACAGGGCCTGCAAGCCTGTTTCTGGAAAGCCAGCCACAGCTCTCCAGGTATCTGTCAGGCCTTGGGAGCTGCAGGGAATGCCAGGCTGGTCCCTATCCATCAATAGCCAAGGCCGTGCTGTCAGAGCTGGCGCTCTCACAGTGGCTCAGAGTTCCTGCAAGCCCCATGCTGACCTGGGCTCCAGGACATGAGTGACTCCCTGTTCCAGGAGAGGCTTGGCATCAGGCAAGCAGGCTGGGATTTCCCCCAGGTTCTTACACAGGCAAGGTAAACAAGTTCTGCAGAAGCCCCCCGACTTCTCCCTGCCCCTCCTGGGTACCTGAACATTGAATTCCAGAATGGTTTGGGTTTGGAATGACCTTTAAACACCATTCAGTGCCACCCCCTGCCATGGGCAGGGACACCTCCCACTATCCCAGGTTGCTCCAAGCCCCTTCCAACCTGGCCTTGGGCACTTTCAGGGATCCAGGAGCAGCCACAGCTTCTTTATGCCAGGATCTCACCACCCTCACAGGGAAGAATTTCTTCTCAAGATCCCATCTAACCCTGTCCTCTGGCAGTGGGAAGCCATTTCCCCTTGCCTGTAACTTCATGCCCTTATCCAAAGTCCCTCTCTAGCTTTCTTGGAGTCCCTTAAGGCACTGGAAAGGGCTCTGAGGTCTCCCCAGAGCCTTCTCGTCTCTTCTCTAGTCCTGCTGCCCACACTGCTTTGGATGTGGCCCAGCAGGCACTTGGCTGCAATTGCACAGTGCCAGCTCTTGTCCGCTTTATCACCCATGAGTTCTCCAAATCCCCCTCCAGAGGGATGCTCCCCATCCAGTCACGACCCAGCATCATCATCTCCCATCCCTTGAGATGGAGTGCCAGTCTCAGCTTCTGTCCCACCCTGGCTATTGACAGAAGATGATCTGGGAAAATGGGTTCCCATCAGGCTGCTCTTCCTGCCTTCACCTAATGTGATGTGATGCAGGGCCAGGACAGGACAAGAACTTGAGCACAGTTTTCCTGGTTGACCATGCTGACATCCTTGTCATGGGCAGGCTCCAGCATTCTCCAAGCCACAAACTGGAAATTCCTATTTCTAGAGGGAAACAAGTTAACTCTGTAGAGAAGCCCAAACTCCTGGTGGGTGTAAATTTTGCCCTCTTCCCTCCACCCACCCCACCTCGAGGTTCAGTTGATTCCCCTTTGGTTTTTTCTTCCATTTTCAGGGCATTTCCTCTTCAGTCGCTCAAGGTGAGCTGGGTTTTCAATATAACTGCCAGCCTGGTGACACCTGGGAACACCAACATTAGCTCCAAAGGCTTCCACAGCTGCATAGGAGCACCTCTATGGAAATAACTCACCCAAAGAGTTGGGTGAGATACCTGTGATGGTGCTTGATCGCAGATGTCCCTATTTCCCCCTTTTTTTGATGTTTTCCACAGGCCCACATACACGCAGAGCTTGGCTCCAGGCCCCGTTCAGCTGCGTTGGCTCCAGGATGAGCTGTGCCGTGGGCAGCAGCCAGCTCTGTGGGAAAGCCAAGCCTTGTCCCACACAGCCATGCCAGGTCTAACTTCATCCCAGCTGCCACAAACCTCCTTTCCTTAGGACACAACCAAAACTCCATGGCAGCCCCATCTCAACCACAAACCGCAGCGCACACCCGCGGCCTTGCAGTAACGAGGGAGATGTGGAAATAAACAGTATTATTTTACCTTCTGTTTCACTTGGCATTGTTCTGTCCCCGGGGTTCAGCTGTGTTTATGCATCGCCAATTACCCGTGGTTGGGCAGAGAGTGTGTTAATTTGTATTTCTTCATCGTTCATGTAATTTTTAGCAGCATCCTCTTTGGGAAAACACAACGGCTGGGATGTGCAGTGTTGCAATGCAACGAACTTGGGATGTGTGACAATAATTCAGGTCGTTCCATGAAGATGTGCACTGCAGAAGGGCTGATGTTGCTGGATAACCAGGACAAAGTCCGAGGGGCACTGACTTAGCTCTCTCCTTTCTGGTAAAGCTGCTCCTGCTCACATGAGCAGACCATGGAGTTCTTGCCTTGAAAGGCAATACGAATTTCCAGTGTTACTAAAAATTGGCCTTTGCTGTTCAATCTCAGTCAGTCAGACATGGGGCATTTGGGAATGGGACCAACCATGCACCCGGGCAGCCAGGCACGGGTCTGACCAGAGCCTGTAGAGTGGTGCGTGCATGTAGTGAGAGACAAGACCCAGCGTGTGACTAAACGTGCATTGTCTAACACAGAATTTGGCAAAGCAGCTGTCTGGTGGATGTTCAGGGGAGGAATTTGACTGCACCACATAGTTCATCCCTCCTGGACTCCAAAATGAATGGCATTTTGCAGCTGGATGCCACCCAGGACACTTTTCCTTTCGAGGTTTCTTGTGGTGGGATTTATTCCTCAGAAGGAACCACCAGGGAGACCTGTTGGGTCCTTTGGAGATCAAGGCCTGAGCCCTCAGCCCAGGTGGCCTAGAGAACACAGCCCTGGCCTGCTGTGCTTCTGCCATGGGGTACCTCCAAGGAAAGCTGTCTATTGGAAGAGTTTCTTCTCCACAGGCTTGGCCACAGAAGGCAAAGCTGTGCATCCACAAGAGGGATGCACACCAGGAGGAGAGTGGGATCCATCATGGAGAAAGGTAGGATTTGCTTGCACTGAAAGGAGGTGTGGAAGCAGCTCTGGATGTGTCTGGTGATGTTCCAGATGCCTGGTGGCTGAACATCTGGAAATGCAGGAGGTTGCTGGAGTACAAGAGGAATTGCAATCCAAGCCTCTTCCTTGGCCCCTGGATTTGCCCTGATGCCATCTGGGAGAGCAAGGGAAAGAGATGTGAAGTGAAAAGCACCCATCCCGTCAGCACACCACAGCCATCCCTGCAGCAGACAGAGAAGACACTGGGATGCAAGTGTCATGTGAGAGGGGAGAGAGGAGTGGTGAGGGGTCCATGGAAAAAGGTCTGGGAACCATGTGCAGAAGACACAACTTCTCTTCTGCTATTTGTGTGGATCCTTTATGTTTCCCAACCTCTCTTTTGCATCTTTCCCCTTCATCTGTCATGTGGTAAAAAAATCTTTATCAGCTTTGAGTAGTGCTGTAACTACTTGTGGAGTCAATATGTCCAAGCATTTTCACCAATATTTATGTGCTCAGGTGTCTTTGATGTTTCAGCAGCAACTGCAATTTCTCAATATGTCTGTTAGAAGAGGCATTTTGGAACAAATCAGCAAAAGGCTCTCGAAGAACCACGAGACAGTCTCCTGCAAGCCCTTATGCCTCTTCTTCCCATGGATGGGGATGTTGCTAAGTCTGCCACGAGTGAGGCTGGGATCAGTGAGACCCACAGGAAGCTGGGGATGCATTTCAGTGGCATCTACCTGTCCCAATGGAGGAATACCTTGGAAGGCCACAGCTTGCTGGGGTAAATATGGATGGGAAATGTTTTAAAAGGAGAGGCTTGAGGTGGGAGAAAAGTCAGTCCCCCTCCAGCTGCAGTGTGTTTGGAGACACTCTGGACACAAGAAATTCTGCTCTTCTGGGAAAGCAAAGGATCAAAGGATGAGAAATAGGCGCCAGCCATGCTGAAGGAAGTGTTACAGATGATGCTGAAATAAGCAGTGTGGCCAGGAGTGCCTCTCACTCAGACCCAGGCAGGGCGGACTCCCGGTGCCACAGAGGAGGTGGTCACTGCCCGAGGGCCTCCACCTTCCCTGGGTCACTCTGTAGAGCCAAATCCTGGAGCTGGCACTGGGCTCCCACCTGTCCTGAAGCCACTCAGGGCACCACCACACACCTGCACTTTGCCCGGAGCCTGCTGGGAGAAGGGACAAGAGCCAACCCAGGTGTTTCCAGTTCTCCATCTGCGTAGAGAGTGAAGGCTACAGGAGAGGAAGGACCTGTGCGGGGATCCAGGATATCCTCCCTCCATGGGAGGCTCATGCTCTTGAAGGCCAGTCTGGGCTTTCAACAGCAACCCTGTAGCTTCTGCTGGGTGGACGTGGTGAGTGGCCCAGCCCTAGCAGTGGTCCAGGGGTGCTGTTAGGGCTCAAGGGCCGGCTGACGTGGTCCAGGGAATTCTCGGTTTGTGTGCATGTGCCAAAGGCTGCAGCCGGTCCTGGCAGCAAAGATGGGGACATGAAGGCTGGGACAGCATCACAAAGGCTGCCCTTCATAAACCAAGCTGTGCCCTACTGGCCCTGGCTGCACGGGGACAGGCCAGGACTGACACAGTGGAACGGAGAGGGTTTGCAGAGGAAGTGGGAGGAGGCTGACTGCCAATCTCAGCATTTCTTCCCAGGTTCATCCCAAAAACTTACCAAAAGTGCGGCGTGATGCTTCCTTCTGTCTGCAGGGCACTTATCGAGCTGTCTGGTCACTGCTGTCCGCATTTTTTGCCAGATGATGTGTAAGAATCATTTACTGCCTTTCAACCCCCCCGCCATTGCCAGGAGCTCGCAAGGGAGCGGGCAGGCACTCGGTGCTGCGAGCCAAGGGGCCACGGGCACCTCAGCAGCAGTTACTGGCAAGCACACAAAACTCAGCTCTGCATCCAGCGGGGACGTTCTGAGATTAGTTCTGGGCAAGGCAGGGGGTGGGCAGCATAAAGAAAATCGCCCCTCCTGCGGCGTTTGAGCCCGCAGGAGAATTCAAATGTCGCAACTTGGGAATTTTCCATCTGAAGCCCCTTGTAAAACGCAAAGCGCTTTGCCCTGCTCTGACTCCTGCCTGCGGAAGGGTTCAGTGCCAAAGTGAAAGGCTTCCTAAAAATGGGCTGATCCAGCGAGGGGGGCGATTTAGGAGCTATTGAGAAACAAGGAAGGACAAACAGTGTTAGGTCATTGCTTCTGCAAACACAGCCAAGGCTGTTCCTCTATAAAAGGGGAAGAAAGCGGTGTCAGAGCCATCACAGACTTGGAGGGGACAGTCTGTGACCAAGGCTGCTGCACCCCTCCCTCGGCACCCGACCCCCTGCTCAAGCATGAAACTCGCACTCGTCACTGTGCTGTCCTTCGGGATAGTGGGTAAGTGTCTGCTGAAAGCAGCTTTGGGAGAAGGAAATAAAAACCTCCGTGGAGCCCGGGCTGCCCCCAGGCAAGGCTGTCTTAGAGCTGCAGCATGTGCCAGACCCAGCAGCTGTTCAGGAAAAGCCGGGACACAAAGCGGTGCTGGCTTTGGCAGCCGTGCATCTGTCAGGGAGGACGGTATTTTGGGTGTTCCTGACGACAGCTTTGGCCAGCCCGTGGGGTGGAGGGAGGGCAGCAGCTCCCCTGCACCGCCGATGCCCACCCTGCAGGGAGGAGGGATGCTCCGCTTGGGCCACGCTCCGCACTCCTGCTGTCACGGGATGAAGGGAAAAACTATCCTCTGGCCAAACTGCTGTGCTGGGAGAGGAGCACGGACTCAGCCAGCGGAGAGGAATTACTGCAAGGTGCCTGCCAAGCTCATACATGCGTTTGGTTAAACCTGAGGGCAGTGACAATAAAGTAGAGCTTAAACAATGAAAGACTCCGTGTGCTCCCCTCTGCTCCTGCGCTGCTCTATCCTGCTGCTGCAGCTGCACTTTGCTCGGGCTCCTGTGTATTTCATGCCACATTTGTGCTGCTGCAGGGCTGGCTTTGATTGGAGTGGTTCTTTCCTCTTTCTCTGCTCACAGCTCTGGCAGGCAATGGGCAGGTAGCCCTAGCAAGGAGACTGCTGTCTGCACCTGGACAGGGAGAGAGGGATCCACTCCTCAGAGCAGGCAGCAGGTCTCTTCTGATCCTCATAAAGTGAGGGGCTGATTAATGTCCTCTGGTAGGAAGTGCTCCCTGTGCCTCCAGCATCAGGAAGTCCTTCAGCACCTCTGCTGAATATTAGCATTCAAAGATCTTTTTCTAATGGTTCCTCCTCTTCCTCTCCTGCACGGAAAGAGACAAGAGGTCACCCAAAAGGTCTGTGACAGTGGCTGGGCCACTCAGGCTCCCATTACCTTCCCAGTGTCACCAGGGCAGCTGGGCTGAGTCCCTCAGGAGGTCGTCATCCAGCTTCTGCCCCAGGCAGGATGGTTTGCCAGCATTAGGTTAAGGTGACCATGGCTTTGTGCAGCCAAGACTTGAAAAACATATGATGAACTTAAAAAACATATTAAAAAAAAGATGATGGCCATAGGAATAGAGGCAAAGGATTCTCCCTGTGGCTAAATTCAGCACCTCCACTGAGAGGTTCAAAAATCAAGTAGGGGGAGGCTATTTCTGAGATGAAAGAGAAAATGGGAACAACACAGGTTAATCTGGAGGTGTTTGGATGAAATGTGCCATCGAGGGCTTGGAGGGAGAGAGTGGGGCAAGTGGCCCCTTGGTCTGCACAACCCTGCCCAGAAGGGGCAGAGCAAAGGTGAAGTGTCAGCACAGGCTGGCCACGTCCTTGAACTGCAAGTTTCCAGCATTTCTGGGTTCAGGTTTCTGGAGGAGGCAAGAATCTGCATCCACCTGAGGCCTTTGCTTTGCTCTGGTCCCCCAGAGCAGCCGTTCAGCTGTCTTTACTGGCTGGGGGGCTCATGGCAGGACTGTGGTAGTGCTATGGCATTTCTCATGGGCTGCAGTGGGGCACAGGGGCAGTTCAATACATCAGATCATTCAGCTGCCAAGGAGGTGGGAGTGGCACTGCACTGCACACAGCCTGGCCAGCTCAGAGCCGCTCCCCCTCTGGGGTTACAGGCGCTGCTTCAGTGCTCCAACTTCTCTCTGTTTTTGCAAAGGCTTGAGCTTGATTTCTGTTGAAGTGTGTGGATTTGTTCTAATCCTGTGGACGTTGCTGTGAGTCCAGGCTGCTTGAATCACCATAGTCCAGGGACAGGAATGATCATCCCAGATGTTCCTGACGGTGCACACGGCAGGCAAGAAAGAAAGAAAGAACCTTCCTGCATGGCTTGGGAGATCCTGCATGTGGCCATCACCCAAGGCCGTGACCACAGGGAACCAGTGACCTTGTGCTCACAGAGATGCTGCTTCTCTCCAATCAATGCTTTTCTACCTCTCTGAGACCATTTATTTCTGGTTCTTTCTACAGCTCTGTGTTTTGCTGCTCCCCAAAAGCCAAGTGTCAGGTGGTGCACAATATCCTCAGCAGAGGAGAAAAAATGCAATAGCCTGAGGGACCACATGCAACAGGAGAACTTTGCTTTCAGCTGCCTGCAGAAAGCATCGTACCTCGACTGCATAAAAGCCATTTCGGTGAGTGGGCAGCAAATTCTTGTGCTGGACTGTTTCAGCAGCCTGGTACACCTGGAGATGGAGTTTCCTTTCGGTCACTGGTTGTTACCTGTGATCCCCGTGTTATCCACAAGGATCCAGGAGAGTCTCTGGGAAGCGCTTTTGCTGCTCTTTGTTAATTG
Source organism: Orthonyx spaldingii (assembly GCA_013397795.1). NCBI lineage: Eukaryota > Metazoa > Chordata > Aves > Passeriformes > Orthonychidae > Orthonyx > Orthonyx spaldingii. The sequence goes on from VZTJ01004580.1 coordinate 16,466, forward strand.
AGGAAATCTCTTTGTTGTTTAGAATAACGAAGCAGATGCCATTAGCTTGGATGGAGGTCAAGTTTTTGAGGCAGGCCTTGCTCCCTACAAGCTGAAGCCCATTGCTGCTGAGGTCTATGAACACAGTGAAGGTACATTTCCATGCAATATTTTAAGCCAACTGGTGGTAGCAAACTGAGAGTGCAAAGGCCATCCTTTCCAAGCAGAGTTCCCACATATTTTGGTTGGGGGTCCACGATATTGTCCCTGGCTTCCAGCTCCCAGAGGGGAAGGGGGTAGGGGGGGGAGAGTTCAGCAAAATGTGAATCATCACCCATGGCCACAGGATCCAGTGCCCATTTCTTGTGGTTTGCTGAACTGAAGGTCTCTGATCCCATGAGCAGAAATCATGGATTTCCTGGATCATGGCATAAAAATTGTGCTGGTCCCAGAGACCTTCTGCTTTCAGTGGCCTTGAACTCTGTGGGTAAAACATGGAGCTAGGAGGCACAGATAAGTTGTGTGATTTCCTATGCACTCATCAGGACAGAAAAAAAAATGATTGGAGAGTCAGCAGCATCACTAGTGGTTGGGAGCAGCACCCAGGTGAGATCACTGAGGCAAGAAATGGAGGCAACCCCCAGGAAAGAAGAAGAGAAACATAAAAAGGGCTCTGCAACAATGCCTTCTGATTGGAGTTAGATCCATGGCTCCATCCCTTCTCACTCACTGTACCATCTGTCATCTCTCCCATCTTTCTCCTGGGAGCCAAACAGATGCTATTTCCCCGCCACATCCAAAGCTCCCAATCTCCTTTGACCTCTTCCCTGGAGTTCAGCCTGATTGTACGCAATATTCAGGATTGGCAGAGTGACATGGCAGAGTCATTCCTGACATGGTAGCTAAGACAAAGATATTAAATGGAAGGCTGAAGTCTCTACCACCCCCAAAATTCAGTCATTGTATCTGTATGTAGCACGTGACAGAATGGATAAAATCCTAAAGACTAAACATGGAGTTCCAGTCTCACAAGGCGTCAGTGGGCAATGGCATTTGAGAAGAGACTTGCCAATGGAGATTTGAAAAAAGATTTGTTAAAGTTCCTTACAAAAATATGCCACCTTGAATATGATAGTATTTTCAGGTCACTTACTGTAAGCTGTAATGTGCAGCATTGGTTCAATATCAGCAGCGTAGCTCACCTCCAGGAAAATGAGAAAACCACAAGTGTTCAACCAAATCACTGATTGTTTGGAAGTGCAGCACTTGGTTCCCTGAAATTGGGGGGTTTAGCAGGATTTGAAACGTTCCTAACTCCTCTTTTCTCATTGCTTTATTCCTTTTTCCTGCACTGCAGGCTCCACCACCAGCTACTACTCTGTGGCCGTCGCGAAGAAAGGAACAGGCTTCTCAATAAATGAGTTGCAGGGCAAGACCTCCTGCCACACGGGCCTGGGCAGGTCTGCTGGCTGGGTCATCCCCATTGGGATACTCACCCACCGTGGGGACATCGAGTGGGATGGCAAAGACTCGGGCTCCATCGAGCAAGGTGAGGTGGGAGTTATGCCAGGGCTGGTGTTACGGTGAAAGGGATGTTGCCCAATCTTCTGCAGAGCTCCAGAGGTAGCTCACAGGGCACTGACATCTCTTGAGGATCCCCTCCCTTCCCAGTCCTCCTAAAAGTGAATTTTTTGACCAACTATTGCTTGCTTCTCATCCACAGCCGTGGCCAATTTCTTCTCTGCCAGCTGTGTTCCTGGTGTCACCACTGAACCCAAACTCTACCGTCAGTGCAAGGGGGATGCCAAGACCAAAATGTCCCGTACAGGGCCTTATTCTGGATATTCTGGAGCTTTTCAGTGAGTGAGAGTTATTTTTCCTTTGGGGAAACATTCTAGCCTTGACACATACAAGTTTTTGTGATACCAAGTAGGGCTGTGTTGGAATCAGGGGTCCTGAGGAGACTGAATTACTTCTCTGCCATTACAATCGCTTCCCTTCCATCATAACTATTTTTTTGGGAAGACCATTGCTCTATGGCTGCAGTTTATGCAAAAATAATTTGCTGAAACGGGAGATAGGGAGTCACAATGTCTGCTTCTCTAACTTCTCTTCTGTTCCTCCCACCTGCAGCTGTCTGAAAGACGGGAAAGGAGAGGTGGCTTTTGTGAAACACACAACTGTTCAAGGTACGCTGCAAGATCCCTCATTTCTCCTTTTTCTAGTCCCACCTCTCGCTGCCACTCCATCCTGCAATCTACACTGTGCAGCTTTCATTCCCCTCCAGGCCCAAACCCTTCTTTCATCTCTTGAAAAAAGTTTTGCACATTGTGAACTGACTCATCCTTGTTACTGAGAAATGGGATTATGGTGGATCCACTTTTTCTTCTCTGAGGTTCTTCTTTTGGAAAATCTGTTTGGTGACATATCTCAGAGCCAGCTGTAATGTGAGCAATCAAGCAGGTCACCCATCCCTCTGGGAGGTATTTTGGAGGGATTTCAACCCACAGCAAGAGTTCACTAACTCTGTGGAGACCAAGAATGGCCTGGCACACCCAGGACCTGCAGTGAGCTCAGTGGAGGGTCACCAAGGCGGTCGTGGGGCAGGGACAACTGCCTTGCAAGAAGGTGCTGTGTGGAGTGGGCGTGATCAGCCTGGGCACCAGATACAAGGGGAATTTTTTTCCCCTTGAGGACAGTGAAGTACTGGGACAGGTTGTCCAGGACAGCTGTGCACTCTCCATCCTTGGAGGGTTTCAAGATCTACCTGGAACATCCTGCTCTGTCCCTGCCTTGACCAGGGATCTTCAAAGGTCCCTTCCCACTTGAATTCTCCTGTAACCTTGTGACCTCAGTCCTGGGCTTTGTCTTCAGCCTTGACATTAGTCCCCTACTGGCCTTCACAGACCGTGTGCAGCTCCTGACCTGCTCAAATCCATTTGCATGGTCTTTGTAAACCTGTCCATTTGTGCATAAATCCTCGTACTGTCGGGTGTTTATGGCAGAGGCAGAGGTGATGTCTCTTCCAAAGGCATTGCCTTCAAGTGCCCACGACGACCCCGTTGCAAGGGGGGTGCCTGCAACCTGTCTTCTGCAAAGAATTCCCCCCAGAGCTTCAGCAGAAATAAATTAATCCCAAAGCTTCCCCAACTGGCTTTTCTATTTTCATGGTGATGCAACTCCTGGTTCCTCCCTTCCTCCAGAAAATGCCCCAGCTGAGAAGGATGAGTACGAGCTCCTGTGTCTGGATGGCACCCGCCAGCCCGTGGACAGCTACAAGGCCTGTCACTGGGCCAGGGTTCCTGCTCACGCTGTTGTGGCTCGAGATGACAGCAAGGTCAATGACATCTGGAACTTCCTCTCCAAAGCACAGGTATCACCAAGCTCTCCTTTCCTTCCTCTAACATCCTCTGTCCTCTGGTTTTGATTGCTCTCTCCAGCTTTCCAAGAGTTTCAGTGTGGTCATTTGCTGATTATTTTTCCCTCGTGGCAGGAAAAATTTGGCGTGGGCACAACCAGCACCTTCCACCTCTTTGGGCCACCTGGCAAGAAGGACCCAGGCCTCAAAGACTTGCTTTTCAAAGACTCTGCAGTACAGCTGAAGCAAATCCCGTCACTGATGGATGCCCAGCTCTACCTGGGCTTTGAGTATTACAGCGCTGTCCAGAGCCTCCAGAAAGGTAGGCAGGACATCAAACACCAATGCCATGTCGGCATGGGCTGTGTGGACGAGTTGGCATTGGCAAATACAACCAGGCAAAAGGAACGTGTTTTTTTCTGACACAGGCTGTACCATCTGCAAAATATTCCTGTGAAATCACAGAACCTTCACAAACTTCACTTATATCAACAAAGAAATTTTTTATATCCAAACCCAAAATAACATTATCACCACACTGATGAATACAGAAAATCTACACAAACTTCACACCGGTTATTCAGCTGGTGGCAGAGATTGGGCATGGTCAAAACTGCTGCTTAGAAAAGCCATTTCTGGGATGTAAAGAGAAGGAACATCCCAGGACACCAGGTTCAGACACTTGAGGGAAACCATGTCCTTTATTTCCATCTAGACTCATCAAGCACTTTCTGATAGCTTTCTGAGAGTCAAACATCCCACAAATGATCTCTGAAATTCATGGTACAATTTAAAGTACTTCACTTCTGTGAAGTGGCATTTGTGGAAGGGGGTAAAGGGACTTCATATTGCATTAAACCAGATTATTCCAATGCTGTTTTACAGAAACATGACTAGGTTGTAATTTTCCAGCTTGGTCTGGTCTTAGTCTTGTGGCTGTCTGGGCTGTGAGGAGTGCAGAAATGTGGGACATCTTATAGGCAGCAATTCCAAGTACTTTTATCACATGGGCATTTAGTGTTTGTGATGTTTTAGCTAACAGAAATCTGCCTGAATGGCTTGTGTTATCCACAAATTGACCTTTCTGTAAGTTGATTTTTGAGCCTCCTTCACCTCAAAAATCACCTTTTCTATTCTTGCCAGCCCAGGGCTTAATGAGCAAGAACTCCTTGCCCTGAGCAGCAGCAGGTTGGTGCATACAGGTGGTTTGTGGCCGAGTCCCTCGCAGCCAGGCCGTGGCTCCGCAGGGCTCAGCCTGGTTTTCCCTGTGCTGCCTCTGCAGATCGCCTGAGCCCCAGCCGCAGAGGCAACAAGACACAGTGGTGTGCCATTGGCAGGGATGAGAAGAAGAAGTGCGACGTGTGGAGCGTGATGAGCAATGGGGAGGTGGAGTGCGTTGTGGCAGAGGACACCAAGGAGTGCATCACCAAGATCATGGTATGGCTTTTTTCCCCTTTTCTTCTCGCTGTGAACTTCTCAGATGCTTCTTGTACCACCTGAGCTCTGGAAAGCGCTGGCTGGGGGATGTGCAGGGTTTCATTTCTGCGCCTTTCCCTTGCAGAAAGGTGAAGCAGATGCCATCAGCTTAGATGGAGGCTTTGTCTACACTGCTGGCATGTGTGGCTTGGTGCCAGTGATGGCAGAGAGCTATGAGGGTAAGCACAGCTCTGTCTCAGGGTCCAGGTGGTGGGGAATGGGCTGGTGCCAAAGAGCCGGTTTTATTCTGGAATCTTACAAAGCAACTGCAGTGCTGCATCCTGCAGAAGTCACAGAGTCACAGAATATCCCAGCTGGAAGGGACCCACCAGGATTGAGTCCAGCCCCTGTCACTTCACAGACACCCAACACTCCCACCCTGTGCATCCCTGGAGCGGTGTCCAAACGCTCCTGGAGCTCTGGCAGCCTCGGGGCTGTGCCCATTCCCTGGGGAGCCTGGGCAGTGCCCAGCACCCTCTGGGGAAGAACCTTTCCCTGACATCCAACCTAACACATGGTGCTCTGAGGCAACTCTGCTCACCACTGCCTCGTCTTTTCATGAGGTGGAACAGCCCTGGGGGAGCAGGCATGGACAGGTAGGAACTCTTTGTTTTGATTAGGATGCCCTGGTCCTTTAGCACCAGCCTTAGTAAAACTGCTTCTTTTAGCTCAGAGGAACTGGAGGCTGTGCTTTGTTCTGCTGATGCACAAGGTGTTACTTGAAATGGTCATTTCTACGATAGAGTTTCTCCAGAAATTAGTGAGCTCCATTATTTTTTTTTTGGATTTGAGATGTCTTTTATTTAATATCTTCTTCTTTTCCCCTGCCACAGATAATCACTGTGAATCAGAAGAAGAACCAGGTAATCACTGCCAACAGAGGGACAGAAAACAGTCCTGAGGGATATAAGTACAAAAATAGATATGAGTCATGAGTGGAGAATAAGTGGTCAGTTTCCACCCAAAGAGTGTCCAGTGTAGAAATCAGAATTTTGGGAGATAGGTTTAGCAGGCAGAGGGAAAGTTAAGGGCTGCACTAAGATCAAGGTGAAGCATTTGGTAGTGGCAGAGATTGGTATGGTCACACTGTAACAGTGTCAGGGCTGTGAACACAGAAAGAGGGTCTGGGCTGCAGCATTAGGAAAGTGTTCTTTCTAGAAACGGGAAGGGGGAGAGGAGGGAAGGGGTTTGTCCTTTGCTAAGGAGAGAATAAGCAGTCAGGAGTGGATAAGAAATCCTCACATGTGTCTTGCTATATCCTTCTCACATACCCAGCTGTCAGAGCTTTGGAGGGCAGGGAAATGGCAGGGATAATAAGTTCCCAGGAGCATGGTGGAAGTAGATGCATCCCATGTATAAATGCTTCCATTGTTGCTGCCTGGCAAAGTATTTATAAGCACAAAGAAATTGGGTGCCCTTTCCCAAGTGAAGCCAATTCTCTCCCTGAGGGATCACAGTGGGACCCTTGGGTCAAGCCTTCATTCTTCTCTGTTTTCTCTTCTGAAAGCAACCTACTTTGCTGTGGCTGTTGCGAAGAAGTCGGACAGGGATATCAGCTGGAACAACCTGCAGGGTAAGAAGTCGTGCCACACCGCTGTGGGGAGAACTGCTGGCTGGAACATCCCCATGGGTCTGATCCACAACAGGACAGGCAACTGCAACTTCGGTGAGTCCACTTTGGCATCCATTTCTTTGAGCTGGGAATCTGCTCACAAAAAAAATGTTTTACCATCCTTCATCTGGTTTTCAAAGTTTCTTGTGCCTCAAAGATTCTCACCTGAAGGGAGGAAATGGAGAAGACTCTGTTATTTAAGGTCTCACTGGGCAAAATATTAGGCTTTCGGTATCTGCTTCAGAGTAAGATATGGCACATCAGCTGCTTTGGGGGTCCTTGTTTTCTTTTCACATCTGTCCCCTTCCCTTTGCAGCAGCCCAAGAGGTATTCCCAAAAAGGGAGTATGGGCTGCCCCACAGGGGCCTGGTGCTTATGCAGGGTGTGGAGTGGGGGTAAAGGATGAAACTCAAAAGGGAGGGGAAGGGCTGAGAACAGGGGACAGAGGCTGATCTTCGTTCAAGAAATTTAAAAGGACAGATCTGACTGCCTGAGAATTCATTGAGAGTTATAATCCAACAAAAATAACTTGGAAACATTGTCAACCAAGACAAACTAAGCATATAATTATTAAAAGGAAATCTCTAACCACATGAAGATATTAGTGTTAGTAAGTTTTTTTCTTGGCTTCTTTATCCTCCTGCCTTCCTTTCCCATTGTCCTTTCTACCCCAAGAGCTCTGGCATTGCTGCCAAATGCAACTCTGCTGACCCATAAAGGCTGTGGAGGCTCAGGCTGGCTCTGTGTGAACTGGGAATGGTTGGCATGGAAAACATTCCTCTTTTTATGCCAAGCTAGTGCCTATTGCACTTGAGCCTTAGGCCCTGCTTCATCACAGAATCACAGAATCTTGGAATGGTTTGGGTGGGAAGGGACGTTAAAAGCCCATCCCGTTCCACCCCTTGCCATGGGCAGGGACACCTTCCACTGTCCCAGGGTGCTCCCAGCCTTGGACACTTCCAGGGATCCAGGGGGAGCCACAACTTCCCTGGGTAACAATAACAATAATTATCAATAATAACAGGACCCGAGTTCCATGGTGAAAGCTGGATGCACATGATTTGCCGCTCACTAAGTCATGCTCTTTCTCCCAGCCCATTTCCAGGTCCCCAGCGAGAACTAACGCAAACTCAGGGTGAGAACATGTTATTAAAATAAAATCTAACTTCTCAGGGCAGGAAAAGTGAATTTCTCCCATTCCTGCCTCCAGATGAATACTTCAGCCAGGGCTGTGCTCCTGGGTCTCCTCCTACCTCCCGCCTCTGCCAGCTGTGCAAGGGCTCCGGGGGGGTCCCTCCAGAGAAGTGCGTCGCCAGCAGCCACGAGCAGTACTACGGATACACCGGAGCCTTGCGGTGCGTGCTGGGGACACCCGGGCTGCCTCAGGGCCCCAGGGCTGATCACACAGGGGAGGGCACAGTTGAAGTACAGCCTCATGTCAACATTAATTTGCTGACCTACTCTTTTTCTCCATTAAACCACGTATCTCTGTAACATTGCATATATGCCACACGTTTTTTCTTTGCTTTCTGAAAACTGATGTAAAATGTCCCCATTCTGTAAAACATGTCCTGGTGCCTCCAGGCAAACCCCAAGAGACACAAGCCCTCCTGCAATGGCAGAAGTGCTGCTCTTTTAACATGAATAAGGAGTGTAAAGACTGTGTTTCAGATATACTGAAAATATTTGTGGCAGGGCTCCTAGACCTGGCTATCCTTGGAGATTAATTGTACAGAATAAGACTCAAGTCTAAATCAAATCTGTGGGAAAGGGCCAGGATTCAAGCACCCACATCAATGGCCTCTTTTTCTACTTTCCAGGTGTCTGGTCGAGCAGGGGGACGTGGCCTTTATCAAGCATTCCATCGTTGAGGAGAACACTGACGGTACGTGCTCAGGGCTGCCTTCTCCATCTGCATTATTGCTTAGGTGGTGTTGAGGTTGATGTTCTCCTGCTACACAAGAGCTCTGAATCTCCAAACCCATTCTCTTTAAAGGCAAAAGTACAGAAAGCTGGGCCAAAGATCTGAAAATGGACCAATTTGAGTTGCTGTGCACTGACGGGCAGCGGGCAAATGTCATGGATTACAGGAGATGCAACCTGGCCAAAGTCCCCACCCACGCTGTGGTGACACGTCCTGAGAAAGCACAACAAGTCCGTGAGATGCTGGAGAAGCAAGAGGTTTGTAGTGCTGAGAGTGGAAGAAATATTGTGGGGTTGCTCTGGTCTTCCCCAAGTCAGCGTCAGATGGAAGATTTTACCTCACTGCTACGGGGTGACAGCCTTTTCCCTTGGCCTCCCCCTTCCTCCATCCCTTCCCAAGCGCTCTTTCTCCTCTGCCACCTTAGCAAACACACCTTTGGGTAGCAGTGGGGTTGCAGGAGTTGCTGCTGTCACACTATACTTGTGTGACATGAGTTTATCCCCTCCTTTCCAGGCTCTGCTCTCACTGGGGTGTTTCAGAAGCTCCATTGTGGTGCCACAGCTGGGTCAGGCTCAGCCCCAACAGCAGCCTCCCTGCACACACACGGTCCTACAGCTACTGGTCTGACCATAACCAGGCTAAACCATCTCTGTTTGTCCCTGCAAACATTAACATTGGCCACCACCATCAGGCTCCGGTGCGAGGTGCTTGGGTCCTTCTGCTTCTACTCATGGTTAAGGCACAGGACCTGCTGGCAGCATCTCTGCACATAGGGACATGTTAAAATGGGGGAAAAATTGTGCCTACCAGTGAACAATCCCTCCTCTAAGCACACAGACAGCAGCTTCAATCCTAATCTGGAGCCTGGCTTGGGACTCCCCAGGCTGATGGTGAAGAACCAGGAGCAAAAGCTGGCCAGCTTTCTATTTCTGTCCTCTTTGTGCCTTTATTTCAGAGACTGTTTGGAGCAAAAGGAATCAGGAATAAAGATTTCAATATGTTTGCATATGAATCCAAGGATCTTCTGTTTAAAGATCGGACAAAGTGCCTGGTCAAGCTCCGTGATAAAATGTCATACAAGGAATTCCTCGGAGATAAATACTATGCTTCACTTGCCAGCCTCAACACCTGCAATCCATCAGGTACTGGAACAGCCCCAGAGGAAGTCCTAAGTTGCAGTTCTTACCTTGCAGGCATGGGCAGATTCTTCTGGAACTGTCCATTCAATGCCTTTTAAGCATGAGGATGCCAATCTTCTTTTCTCAAAGTTCCCTGGGTGAACTGAGAACAGACCTAAAATCTGCTGCTCTGGCAGCAACGTGAATGAAAGACTTTTCCTCACCTTTAGAAAGTATGGCACAGAGAACCCCCCTGGACCCATCAGTGTGGGTTCAGTGGGATTTGTGGTTAAAGCTCTTTTTTTTGTGGCACACTGTGGATTTTCCATGTGGTGACATTGTTGGCATGGCTGGGTGTGTGCTGGTGGGACGGGAGTGTTCAAAGGCAGGATCTGAACTTCTTCCTGTCCTTTCCCTTTCCAGATCTTCTCCAGGTGTGCACCTTCCTTGAGGAGAAGTAGTGAGATGGGAAGGATCCTCGAAGTGGGGGAGAAAACCTCAAGCCATGACTCCTCTCGTGCCCTCACCACCGAACATGGACTCGCAGAGGGCCTCCTGCCTTCACTGCTTTCCTGTCCTCCCTCATCACTCTGAAAGTGGCTCTTTGACACTTTACAATTCTCTGCTGCCAGCACAGCAAAAAATAAAATCTCAAATCTAAATGGGCATACTGAGATTTTTCCAAATGGTTCTTAAGCCCATTCCTTCCTCAGTGCGTCTCACCGTAGAACAGTGACAGATACCAGCATGGCTGCTGTCACTTACTGTTGCCCCTTAGGGAAATTTCTTGCACCATTTGCCAAAGCAAAATGGATTAATTATACCCTAGAGCCTAATGAACAGATGCTTTGTGCTCTCTGTGCTTTTGCTTTGCCCAGATTATCCCATTGTCTCCCCAGCAGGTGATGGTTCCCCAGTGTGGTTGGGACATGGGAAGAGGGAGAGTGTTTATGTCAGGGAAGCTGAAGGCTGGAGAGGTTAAAAGAACCACCCCAAACCAAAATAATATAGTGGGAGTAAGATGGGAAGTGTGAATGGAAACTGCTGTGTCTCGGATTTCAGTTGGCTGGGTCTCAGCCCTTTCCACCAGGCAGGACTCATTGAGCACACACATGTATTGATGGGAAGAGTCCAGGCTTAGGTTTCCTGTCTGGAAAAATCTAGGATTTGCTCAGAAATGTTTGTTTTGGTAGTCTATAGGATTTTGTGCTGCTGACCTGAAAACAAACATGTAGGTTTTTTGCCTGATTCTGATCTACAGTGAAAAAAACAGGTGAGACACAAAGGGCTGTTGAGGCTCTCTGCTCCAGAGGAACAGCTTGGGCTCCTCCAGGCTGTCCCAGTCCTGCTGTCAAGGCAGGCATGGAGGAGCTGCTGAGAGCACAGAGCTCCTGGCTTTGAGGGAATGAACATTTTGATGGTTTTTGGATGCATATGATAAGTGTGGTGAGAAGTCCACCAGCCTGACTGAAAATATTCCTCTCATACCTACTCTGAACCCATCTCGTTTTGATGTATTCCTGTTATTCCTCATCCTGCACCACTGTGAGGAGCCTGGCCCTGCTTCCCGATGCCTGGTACAAATGGCTGTGTCTTCCTGGTGCAAAACAGCTCCAGGAAATGTTCAAGGTTTGGGGCAGAGTGGCTGGAAAGCTGGGAAAGGCCCTGCGGGCGCTGGTGACAGCGGCTGGACATGAGCCCAGGTGTGCCCAGGTGGGCAAGAGGCCAATGGCCCCTGGGCTGTCCCAGCCATGGGGTGTCCAGCAGGAGCAGGGCAGTGACTGCCCCTCTGTGCTGGGACCCGTGAGGCACCTCCAGCCCTGGGGACAGTTCTGGGCCGTCATGACAAGTGGGACATTGAGGAGCTGGAGAGTGTCCAGGGAAGGGAATGGAGCTGGAGAAGGGGCTGGAGCACCAGGATCAGCTGAGGGAGCTGGGAAAGGAGCTCAGCCTGGAGAAAAGGAGGCTCAGGGGGGCCCTTCTGGCTCTGCACAACTCCCTGACAGGAGGGGGCAGCCGGGGGGGTCGGGCTCTGCTCCCAGGGAACAGGGACAGGACATGGGGAAATGGCCTCAGGCTGGGCCTGGGGAGGCTCCGGCTGGACATCGGGAAAATTTCTTCCCAGAAAGAGCTGTCCAGCCCCGGCACAGCTGCCTGGCGTTTAAAAGCCCTGTGGAAGTGGCACTCGGGGCCATGGGTCAGTGGTGGCGTGGGCAGCGCTGGGGGAGCAGCTGGACTCGGTGGTCTCAGGGAGCTTTTCCAGCCCAAACCACTCCGTGTTTCACCGAGCTCCCCCAGCGAGTCTCTCCCCCCAGCCCCTCGGGGGAGAACTACAGCTCCCATGAGGCCCCGCGCCCAGGCCTTCCCGGCGTGCCGCGGGGCCGGAAGCGGAAGTGTGGCGTGCCACGTGTGCGGGTATGGCGGGCGGGCTGGAGCCGCACCTGGAGGCGCTGCGGCGGGAGCTGCGCGGCCCCGCCGTGCTCTCCGTGCTCATCGCGCTCATCGCCGTCGCCATCACCTTTCGTGAGTTGCGGGAGCCTCCCTTTCCCCCCGCCCTGCGGCTTGCCGGCGGCTAGCGCTCGCTCTCGCTGAGGGGGCGCCGGTGCCGTCGGCCACGGGCGCAGGTGTCCCCTTGTCACCCTCGTTTCTCCCGCAGTGATCTGGCGCTTCGTGCAGGGCAGGAGGAGCAGCCGGAAGGCCGTGCTGCTGCTGGGCCTCTGCGATGCGGGGAAGACGCTGCTCTTCGCCCGGGTGAGCGGGGAACGGGGCGGGGGCTCGGAGCGGCGCGGGGGCTGCCCGGCTCCGGCCTCTCCTACGGAGGTGAAGGAGTTCCCTTTAGTTCAGTTTTTAATCGTTTCATGAAACTTTTAAAAATTAGGGTTTATGGATGTAAGGAAGGATGAAGACGGAGTTTTGTCGTCCACGGAGTGTCAAAAGAAATTGCGTTTTTGTTTGAATTTGTCGTAGTAAAAGGCTTGGGGGTACTTGACCTCATCGCAGTCTTCAGCTTCTCCTGAGGGGCAGTGGAGCGGCAGGAACACATCTGTGCTCTCTGGGACCAGGGACAGGACCCAGGAAACTGCTGGAGCTGTGTCAGGGGAGGTTTAGGTTGGACATCAGGGAAAGGTTCTTCCCCCAGAGGGTGCTGGGCACTGCCCAGGCTCCCCAGGGAATGGGCACGGCCCCGAGGCTGCCAGAGCTCCAGGATTGTTTGGACAGCGCTCCAGGGATGCACAGGGTGGGAGTGTTGGGGTGTCTGTGCAGGGACAGGGGCTGGACTGGTGATCCTGGTGGGTTCTTTCCAGCCTTGGATATTCTGTTAGTGTTAAGTCTGAAAATAAAAGGGGCACAGCTATGATTACCATGGTCCCAGCTGGAAAACTCCAAAGGATTTGCAGGCACACTCTCTTCCTTCGTGTTTTAGTGGAGATTCACAGTACAAATAGGTAATTTTTCTCCTAATGACCATTTTTTAATTAACCAGGGAAAGTGACCCCAGCAATAGTTTCCTGCAGGAGGTTGTGATCAGAGCTCTGATGCCCCTTACCCCTGTCAGACCATTTAAGTTTCTGAGTGGATTAAACGTGCTGCTGGTGATGAGAAGCCTGGTTTAGGGGTTTGGAGCCTCTCAGGGTGCTTTTCCTGATGCCTGCCTGTTCCCCCAGCTGCTGTCGGGGCGGTACCGCAACACCCAGACCTCGATCACCGACAGCTCCGCCGTGTACAGGGTCAGCCGCGACAAGGTGAGTGCGCGCTTCAGCTCGGGGTGTGCAGCCCCTTTCTGCTCCCTCTGCCAAACCTGCCGTGGACGTTCTGTGCTGCTCAGGCCCCAGTTTGGTCTGAGTGTAGGACTTTTCCATGCAGTGCACACTGAGGAAGTAGGGGAATGCTGGGATGTGTTAGAGCCTGCTCAGCTCCACAGGTTCTTTTTTCTTTGCATGTCAAATAGTGAAGCCTTTCTGACTGAAACCCACACCTGGTGGGTTGGAGCAGGAGGGAGGTTTGGGGGCGTTCACTGTCCTTTTGCACTGGTTTATTTCCTCAGCGGTAGTTTCTTTTTCTCCCAAGAAAATCTGCAATTAAGACCTTTATCAGGTTTAAGCAGAGGCTCCAGCTGCGCTTCATAGGGTCTCAGAAAGGATTTGGTTATTTTTAGGTGCTGCGCTGCCACAGACCTGGTTATTTTCAGTTTTTGGCAATTCTTTCATTCTGGAAATCTCTTGTGCTGGATGCACACGTGGCAGGGAGAGCAGCGTGCTGGCAGCACTTTAAGTGCTGGTGAATTGTGAAAGTAGAGGGTGAAGAGAGCTTCGTCTTCTCAGTCATTATTGAGATCAGTGAAAATAAGGTTAGAAACTTGATAAAAGGATGTGCAAGGTTTTTAAAAAATTATTCCCATTTTTGTGTCTCTTTGAGCAGACAAGTATTTGGAGGGGGTGAGGCAGTGGAATGCTGCAAGGCAGATTACTGTGGTTTTGATCCTTTTTTTTCATCATAGACAAGGTTTCCAGTAAAATGCTAGAGCAGTGGGCAGGAAGGGGCTCCTGCAGCCTTATCTTGAGTGCAGTGATGTGGCCCTGCCTGGCCCCAGCTCGGCCATTTGTTCTCTCCCACGTCCTGGCTTTGGCTGTTTCCTTTCCTGGGAAGGGAAACATTTGCAGCTTTCAGTTAAAAAAGGCTCTGGCAAAGACATTTTTGTGTTCTTCCCAGCAAAGTTTAGTGTATTTAGGGTGACTTGTGTGTGAATGGAAGGTCCCGTAGTTTACATTCTGTGTTGGGGGCAGATGGGGTTGTGGCTGCAGGACACAAATCCAGTGTCAGACTGGTTTTCCCCAGTCTGTGATCACAGGAGCCCCTGGATCAGGTGGGGTCAATTCCTTCTTGCTTGTGTTCCAGAGCACTAATGTGACCTTGATCGACCTTCCAGGCCATGAGAGTTTGAGGCTGCAGTTCTTGGAGAGGTTCAAGGCCGCAGCCAGGTAATGTGGAGGGGATCAGCAGGGGAGGAGGGGGCAGGTGGTGCTTGGGAAAGGGTGCTGGGAATGCTGTGAGCGGGGCTGGTGGTGCCCCAAGAGTCAGAGCTCTGCTGTGGGGTAGTGCTGGTTCATTTTTGCTTTGCCTTCATAGAACATCTTGAGTGGGAAGGGACCCACAAGGATCATCGAGTCCAACTCCTGACCCTGCACAGGACAATGCCAAAAATCACACCATGAATTTCCTACTCTCCTGTGCTTGTAGTGCACTGGGAGGCAAAGCCACTGTGGCAGGGAGATCTAGGGGATGTGGGATATCCCTGGGGCAGACAGGGCAAGAATTCCTGCTGGAGCCATGGGGTGTGTTTCAGCCAGCACATGCTGTGAACTCGTGCTAGGCTGGGTGAGCCCAGATGTGGCAATTTCAGCCCAGGCTGGAGTTATTTGCAGGGAAAGGTGCCTGCAGAAGTTCATCCCCAGCACCTGTCCTTCCCTCTTGCCCCAGAGCCATCGTGTTTGTGGTGGACAGCGTGGCCTTCCAGCGGGAGGTGAAGGATGTGGCAGAGTTCCTGTACCAGGTGCTGGTGGACAGCACCGTGCTGAGGAACGCGCCCGCGCTGCTCATTGCCTGCAACAAGCAAGGTACCTGGGCTGGGCCTGGTGCCATGGCTGCTCAACCTGGGAGCTGGGATTTCTCCAGAAAGGAAGGCTGGAATTTAGGTTTAAACTTGGACTACTCAGCAGGAGTGTTTGTAGGACCGCTTGGGAAAGCTGCAGCTCCTTGGGTGGGTGTAAGTAAGGCGTGTGGCTTTTGTGTGGCTTTTTGTTTCTTCTTGCTTTGTGCAGAGCCATTCCTCAGTCTCCACCCAGCTGGGGCATAATGAACTATCCCTACACACTTGGCAGCTCCAAAGTTAAAATGAGTTGTTCAGCTGCCAAGGTTCCATGTTTTCTCTGGTTTGGAGTAGCAGGAACGTTCAGCTGTTGGAAAAGACTGGATTTTCAGATCCCTACAAGTTGAGCAGTGAAAGTGTGGGTCCCTCTGTAACAGCTGGATGTTTTAGGGCAGTGTCAGATCTACTTTTTGTAGTTATTTCCTGCACTGATTCAGGATCTGCCTGAGGCCTTCATGGTTCTGTGTGCCACGGGTGGAAAGCGCAGGACAGGAGGGAGTGCTGGCACATCAAGCCCATCCTCTGAAGTGTCTTGCTCCCCAGCAAGAAGAAATGAATTCTCCATTGTTTCAGACTGTTGGGTGGTTCCCATTCACGCCTGTGATCCCAAAGCTCCAGCATCCCTTCTCCCTCTGCAGGCACGGCTGTCCTTGCCTGGTAACTCCTGTGACTGCACAGCATGAACAGGCCTTTAGGTGGAGGAACCAGGTTCTGAATTCTGACAGACAACCAAAGAGCTGATTTCATGTTCCTTTCTCTCTAGATGTCACAATGGCAAAATCAGCAAAACTCATCCAGCAGCAGCTGGAGAAAGAGCTGTAAGTATGGAATGGGATCTCAATCCCTCTGAGCTTTTCCTCTTGTCCTTTCTCTCTTACCTCAGTGCTCAGTGAGCTCCCTTGAGCCTCTCTTGAGTTCTCTGTGAAACTGGGAGCAGTCTGTTTGGTCTGGGGGTTGGCAGTGCTGAATTTACAGTTGGACTCCATGGTCTTAGAGGACTTTTCCAAGCTAAAGGATTCCCTGGATCTACAATCCCTCTGGCCAGCAGACGGCAGCAGGGTGTCTGTGCTGTGCCTCTTCCAGGCTGAACACCTGACCTTTCGGCTTCTTACAGAGGAGTTCGTTGTCACAAATTCACATTCTCCAGGAAAATAAGAATTGCTTGTTCTGATGTTGAGCATTTGCCAACTATCTGTGTGTAGGTGTTGGATTTCTAGGTGGTTGCTGTGCCCTGTTAGGCACAGTTATTCCAGTGTTTGCCGTGTGCAAATTGGGACAAGGACGTCATCATGATCATCATCATCTGACTTTTGCTGTCCTTTATTACAAAACTAAGCCTGTTTGAACACCCCTCCTTGAGTGCCCTCCTAGTCCCTTGAGCCTCTGCACTTGTGCCTTCCAATAGTGGCCAAAGGCCCTGGCTGAGCCTCACGGGGCAGTGCTGGGCCTTGTGTCCTTGGTGTAGCTGGTGTCCTGCTGGCAGAGCTGGATCCCAAACACCCCAGAGCCGCGGTGCAGCTGATACTGCCCTGGTCCTCACTCCTGACCCTTCCCCTTCTCTCCCTGCAGCAATACCCTGCGGGTGACCCGCTCTGCAGCCCCCACCAGCCTGGATGGCTCAGCCACAGGGGGCCCTGCCCAGCTGGGGAAGAAGGGCAAGGACTTCGACTTCTCCCAGCTGCCCATGAAGGTGGAGTTTGTGGAGTGCAGTGCTCGGGGCAGCAAGGGAGAGGAGGGGGAGGCTGACTTGGAGGGCCTCGAGAAGTGGCTGGGGAAGGTCGCCTGAACAGAGACGGATGGGGGGCAGAAGGGAAAAAGATGGTCTGGAGCACTTAAATCTCATCTTGATGTAAAAAGAAGGAACTTCAGCTGGAAGTCATCACTGTGGTGTCTTCCTCTGCTGCTCGTGGGCTTGGGAGTGACGTGACAATTGCTGGTGTGGTTCTCTCTGACTGTCCCTTCATGCTGCAACGTTTTTATCCTCTCCACTCTTCCCTTGCCCCCCTCTGGGCTGCTGAACTTCTGGGCTTTTCTTTTTCCTTAATCTTCAGGCTATTCATTTGGTAGTTCCCTGGCAGGTGAGTTTTGGAGACTGCAGTGTGCCTGTTGTTTCCTGCCGTGGGTTAGACCCCTGTTGCCTCTCAGAGCCACTGACCACCTTGTGGCTGGGGCTGCTGGGGAGCACTGCACAAGCTCCCTAAGTTGGGCAGGCATTGAGAGACTATCAAAATCTGGTTTCCTCTTTGTCTCTATCTTCCCATTGTTCCAAACTGATGCAGCCCCATTTCAGTGGGGCTGGAGGAGTGTGAAAAGCCCAAACCAGGCTGCCTGCCCTGCTTCATTCCCTGGGCCCAGCTCTGTGCCCATGTCTGGTGATTTCCTCTCTTGATCAGCTTCTGGGGGTTTTTCTTCAGCTGGGGGCTGTGACCTGAGACCTTGTTTCACTCTGCTGCTCCTTCCAGCCTCTCCTCCCACGGCCATGAATGAACGAGCACTCTCAGGGTGGCAGAGCTACAGGGGGTCATGGCATGAAATTCTGAGATGGGCACAGTTTTAGATCCATACCTGCATCTGATGTGGGACCTGTCGTGGCAGGCATTTGCTGTGCAGTCTCCTGCTGCCTCCTGCTCCAGTGGCTGCAGGAAGGTCTCACTTGGTGTGCAATTAGCCCTTGTGGCCAAGTGAGAGGGAAAGTCAAGGAGCTGCCAGCACGTGGGTGTGCTTCCTCCTCCTGGCGGAGATGCTCGAGGAAGAGGGGAAAAAATGGGACATTTTCCCAGATTGTGTCTCACTGCACATTGCAGAATCATAGTGCAGTGACATTTTCCCTTTGTGGCTTCCCCTGGTGTTTTAGGGTTGAGGGGGTGGCTGGCTCCTGGCAGACCGTTTTTGTAGTTTGCAGCCCCCTCTATCCCATGGTTTGATGCGTCCTTCATCACTCAGCTCATCTGTTGCATTCTTTTCCTTCCCTGGGGCCTTCCCTGCCTCCCTGCAGCATTGCCAAGTGTTGGGAAGAGCAGGAACAGCCTACAGCAAAGCCCTGTGCCTGTAATGAAGCTGGTCCTTGCATTGCCAATCTCGGGAACCATCCATGCAGGAGATGGGGAGGGTTGTATTTACCAAACGTGTTACATTCTTCTGTTTCCTGCAGGCAGAGTCCTGTTGGAACATTTTTGTCATGCTTTGAACTCCTTTAGCTGGAGGTCTTGGGCTGCCTGCTTCAAATCCATAATGCTGAAGTGATTTTGGGCAAAAAGTTGCTGTTTCTTTGGGTGGCTGTTCTTGCAAAGATGCAGAGGCCAAGCACCACCCTCAGCTTAAGGGGGGAAAGTACCATGAGGCCATGGTGGGTTTTAAATTATTCTTTTTAAAAGTATTCCTAGATTAAATTCTTTTTTTGCTTAAATGTTTGTTCTCAAGCCTTGCTTCAGTCTGTGTGTTTGTCTTGGCTCTTCCCAGTGGTGTCAGATCCACATGGATGGGGCTCTGCTCCTGCTCAGCACAATGTTGGGGATCAACCTTCCTGCTCTGTGGCCAGGTCTGTGTTGTCACATTGTTTTCTGCACGCAGAGGGCTTTGAGGTTGGGTTTTTTTAGTTTTGTATTTACTCCGTGGTCCAACTACTTGATAATCACATAGCAAAAAATGCCCACAAAACATAAAACGATGTGCAGAGGAAAGTTCCAACCAGCTGCGATGGCTGTGGTGACAGAGCAGCCCTTGCTCTGCCCTGGAGGTGGCTGTGGCACCCTGTGGCCTTGCTGGATGGAGATGAGGTGCCTCAGCTTTCCCGGGCTGGGGAGTGGCTGCACAGCCACAGCCGAGCTGGGGCTGCGCCTGGAGCTGCTCGTGCCAGAGCACAGAGCAGAACTCCAGGAGTTTTTTGGGCCTCACTCCATGACTTTTTAAATATTCAGGGCTGTTTTTGCCCAGTGGCTGAGAGCAGAACTGGAAACTCTGAGTGTTGTTTTCTTGTTTTTCTTTATTCCCCAGTCAGCTCTGTGCTTTGTTCTTTGCTCTTCTGACCTTGTTCCCAGCCCGTGGCTCTGCTGGCTGGGAGTGCTGCTCCTGAGGCTGCAGGGATGGCTTTGGCAGGACAGTGGGATGTCATAAACTCAGCCCCTTCTTGCTCCAGCTGCCTGACCCTGAGTGAGGAACCCGCTGCATTCACACATCCCCAGGGACTGAGACTCTAGCTGTGCTAAAGCTCTTTTGGTCAATGTTTTTTGCTATGGATTGTATTCCACGCTGTTCCCCTGGAAAAGGCAGATGTTTTTGGAAAATGACAGCACAGTGATAACCAGGATAGCAGAAACCTGAAAGAGGAGAGATGGCTGAAAGGCAAAGAAAAGCAGAAATAACAATGCCTGGACATCAGCATCCCGAGGGGGGATTTCCAAGGCTCTCCAAAGCAGATATTCCAGCTGTGATCTTCCCTGTGCACAGGAGCCACCACCCCAGCACCTTTGGGGCCAGGAGCTTCTGTTGGCCCCATTTGGTCCCTCCTCGTGCACTTTGTGACCGGCCCCTCCTGGGGCTTGTCCTGGTCGATGTTCCCCTGGTGCGAAGGAAGTGGAGAAAGTTACGGAAGGTCAGGTGGGTGTTCAGGGGAAATCTGCCAGGTGGAGGGGGAACAGGAACAGCGAGAACATGGAGAGCGGTTTTTTTGTGAAGACTTACTGGTCCAGAGCAAATCCAGGGCAGGTCCCCTCCTGTCCTCTCCTTTCCTTCAACTCCCTTCACGAGCATGGATGCAGCAGGACCGAGAGCACAGGGAAAAGCCATGGGGTAAGGACAGCAGGGCCTGAATACATTGACCCCTGAAAGCAAGCCCCGAACCCACTGTACCCTGCCCAGAGCCCTCTGCATTGAGAAAAATGACAGAATTTTAAAGTAGCTCAGTCCTTGACGTAAGGAGCTGGAATTGTTAGGCTGTGGGTTGAACTTGATGTGAACCCTATGGCTGTGCTGTGTCAGGCAGAGATGGATCAGAGGGAAATCTGGAGCTGACATTCTATCAATAATAATAGTAAAGAACATTAATAATAGAATAGGCAAAGCTGCAGTTAAAATATTACTTTGAAAAGCTGGAGCAGATTGTGGTCTGTGAACTGTTAACAACCTCATCACAATGTGGACTATCAGAACCCACCAAACCCTCACCAACCCCCACGTGACGGGTGTGAAACAACCAAAACAAAGCAGTGAGGGGTGAGAAGGACTCCAGACCCTGATATGGCTCTTGCTCAGGACTGTGGTGTGAGGGAGGGACAATGAAACTTTCTAATTGCCAGGCATTTCTTTGTGGCCAAGAAAGCACTAGAGTTGGAAAAGTAATCTTTATTTAAAAAATAAAAAGAGCAACAAACCCCAAATGTTCTGCAGTAAACCCCTTGTGATGAGTCGTCCCAACGCGTGTGCGGTGTCCGTGCTGACCTCTGTGGAGCTCTGGGTGGGGGGACACCGGGCGGCACCCCCCTCCCCTGCTCCTGTCCTAGCCGGGAAGGCACCTCCCGGCCGGGAATGTCGCGCCGGAGCGGGACCATCGCCCACAGCGGGCACTTCTCCGGGTCCGTGTGTTCCAGCCCCCTCTGCCTCCTGCTCCGCTGGCCGGGGGCTGCCCCTGGGAGAAGCCATTCCCAGGATGGGGCTGGCCCGGAGCGTCCCTCGCCGGGAGCACCCGGGCTGCGGGAGAGGCGCTCGGAGCTGCGAAGGCGGAGTCGCTCCCGTGCGAGGTAAAACAAACCCAGTGAGACAAAGGAGTGGCAGCGGGTGATGGGGGTGCGAGTCAGTCCTCGGGGGGCTACACCAGCCCCGCTGCCTTCTCCTGCACGTTGTACTCCTTGCTCCTCTTCACCTTCCAGCTGATGAGGGCGAGCAGCACGGTGCCCACCACCTTGTAGCCCACCTGCAGCCCCAGGTACCTGCGGGAGAAGAGCGGGGAGATGCCACGGCCGCAGCTGGCGCTGGGCTGGGGCCGCTGCCCTGCCCGGGCCGGGGCTCGGGGTACCTGTTGCGGAGGAAGTCGTTGTTGTAGTAGGCGCAGAAGCGGCCGTGGGGGCACTGCGGCTGCCAGTGGATGCAGGAGGAGTCGATGAGCGCTCCGAACACGGCCGGGGCCGGCAGCCAGGCTGGAGGGAGGACAGGATGGAGTCAGGTGCTGCTCCCGAGGAGGTTCAGTGCCTCCTGCGGCCGCAGCAGAGCCCCAGCCTCATTCGGAGAGGAGCACTCACCCAGCAGCCGCATTAGTAAGAACTGGACTCCGATGGCGAACGACTTCTCATCCTGGTTCACCACCCTGCAGGGGAGAAGCCACGGGAGGTCAGAGCTGCTGGATCTGGCCCAGACTCGGGCTGGGTGCACGGCGATGATATCCCGTTGGTCCCAACACGGGAAGGCATCTCATCGGCTCCCCCCTGGGACTCGGGCCCCCCCCACTGCTCACCGTAACACCATCATGTAGAGAGGGTTGTGGGACAGGCAGGCGACCAGGGCAGCAAAGGAGATGAGGAATATGGCAGGAAGGAGCATGTGGGAGCAGCTGACCGGACAGGAGCCTGCGGAGGTGGAGAACTCACTCCCAAGCAGGGAACAGTGCGTGTAGATCTGTCGGAAACGTTTGGAATGAAACAGACGTCAGACTCCCAGCGCCAGGAGCAGGTTTCTCGTCCCACATCCCTTTGCAGGACACCGACAAAAGCACCAGCTCCAGTTTTAAGGCACAGCCATGACACCCTGGAATGGGATTTGCCTGTTCCTCCAAGCAGATTCCCAGGGCATTACAGCAGTTCTCCACGGCACCTTCCCAGGGCTCAGCACACCGTGTAGAAAAGGTTCCACCCCTTTATTGCATTTGTTGTGTTCCTGCAGCATCACTCCGCTGTTCCCAGCAAGGGAAACCACTTGCTCTACTCACCACTTGTTTGGGATTGGAGGAATTCGTGGTGCTGCTGGTGCAGCCGGCGAAGCAGGGTGAGATGTACTCCGTGGTGTTTTCCCTGCACACTGGATGGAAGATGTGCTTAGAGCACTGGCACCCAGTCGGCACCTTAATCTGCGGCTGGGAATTCGGTGTCCTGCCAGAAAGGAGGGAGAAAAATTGGAAAAAAATTAAGAAATAGGATAGGAGGAATTAAAAAAAAAAAAAAATCCCTCTTACTAGTTGATCAGTTTCCCTATTCCTGTTTGGGCTGGGACACTGCCAGCAGCAGCCTGGCCTTCTGCCAGCCCCTGATCCCTGCAGGTACCTCTGGAAGTGTGCAGTGAATGTCACAGGAATTATGTTATGTCTACAAACAAGTACTCACAGGCTTCTTTTCTTTTCTTTTTTTTTTTTTTTTTTT
>VZTJ01004580.1:38951-150517 GCA_013397795.1 Orthonyx spaldingii
TTTTTGTCCAGCTGACAATTAATCAGCCAGAAGCCTGGAGAAATGAATCTGGGCTCCATCCAGAGCTGCACAGATGTGTGAACAGCTGGAAACACCACACGGACACAAACTGAAAGTGGGCATGTTCCCAAACAGGCCTGATGAGTGTGGAAGTGAGAGGACAAACCCAGTGATCTGTCCTGTCTTCCCTCACTCTCTCAAGGAGTGCATCTGCTGGAGTCTCACAGCCCGAATCCTGCAGGAATGTGGGATGGGGCTGCTCCACCTCCTGTGGGAAGATGGCATCAGAAATCTCTTCCTTGCTGGCAGTGCACTTGGAAATGAGCTCAATGCACTTGACATCAAGCCTTGGTCATATCTAAATGTCATTTTTATCTTAAGAAGTCACGGTAAGAGCCAAAAATATCAGCTGAGGTGAGGAGAAAGGTGATGGCCAGCTGGAACACTGGGAGCATGTGATGTGACGTGGACACAATATTACTAATTTTCCCCTAAAAAATCCATAGAGAAAAAATACACCCTGCTTGTTTGGCCTGGAAAATGATGGATAAATGCCCTCCTGAGCTCTCTGGGCTGTGAAGCACCTAGATCTTCTCCATGTGGTGGGATCAAGGAGCAAGCAGCAGCATGGTGATGCCTTCTGCCCCTCCAGCAGCGTGTGTCCCTCCCCACGGGTAAGAGCTGGAGAAACCAAGAGCTGGGAACAGCACCTGCATTACCTGGGGTGGTAGATGCCCTCGATGTGCCCTGTGGAGCAGCCCATGAAGAAAATGGGCAGGCAGATGAGGATGGAGAACATGAGCACCATGACGGCGAAGCGCGGGATGGCCCGCAGAGAGAAGGAGAAGCGCTTCATGATGATCCCTCCCAGCAGCATCCCGAGCGCCGCCGCCGGCAGGTTCACGGCTCCTGCAGAGGAATGGAGCCATCAGGGGCGTCCTGCCTGCCCAGAACCCTTCCATGGGCATGGAGCGGCTCTCTGGACCTCACAGCAGTTGGGAGAGCCCACAGATCCCTCTATTATCCAAGCCAGCCCAAACCCAAGACAGCTGGAGAACCTCAGGTCACAAAATTCACCAACCACCCAAGGTGAACCCCAGGTCTCATCCAAAAATGAGCTCTCAGTGACTTCCTCTCCAGGATTTTAAAAGCCTGGGGAATACGGGCAGTTGGCTCCCTGCTGATGGATATTTTTTGCGTCCATCCATGCTCACCTATGAGGAAGTTGGCATAGGAGGGCGAGGCACTGTACTGCTTCTCCAGGAATTTGCTAAGGAAGGTGGCCAGACCCGCAATGACGGAGGAGAAGCTGCACTGAGCCAGCACCAGGAGGATGAAGAGGGGGTTGAGCAGCAGCCTGAGGAAGATCTTTGGGAATCCTACAGGGAAACCACAGCAAAAATGTCTTTTAGGTGTGTGATCCCCACAGCAGTGATTTGTACTGGGAAGAAACCCCCACTCTTAGCCTGTTCCCAGTAAGGATGTCTGTGGGATGGTGACGATCTACTGGGCCATGGGAAAGCGGGAGGGGAGACACCCTATGTGTCCCAGCAGCTGGCAGGACTATGGATGTGTTTTCGTGGTGGGACATTGTGTCCTCTGGCCCTGTCAGCAGAGGCAGATGGACTCTGGGAGCAGCTCTGTTTATTTGGTCTCTTATGAGTTTTCTAATTAGCAGAGAGTGGTGGAGAGCCAGCATCCATTAAAGCCCAAAGAGAGGAGAAGAGGGAACTGGCAGCTCCAGTATACGACTGTGGTGGAGGAAGAGGCAAGGAGGGAGGGGCTTTAGCTGGGAAGAAATCATCCTGGAGCTAAAAGAGTCATTAATCTGGTCCCTTAGCAGTGACATCCCTCTCAAGCCTGTTTTGGCTCCACATAAACAGTGTCAGCTGCAGTGGGGTGACCTTGTTGAGGAGCTGGTGGCGCCGGCAGCCCCGCGCCCACTCCCAGAGCTGGGGTGAAACCTCACAGCGACCCTTTGCCAGCACACTTGTACCACTTTAAGGTCCTCAGCACAAAATTGGAAACAGTTCAGGCCCCACAGAAGAGGTCTGTAGTCGGAGTGAGGCTGTGCCCACCTTCCTGTGGTCCTTAGGCCCTCATGGTCCACACACGGTACTGGACTCCCAAGGACTGCCAACAAGTCCCCTTGGTGTGGATCTGCCAGCATGGTGGTTCCCACCCACCCAGAATGGCCCAGTATCCCCATCCACCCTCGCCTGGACCCGCCAGCACTTTACTTTTTATAAACTTCAGCAGGGAGGTCTCTTCAGCTGCCCCTGTCTCCATCTTCCTGAGCATCCCGGCCTCCGTGTTCCGCTCCTGGGAGGGGAGAGAGCAGCCTGTGCTGAGAGGGGCTGGCACTGTTCTGGTGCAGGGAGGTTCAGGAGGGGCAGGGTCTGTCCCAGGGGCCTCTGACCCCCAGCCAAGCCCGACAATTACAGCAAAGCCCCATCCCATGTGCTCTGAGCACTTCTCCAGGCTGGGCGAGCTGGGGTGTTCACCGGGAGCAGAGAAGGCTTTGGGGAGAGCCCCTCCCAGTGCCTAAAGGGGCTCCAAGAGAACTGGAAAGGGACTTTGGACAAGGGCCTGGAGTGCCAGGACAAGGGGGAATGGCTTCCCACTGCCATTAGGGTTAATGGGATCTTGGGAAGAAAATTTTCCCTGTGAGGGTGGTGAGGCCCTGGCACAGGGTGCCCAGAGAA
The DNA here is from genome assembly GCA_013397795.1 of Orthonyx spaldingii. Taxonomy (NCBI): domain Eukaryota; kingdom Metazoa; phylum Chordata; class Aves; order Passeriformes; family Orthonychidae; genus Orthonyx; species Orthonyx spaldingii. The sequence goes on from VZTJ01004580.1 coordinate 41,657, forward strand.
GCTGTGGCTGCCCCATCCCTGGAATGTCCAAGGCCAGGTTGGACATTGGGGCTGGGAGCACCCTGGGACAGTGGAAGGTGTCCCTGCCCCAGGCAGGGGTGGGACTGGATGAGCTTTAAGGTCCCTTCCCACCCAAACCATTCTGGGATTCTATGATTAAAGGGGTGAATTATCTCAAACATCACTGTGGCCCCTGAGAAGAATAGCAAGACAACAGCTTGTTGTTGGGTGGTTTTAAGAACTCAGAAATCTTTCCTCTCCTGAACCCTGACAAGAGACCTCTCCTTTAACTCTGCAAAAAGTCTGAAAACGAAAGTTGGAGACAGCTCAGCTCAAGTCTGGGCAGACCTTTAGTCATAACTGTGAAATATCTTGGATTTGATTTTACTTTTAAAGAACTGATAGTAAACAATTTCAAAACAGAACCAAAGTATTTTTGTAACACAACCAGCAGGGTTTGGCTTTGAAAACACCAAAATTATACATGTTAGTTATTTTCCATCTTTTAAAATTTGCTTTAATGCCGGTCTCCCTTCCTCCCTCCCACCCCTCTCCTCTGGGGGCAGGTATTCCCTCCCTGAGCGCCATCCCTGGCTCCAGGACATTCCAGCCTCTGGAGATGAGGTCTCACCTCTCCTTTCAGCATGTACCGAGGGAAGAAGAAGTAGGGGATGGAGGTGAGCACCAAGCAGCCCGAGGAGATGAGCAGCCCCAGCCACCAGGCTCCGATCCACCGCTGGTCACTTGGCGTCAGGTCCACTGTCATTGCAAGACACAAGGACACACTGTAAGAGCGCCAAGGGTGAGAGGGACAAATCTCCATGAAAATATGGACTGGTGGAATATGAAGAGTCCCTGTGTGCTCTCCACTGGCATGTAAGAGCAAATGGATGGAGGTGGGAGCTCCCACCAGTGTTGGCATCAAGACCAGCCCTGGTTGTGTTTGACCTCCTTTTCCTGGCCAGGAGTCTGCACTGCCACCCATTCCAGCTGCACCCAGAAGCCTCCCAGGTGACTGCAGGATGGATTTGGTCAGCATGGAAGCAGCTGGTGGCACAGGTTCAACTCTACCCCCTGAGCCAGCCAGGGAGGCAGCAATTACAGGGGCCCGACTCCATCCTCTGCCTGGAGAACACTGTGGGTTGGACCTTGCTGCCCGCCAGGGGTGCTGAGCCAAGATAGGGACTGCGAAGGGGCACTCTGCTTTCCTGGAAAAAGTTCCTTTCCCATTGTTCCAGGTTTGGTCACTTTCTGCTTGCAGGGACCAAGGGAAGGCCCTGTGCTGGCAGAAGCTCCTGATTTCCGAGTGGACCAAACTCCGGGCGCCTTCTCCGGAAAAAGGAGGAGAAGGTGAGAGCCGCTCTGTCTCCAGCACACACATCCTTTGACTGGGCCAAGCGATGCTCACAGGAGCTTTGACAGATTGCTTGGCTTGGCTTGGCTTGGCGTGGGGACTGTGGCTGCCCACGGCCGGGATGTGGCGGCTGGGAAGGAACCAGCGGCCGGCTCCGAGCAGGAGCTCCGTGCCAGGGTGTGACAGGAGAGCAGCCCACACCCCACTGAAACAATCATCCCACTTCCCCAAACAGGACCACTCCACTTGGAGCTCGGACGTCATCATGGAGCGACCGGGCAGAGGCTGCTAAATCCGTCTGCCGCCGCGGGGAGTGGGCCAAGGCTTTTTGGCGTTTCCTGTCCATGTTCATTTATTATTCTTATCAGGCACCGGACAGAAATGTCAGGCAGGCTCTGATCTCTCTAAGGAAACACAGGAAAAGCCACATTAATGATGGAGCTGGGGAGAATTCTTTAGTGATTAAGTTACCAGAAATAATAAGCACACGCTGTGGATAAAGCAAAGTATCCCTGCGGTGGCATCAGCTTGGTCCCCCTCTCTGCAGGTGAAGGGTGCTGGGGAGGAGGATGAGCAGACTCAAACTCCCTGTGGGCAGTTGTTGTCTTCTCCATCCCTGGATTCCTCAGATTTCCCTGCTCCTCTCCACCGCCATGCTGGGGTTGTGTGATACTTCCTCAGTGTGGTGGAAGTGGGCAGACCCCAGCCATGACCTCCAGTGCAGCACCATGAGCTGGGCTTTGGAATGTCCCTACCCCAGGCTCTGCTTCAGTGGTGGTGTCAGGGCCACCACATTTTTATGGGGTGATGGAGGGGAGGAGTATGCTGGGGGTGCTTTTCCAGGTTGGGTCTTCCCAGGATAGTGGGTTTTATGGGTCACAGGACTGGTGGCTTCTGTCACCTTTTATCTCAGAGAGACCTTCTGACCCACAGAGGGTCTTTAGGACCATTGCTACCTGAGCAATACTCACCCGTGCCAACCCTTCCGATGTCCACGAAGAGCCGCAGCACCACGGATCCCAGCAAGAATCCAAAGGCAGGGCCAAACACGGCGATGGCAAAGAGGATGGCTGCGAAAGGAAGCAGAGAGAGCCCATGTGAGCAGGGAGTGGTAGTTTCTATGCAGATATGGCTTCTGTCTTCCCAGGAGAGGCAGGAATGGTAATACAACACAGAAAGGGGAGAAACCACCCTTCGCCATGCTGCAGATGGTCAGAAGGTGCCCACTGCCTGACACTGAAGGTGGTGTTCATCTGACAGGAACAAGAGGGGGAAGGCAGCCGCCTGCAGAAAAAGTCCTTCGCTCTGCTGCCATCAAGGCTTTGCTGACACAGTACAAGTTGTCAGCCACACCATGAATATTCATGATATTCATGAACCCCAGGGAGCAGCAGGACAGTGACATCCTGGGCTCACACAGGTGATTGAGACCTTCATTTCCTCTAGGATGCCAAGGAGCCAAACCCATCCTAATCCTCAGATCCAGGGAAAACCATGTGGTGCAAACATCAGGATAGGTGAAAGATTCAAAGGGCAAAAAGGCCACCAGAGCACCCTGGGTGCAGCTGAATCCTCCCATTCCAAAATAGATAACCCATAAGGTCACAACATTTTTTTGACTCATTTGCAATGACAGGATCCAAGCTCCCTCCTTGAAAGAAAGTCTTTGCACAACCTTCTCAAAATGTTAAAGAGGAGATGGTGAGCTTGAGCTGCATCAGCCATAAAATGAAACAGGACTTGGGGCGATGGCATTTCTGCTGTATTGAGGCAACTCAGACCCCCCAGAGCCATCCACCCTGACAGACAATCCCACAGCCCTAAAGGGACCACCTGCATTATAAACAACACGCCAGTCTCACTTTCCTTCATCTTCAGGACCTTTCAGGTTCCTTCAGTTATCTTTCCTTCATTTTCCTTGCAGATTTGGGAATTCCAAGGGATCAGTGGGACAATTCATTGGAATGGTGATTCCTCACTGCAGAGGGAGGAGAAGGATGCTGGGGCTTGGAACAACCTGGGATAGTGGAAGGCGTCCCTGCCCATGGCAGGGGGTGGAGCTGGATGAGCTTTCAGGTCCCTTCCAACCCAAACCATCCTGGGAACAAAACAAGACACAGCAACGGCCCCACTTACCAACATACAGTGGGGAATTGTTGGCGTCTGCGAAGTCGTCCACGTAGGATATCCCAAAGGGCTGGATGGGCACAGTCCCGATGCCAGCCAGCAGCTGGGCAATGACCATCATGGCCCACATGCTGCTGGCCTCCTTCTGGGGGTCCTGGGTGGTGTTTGGGCACACATCTTTCTTCTCTGCTTGGCACAGCTCAAACTGCCCCCGGCTTTTGTTACCTGGAAGGGAGAAAAATAAGCATTACAACACTGGGTACATCCCCTGCCTCCTTCCACACTGAATCCCCAAATAGCAGGAATCTCCCAAACTTGCTGAGTAGGCACAAACTGCTGGGTTTTGGATGGATTACTCATTTTATTCAGCAGTTCTCATCACCTATCCCTTCCTTGGGAGCATTACCCTGACTGAGGTCAGGGTAGCAAACAACCAGGCTGTGATTTTAATGAAACTTCATGCCGTGAGTTCATGCCGTGGAGTGAGGGTGCTCTGGGTTTAATGAGGGCAGACCTAACCCACAGCTGTTTTTGCTGTCTGTGGTCTCTGCTCCCTTGTGGTACCTGGGCAGGAACAGGGAGCGATGCCCTCTGGGGCCAGCTGGCTGCCCTAAGCAGGACACCCTGCCCTGAATCTCTGTTGCCCCCATGGCTCAGGAGCAGCCCAGCTCCTTCCAAAACATGGGCCTTGCTTCTTGCTACAGCCCAGATAGGGGGGTCTTCACCCTGCTCCAGCCTGCCATGGAAACTCCAGCCAGGAATGAAGTATCTTCAGGGGCTGTTCACAAACTGAATTTGTTCTTTTCCATCATCAGGCAATCCTCATAATGTCAATATCTTTGCCCTGTCTGTCTGTTTTTGCAGTCTGTCCTCTAATCCTGTTCTGTTTACCAAAGGTGTTGTGCAAGAATAGTGCTCTGTACAGAACTTTGGGGTCAAACACAAGTGTTGGTACTTTCCTTTGACCTTTTCAGTGATTTTTGATTATGCTTCCATGGTTGTACACAAGTCTAACACTAATCAATTGGTGCATTAGCATTACTTGACCAATGCATAGTTCCTGTCCAGTTTCCTTATTGCTGTACCTATTCATCCACACAGGGAGCACAGCTCCAGGCAGGGAGCAGGGTGGTACCTGGTCCTTCCTCATTTCCTTCGCAGTAAGAGCAGTCCCTGTCCCAAATCCTGACCTGTCCATGAATTTAAGCTGCTGGAAAACTTGGCATCTGATGCCTGATTTACTCTCCAAACTCAAAAATTCTGGGATGGGGACAAGCAGAGTGCTGGCTTTCAGAGGTGGCAATTTCCGTGGAGCCTAAGGCTCATCAGCATTCTGAGGATTTAGGGACCAAACCACTTTGGAAAGACCAAAGCCAGCCTTGTGGCAGGTGATGCAGGTTCTTCTGCTCCTTCCATTCTGCATGGAAAATAGAGCTGTCATCATACACACGAGCATGTTCCCAAAGCCTTCCCAGATAAAGCAGCGACCTTTCTTAGTGTAGATCATTAGGATCCTGGCTAGAGCAGAACAGGCCGTGGGGACAGGGGAGCTTTTTCACAGAATTCCAGGATGGTTTGGGTTGGAAGGGACCTTAAAGCCCATCTCATTCCACCCCATGCCATGGGCAGGGACACCTTCCACTGTCCCACGTTGCTCCAAGCCCCATCCAACCTGGCCTTGGACACTTCCAGAGATCCAGGGGCAGCCACAGCTACTCTGGGCAGCCTGTGCCAGGGCCTCACCACCTCACAGGGAAGAATTTCTCCCGAATATCTAATCTAAACCTACTCTCTCTGAGAAGCTGTGGCTGCACCATTCCTGGATGTGTTCAAGGACAGACTTGGAGCAACCTGGTCTAGTAGAAGGTGTCCTTGCCCATGGCAGGGGGTGGAATGAGATGGTCTTTAATGTCCCTTCCAAATCAAATCATTCCATGATTTTACAACAACAGCTGGAATAACACGTGCAGGAGAGGCAGAAGAAATCCCACATGCAATTTTTTGCATTCAGAAGGGGTTTCAGAGCTGTAATGAAGTGAAGTTTAATTAGGAACTGCCCACCTTAAATCTCTGCCTCCAAGCACTGTATAAATCGTGTGTGCCCTGGAAACACACCCTTTTTTTGGGCAGTCACGCATAACCCATCCCAGAGGAGCTGGATCTGGTCTGTGGGGCACAGCTGGTGGCACTCACCGGTGCTGAGCGCGGTGTACTCGTAGGGACCTGACAGGAAGTGGGGCAGGGTGAGCAGGAAGGCGCCCAGCGCCAGCAGCAGCCCCCCCATGCCGATCACCCGCGGGCGGTGCACTCGGCTGCCGAAGTAGCTGACGAAGATGATGAGCACCACGTTGCCGATCTGGAAAAGGCACAGAGAAACATGGGGAATATGAGAAAACACCACGGAGGACATCCAGACCCTGTGGCTGTGTCTGGGTGGGTGGACAGGTCTCTCATCAGGAGCTGTTTCACCCTCACAGGAGCATCCCTTTGCCCTGGGTGTTCACAGTACATCAGTGCTCCCTTCTCACCTCCAGCCAGAGGGTCACTCCTTGGCCTCGGCCACCTCTGTGCGTCCCTGGTTGGCACAAATGGCATCACAGTCTCCCTGTGGTCTGGCTGGGGCTTTTTTCAGCACCCACAGCTGTTTCCCACCTCACTGAATCCTTTAGGTTGGAAAACCCCTCTAAGACTATCAAGTCCAACCGCTCCCCCAGCACTGCCAAGGCCACCACTGCCCCATGTCCCCAAGTGCCACATCCACATGTCTGTTAAATCCCTTCGGGGTGGGGACTCTACCCCTGCCCTGGGCAGCTGTGCCAGGGCTGGACAGCCCTTTTAGGGAAGAAATTTTCTCTCATACACAAACTAAACTTCTCCTGGCACAACTTGAGGCCATTCCTCTTGTCCTGTCCCTTGTTCCTTGGGAGAAGAGATCGACCAGTGTGGCATAAACTGACAATTCCTCCAAAACCAGCAAGCAATGAAACATATTGCCTCTGTTCCTGTGACTCAGACAGACATGAGCCCTGCCACAAAATCCAGCTCACTGCAAATATTTGTGACCCTGGACATTTGCAACTGTAGACAGCATCAGCTAAAAAGCCATGAAACCATGCAGCTCACTCAGGCCAGTGGGTGAACACAACAAAGTTGCCATTACGTGGGATTTGACAGCTTGGGACAAACTAAACATAATTTTAACTAGGGCAAGCTGAAGCTGTCCCTGCATTGCAGGGAGTTGGGCAAGATGGCCTTTAAAGATCCCTTCCAACCCAAACCATTCTGCGCTTCTATGTATGGCTAAGAAAACTTTGTATTTATGTTTGCATGGGCTCTCTTGTTTGTCTCTTTGTGGGTTTTGTTCTTGGAATTGCTGCAGGCACCAACGCAGTAAGATTGTTTTCCTGGACAGGCAGGGCAGCTCACACAGTCACAGACAGCAGAAAGTCTCAGTGGGCTCTGAGACATCTCTTTAAGCCCAGATGTTCATGCTGGTTGGGGTAAGACCTGGGCATCCACTTCCCCAAGGATCCAGGAAGGTTCCCAGTGTCCAGCTTCTTGATGGAGCAGCCCATGTGCTCACCAGGGAGCTCACGAACAAGTGCGCTGCCACTTGGTGCCACCAAAAAAAGTCTCTGCCAGGAGGTCTTTTCCTGGCGTTTGCTAGGCCTTGAAGAGCTACTAGGAAGGACAGAATTCCTGAAAATGTGAACGAGAACTTATTCCAAGGGATTTCTTGATTAGAAAGTGTTTGTGACAAAATCCTCAGCCAGCTCAGCAATATGCCTTAAACTGCCAGAGGTCAGATGGGATATTGGGAAGGTGTGAGGGTGGGGAGGCCCTGGCACAGGGTGCCCGGAGAAGCTGTGGCTGCCCCTGGATCCCCGGAAGTGTCCCAGGCTAGGCTGGATGGGGCTTGGAGCAACCTGGGACAGTGGAAGGTGTCCCTGCCATGGCAGGGGTGGAACAGGATTAACTGTAAGGTCCCTTCCAGCCCAAACCATTCTGGGATTCCATCCAGTGAAATTCAGCTCCTGTCCCAGGGCCGTCACCACGTGACCCTGTGTTCACCCCCTGGACATGGCAGAGCAGGATGAGGTGTGACCAGGTGTCCCAAGCACAGTCCAGCTGCTCCCCCGGCACTCGGAGGCCAAGGCAGCCCTGGGTGTGAGCAGCCCTGAGGCCCTGTTTTGGGAAGGTGCCCCCTACGTCCTGGCCACCCCTCGGGCCCTCCTCTCCCCTTACCTCGTGCAAGCTGGAGATGAACCCTGAAGAGAGGCTGGAGAGCCCAAAGCGCTTCTCGATGGTGGTGAGGCTGCTCTTGAAATAGGCGCTGTAGAGGAGCTGGGAGAGCTGGAGGAGCCCATGGCACAGCACAAACACCTGTGGGCAAACAAAGAGTGCCACCTCAGTGAGGACCCCATTGGAATCACAGGTTCATCGAGGTTGGAAAAGGCCTCCAAGGTAATCAGGTCCAACCTCTGACCAAGTACCGCCATGCCCACTAACCCATATTGAGAAGTGCCACATGTACTTGCTGTTTGAATGCTTCCAGGAATGGTGACTCCACCACTTCCCTGGGCAGCCTGTTCTAGCAATTAACCACTCTCAGTCAAGAACTTGCCCCGATATCCCATGTGAACCTCTCCATGCACCTCTTGAGGCCACATGAGACCACAGTGCCCTGCTGCTGCGTAACAGCTGGTTACCACATCCTGCATGAGTATATTCCAGCTGGCTTTGGCCAATGGCTGCTTCTCTGACACGGAGCGTCCTGGGATTCACTCAGCTGGAAAGGCGATTACCAGAACCTGCTCCAAGGGGTGTTGCTAGAAAAAGTCAGAAAAGGGCGTTAAAAGCCCCAGAGGGAGAGGATGAAATATGCACAGCATGGTCTCACTACTGGAAAACTCCAAAATAGTACTCCCAGCATCTTCCCTTGAGCTGGGCAGTGAGCCGAGCCAGGAGCCAAACCAAGCAGAGGCAGAGGAGGGAATACAGAGAGTTTGGGGAGAAGTCTGGTTTAAAGAGCCTGGGTGGGCTGTGAGACGAGAGCACTCCCAGCCAGAGATGCAAGAGGCAGCTCACAAGTGTCTTTTGATCTATATTTAGTCAGAACAGTTTTCCTTTATTTTTCTTGGAATGGAATGCATCCACACGGTGCCAAAAGTATTCTAAAATCAATTTTTAAAAAAGGAGGAGGGAAAAGGTCTTTTTATTTAGATTCACAGGAAATCAAATATTTGCTGAATACCGGAAGAGTGTCCCTCAAAGATAAGATTGGGAAGTGCAGGATGATGGATGGGGGATCAAAGGTACTGCAGGGCTGACAAATTCCTGATGTCCTTGGCCAGGAGAGCAGCAGTAGTCCTTATGAGTATTTATTTGTAAGGGCAGTAGCATCCAGTAGCCTTGACCCACTAAATGATTTTTAAAAACCCAAAAAAGACCAAAATTGTCCACCCAGCTTGGAGGATGCAAATTCCATAAGTGGGTGGAGTTGTGTTTTGGGAGCAGAGGAGGATGCAGGGCCAGGCCCAGGCACTGTATCAGAATTTGGGTAGAAGATGGGCAAGAAGATGGTTTCTTGGGGATCTTTCCCTGCAAGGGAGGAGAGATCCAGCCAGAAGACCTGGCTGGGAATATGGAAGCATAAGGGGTGGGAGAGATGCTGACAGACAGCAGAGGAGAAGAGGATGGAGATGAAGGAGAAGGAGAAAATGGGGCCTTGGCAGTGTGAGGGCAGGCTCGGAAAAACCTGGAGACCACAGAGAAGACAAAGAAGAAAGGCAAACACCCAAAAAATGAGGAAAGAAGGATCATGGGCACAAGCTGCCATCACAGAGTGCCCAGCCACATCTCGCAGGGGTGACAGCAGCCAGGCTGGCATCAGGCTGGCATTGCCATTGCAATAACCGGGAGAGGACAAAGTCCCCAGCTGGGACTTTGGCACAACAAAAAGCTGCAGAGCAGGAATTTGGGGTGTAACGTGGGAAATCCTCCCAGCCAGGGACAAAGTGGAAGTGAAATATCTGCCAGTAAGCTCTTGAAGCAGAATGACCTCTCCACCCTGCCACTATCAGCTCCCACACTCAAAATTCCATCCCAGCACAAAATCCTGCGAGTGGAAGCTGGATCTACCACCTTCCCCAGCCCTGAGCTGGAATCACTGTGGGCTGATCTGGAGCAGAGGGGTGACTCCTGGGAGGACGGGAACTGCAGAGGGGATCTTGTTGCCAGAGAACAACAATTTTTGTTGCTGCGGCTCCGGGGAGACCCTGCTGAAGCCACCGGAGCAAGGAGGGTCTGGCTGAACAGCAGCAGTGCGGGACTGCCCGAGCTGCAGAGCAGCTGGAAGCAGGGCTCTCCGGAGCCAGGCGTCAGCCAGGGAAGCAAAGCTGTTTACCAACAGGGAGGGAAGAGGGTGGATCACCACGGCCGAATTTAGCGCAGCAAATGTCAGCCTGATGCCAGGGCAGATGGGGAGACAGAGTGTCGGGGACACAGAGGATGCTGGCACGGAGGGAAGACGAGGAGGAGAGGCAGCCTAGTGCCCTGGAATGCTGGGGCTGGCAGGAGATGGGGTGGAGGCATGGAAGGACCATGGGAACCACAGCAGGAGAGGAGAGGGACAACCATGGATAGGGAGGGCAGGGAGGAAAAGGCAGAACTACCAGGAGATGGCCCAAGGTGTGTTTATGCCTTGGTGATAACATGGGATGGCCAAAATGGAGCCCTGGATCCTGAGATGCCTGGGAACGAGCTGGGGCTGCCTGCCTGGAGGGAAGGCAAGGTGGGAGAAATGCAACTGGAGAGCACCAACAAAGGGAGAGGAAAACCTTGGGGTGAGACCGCTTCCCCCTGCCCGTGGGTGCTTCTAATCCAGCTCTTGTCTGCAGGATTAACCCAAAAGGAGGCAAAGCCAGAGGGAGGATCCAGGGATGCGATCCCACTCCGAGACCACACAGCTGCCTTGGCCCTCGGGCGTGCAGAGCCCAGACAATGGCAGGGGAAAGGCAAGGGTGGTTTTTTACCTTGGGAAGAAGCTGCCACCCAAAGCAGCCAGAGAAAGGCAAAACAACCTTTGCTCCAGGACTCGTGCAGCTGGAGCGTGGCTTTTCCAGATGCACTCCAACTGTCTGGAGGTGAGAGAGGCCTGATTTAAGACTTCCCCAGACTCAGTTTTAATTAAAATAAGGACATCCCAAACCTTGAAGGCTCTGAGTGCAAAAAACTGGGAGAGGGCCTTACTTGGAGGGCTCCCCGAAGGAGCCTGTGCCCCCGCTGAGGCTGGTGGACATGAGAGGCACCGCTCTCCTGTGTCCCTCATGGGTCTCTCCCATCCCCGTCCTCCTTCCCACCCGTTCCCATCCCCACATGTTCACGCTGACCACCCACAGCTGCTGGTGCATGGAACCCAGCCCCGGCCTGGCCCTTCCAGCTGCTCCAGATGCGCTGTGCCGCCCCACGCACCCGCTGAGGAGGGGAGGGAGCTGCCGTAATCCGTCTTCCCTCATGACAAGAAGGGCTTCTCGAGGCAGAGCCAAGCTCATCTGCGGGGAGGTTTGGCTGACGCAGAGCCGACACGAGGGCGAGGGCGACGGCGCGGTGGGAGGCTGAGGAGTGCTGACCCTCCAGAGCAGAGGCTCCCACGGGAGCCTGGCGTATTTTTGGAGCAATTGCAGACAGGGGGAAGCCAAAGGCGTGCACCCACATGGCCCCCCCCCNCCCCCAAATCCCCCTGTAATCATCCCCATGCTTCCCTTGGAGCAATCCTGACTCCAGGCTGTGTAAACAGCACTTGACTCCTTTCCAAAGGGAGCTGCATTTCGAAGGGAAGCAAACTCTTGGGGGGACAGGCTGCTCCCCACACCCAGCACCTCCCAGGGCAGTGCTTTTTCCAAAGGAAGGGAAACCCACCCTATTGCAGGGAAGGGAAAGGACTGGTCCGTCCATGCTCTGGACAATGGGAGCTGGCAAGGATCAATCAAGCCCACCCTAAACCTCTGCCTGAGATGTGTCCAACAAATACTCAGGTTTCATTTCAAAGGAGTGAACCATCTCTGTGGAGCCTCCAGGAATCTCCAGGAGTCAGAATAAGACTCCTCCAGGCAGGAGCCTGACTGTGCTCTGCAGGGACCACAGGAGGATCCTGCTACGTGTGGCACGGCCATTGCTCCACCTGGAGGAGTGAGTTAAAGGTTAATTCCTTGCTCTGCTTCCACAGCTCATGTCCAAAGCCATCCCTCACCTCATTTTTCAGTGTCTTCCCCTTGGCAGCCCTGGTTGAAGATAAAGAGGGTGGAAATGTTGACAGCACTCGTGCTGACCTCCGTGCCCGGCATCCTTCCCACAGCAGTGGGGATGGGAAGAGCCAGGGCTTTGTTCATTAGATGGAACAAGGACTGCCTGGAGAGCTGGGGACCCTCACAGAACCCATCCAAGTGCTCCCAGGTGATGGAAGACACCAAGGTAGGACGTGGCCAAGAGCAAAATTAATCTGGCTGGAATAAACCTTTGGAAAAGACTAGGAGTAAGGATGCTCCATTAGCTATTTCCCTACATAGAGTACTATTGGAGTTGTGTCCAAACAAAATTGTTTGACCTTAGTGGAAAGTCAGAACATTTTTCTCCCAAAATCTGGAAATATGCCTCCCAAAGCAGGAGACTGCAAACTGCCCACCTCTGGAGACTCCCTTCACTTTAATTTCCTGAGTGTCCAAGAGGAAAAAGGAAAGGCGGGGGGGGAAATATAGGAATTAATAAGAATATCCCCAAAATTTTAATAAGGAGAAGACAGGGTGTTTGTTTCCGAATTTGTGTATGATCAGTTCTTACTATACTGGGAGATCGTCCTGCAGTGGGACAGCTGAGGTCACTCAGTCCGAAAGAAATCTATCAGCTGGAAATGGAAAGTGTAAGGATGTGTGGGGAGATATATCCCTCCTAGGCATCACTTTCCTATGGGCAGCTGTCTGGATTTATAGATCAAAAAGTACCACGAAAGATGAAAAAAAGCCCAGCATTTCCACAGAAGGAACCAAATACCCTGCACAGAGCTCATCCTTTAGAACAGAACCTCTGAGCCCGCTCCGATGGCAGAAGTTGGCTCCTAAGTGGGATTTCTATTAAAAATAATAAAGGAATATAAAAATTAACTGGATCGGGGATTGCCTGAAGCGTGCTGGAATGATGAAAGTCTGCTGCCAAGCCATGCACGTTTTACAACTCCAGCTGTCACGTGCAAGGACAATATTTGCTCTTTTTGCAACCAAGACAGACACGGGATTTCCTGGCTCTGTGTCCCGCCGGCTCTGCAAGGCCCCTGTGAGCCCAGCTTTGCCCAGAATGGAGGATTTTGGCTGCAGAGCACTGCTGGGACAGCCCCTCAGCATGTGATGCTTCCCAAAAAAAAATCACCTGCAAGATGGGTGCTGGGCATCTGGCAGCCCTTCCTCCCTCCGGCAGCTTGGGTAGTTGGGTCTTTGCTCCCTCACCTTTCCCGAAGGTCTCTTTTCATTCTGGGGCATCAGGAGCTGCTCAGGGTTTCGCTGAGGGCAGGTCCAGGCTGGCTGGGCCTGGCCTGCCCAGCAGTGTGTGCAAACACCCCTCCCGCCCGGCCAGCCGTGCCTCGTGCTCCCTATCAGCGTCACTCCTCTCCCGTCCTGCTCCCCATAATCTTATCTACACTGACCACTCCTTGCTCGTGTTTGGGCACCCAACCACCTCACCCCTCATAAAATTACCTTGTCTCAGGTCTCCTAGACCTTGATCCCACTAAACTTTCCAACCCATCTTTTTCCTTATCCCACTGCTGGCATAGCTGGCGAAGACCAGGTGGTTCTTCTCTCCTGGGGCCTGATCCCACCAAAAGCAGACACAAACACAGCGCTGGACCATCCAAACCCAGCCTGTCTGGTGCCACACCATCACCACAAACGCTGGCAGACCCCAGTCACCACAGGTCCTTGTCCCTGCATTACTCCACAAGAACCCTCCTTGTTTCTTTGCCACCAAACTCTCATCCAACCCACCATCCCTGCTTGCACAGTGCCCAGCACTGGCACATTGCTTCGATTTTCCTGCGTAAATCAATGGCTCTAATCAGCAATGCCTTTCTCCTTTCGGTGTTTCCCTCTCCAACCCTACAGCCATGCTGCCTCCATAGCTGTGACTTGATGAATCTCCTGTGCTGGCTAAACAAAGCAATTCATAATCTTTTCCAACAGGATATGAGAGCACAACTGGTACATCTCCAGGCTTCTGGAATACAGTCCTCAGCAAATTCCTTTAGTCCCTTGGAAGGAAGGGACAAAAAACTTGTCCTGCTGCTGTTGGGACCTCAGACCCCAAGGCCAGGCTCCTGTTTCCTCTGCGGGAGACATCCAGCCTCCCCAGGGAGGGGAGAGCCCCCTCTCCCGTTCACTGCTCCCTGCATGCCCCCAACACCTTCACCCCAGGATGCTTTCGAGCCTTGTCACACCCTGAGGGCCCACAGTCTCCTCCTGGCCTTGTTGTTCCCTCTCCCACTCTCTTCCATTCCCTCTCTCTCTCTGCCCCAGTACAACACTGAATTTAAACCTCTCCTAAGGCTTTTAAATCAATCCTAGGATCACCTTTGGCTGACATAAGTGAGAATGCTGTCCTCCTGTTTCCTTTTGTATTCCAGGCATGGTCTGCAGGCACGGAAAAAAAAGCTTCCCCCTGCCTGCACTCGCAACACTTTCACACTGCTCCTCTGTGCTCTCCAGCTTCCAGCTGAAACCAGTCCAGCTCCTCTAAATCAAAAGATAAAGTTCTCCTCCTTGTCATCTTTCTGGGGATCCCAAAATCAATTAAAATAGTTCAAAACCACGAATGAGACAGTAAAGGCGAAGAAGCCAAAATATCTGAGGCTCTGTAAACAGAGAATTCCTGTGAAATAATCCTTTTCCAGTGGTTGTCTGGGAGAGGAAAATGGGTATAGAATCATAGCATCATTAAGGTTGGAAAAGACCTCCAAGATCATCAAGCCCAACATGAGCCTAAATTACATGGCTGGGACTCTGGACTGGGGGGCAGTGATGGGGTTCCTGGCTGTGTGTGGGTGTCAAAAGGATCAACCACCTCCTCCACCTTTTAAATCTGTTTTAACCCTTCAGGCTGTGAGCGTCTTGGTGTCCCCAGTGCCACCAGGGGATGAAGGTTGGGTTCAGCCTGCATTTGCTGAGCAGCACAAGTGCAAGTCCCCAGAGCCCAGTGCCAGTCAGCACAACCCTGGGAGCTCTGGTGAATGTCCAAGCAGGGGGATGTCCCTGCTCATCACAGGAATCACAGAACCCTGGAATGGATTGGGTGGGAAGGGACCTTAAACCCCATCCAGTTCCCCCCCCTGCCATGGGCAGGGACACCTTCCACTGTCCCAGGTTGCTCCAAGCCCTGTCCAGCCTGGCCTTGGACACTTCCAGGGATCCAGGGGCAGCCACAGCTTCTCTGGGCACCCTGTGCCAGGGCCTCACCTCCCTCACAGGAAAGAATTTCTCCCCAATATCCCATCTAAATGTCTCATCATCACCCCCATCTCCACCACCACTGTGGGGTTACTGGGATGCTCCAGCTTTATGGCCGAGGCCAGAGTTCAGCAGCCCCAAAACCTCCCAGCCCCAGCGCCGGAAGGACTTTCGCGTTCTGCTCTATCTCTCCCAGGGGGACGGGGGTGGAAGCAGCGGGCAGAGGGCTCGGCAGCCCTTCCCAAAGATCCAGAGCAGCGCTGGGCTCGTTCCAGCGGTGAGGCACGGCCGGCAGCAAACACGGTCGGGCCGCGCCCGGCGGAGCCCGGCAGTATCAGCGCAGAGCGAGCCCGCTGGGTGTCATTGCTGCAGTCCTTAAAGGCCCACGTGTGACCGCGAGTGACTCCGGCAGCGCCGCACGGACCTGTCCCTCTCCAGAGGGAGCGGAGAGCAGCTGGGACCGCACGGGTCCGAGCCCACGGGGAATCGCTTCCCGAAGTGCAGCTGCACCGCGCCCGCATCCCGAGCAGCGGCTCCATCAATCCATCCCCATCCAGCTCTTCAGACCCCCACAGAATCCCTCAACCTGCCCCTTCCCACCAGGACTTTCCCTCCCTGATGCCCATCCCTAGCACCACTGTGTTCCCACTCCTCCAAACGTCAGTGGCAATGGGTCCAGTTCTGGAAAACACCCTGAGAGAGATGGGGTGCGGTGCAGGGGGTGGTGGTCCCTGTCACAGGGAACATTGAGGGGCAAGATGGTTTACATGGAAAACCAATTTGTTATTTTAGCCCCAACCCTGCAAAAGACTCCCTGAACATGATCCCAGCACAAGGGCTTTGGGGATTAAATATGAGCTTCGTAATTAAGGTTTCCAAGTCTTAATCATGTCCTTCCAAGCCTGTTGAAAGTAGGGAATTTTGTTGTGTTGGAAATACTGTCCCCATCAGAAGCTGCCATTGCCTGTACAAGGATGTTATACCTGACTAATTTAAATCCTTTTACAGCACCTGTGTTTGGGGGGGGGGGGGGGGGCAGTTGATGCCCTCAGCTTCCCAGACAATTTGGGGCTGGATGAAGCTTTTTTATAATCCATCATCACAGCACCAGTGGCTTCTTGTACAAACAAGAGCTACAAACCCCTTCAAAACCAGATATTGACCGTGCCGTGCCCGCTGATGACCATTCACTCCAAACCTTCCCAAACCTGGAAATTCCACTGTGATGTCCTACTCATTTTTGGGGGCTGAGGGGACTGACACTGCACACAGGCTGTTGCTTTCTGACCCTGAAGCAGTTCTTTTGTTAATGTATATATTTTTTATGCAAATGTCACAGGACAGGAAGAGTGAATAGGCCAGGAAAGTGTGGGGGATCTTGCTGCCTGTCAATTTATACATTTGCTCTTAAAAGCAAGAATATTTCTCCGAGGGATGAGTGTCCTGACTGCCCACCATCCCAGATGGAGCACATCATCCCTCTGGTGCCAACGAGCACGTTTGGATAGAGCTCAAACTGTTCCTCCACGTGCTTGCACGGCGCCCTGTCGGGCTGTTGACTTTTTAAACCAGAAAAAATTTTAAACCAGAAGTTTAAAAAAAAAAAGTTTAAAAAGCAATTTTAAAGCTTTTCTGCAGGCAATGGCTTTCCTGCCACCAGCAAAGTGACACCCCTGAGTCATTTGCCCTCGGCCAGATGCCCCTGAAAGGTCCCATCCAAGCGCCCTGGGGTGTGTGGGGTGCTGAGCACCCAGCCTGGCTCTGGGGCACCCACATCCCACACCCCATGACTGCCTGTGGGGTGCACAGACAGAGCAGCATTTATTTGTTGGGGCTTTTGACTTTTATCCAAAAGTTTGACATCCTGCAAGAGGGTTTGGCAATGGTTTTTCACTCCAGGCTATTTTTGCGTGCTGCCAGTTTCCAGGAAAGAGCACGAACTGCAAGGAGGGCTCCAGTTTTGGGTGATTTTACTCACCCCGAGTCATGGGCATTACTGAAGCAGCTCAGAGGGGACCCAGGAGCGCATTTTGCACCTCCAGCAGAGCAGGGGACAGGTCAGCAATCCCCTCCAGAGGAACACCAGTGTAGCCCAGAGGCAGCCCCAAATCACCCAGGGTAATCTCAAGCCCTTTCTTCTGGACCCAGCAGCCAAAAATTGCCATCAAGTCTCCTCCTGGAATAGCCCAGTCTGGGCACCTTCAGGGGTGTAGCACTGGGGACATCATCTGGGATGATGCCTCCAGCCCTGGGAGCTCTCAGGAGGAGGAGCAGCCGCTTGGGAACAGCCCCGCGGTACCCTACAGCATTCCCACAGAACTCCAGCACAGCCCAGGGGGAGTGGGCAGCACCGTCCTTTACACAGGGTGAGGGCAAACAAACCCACCCCGACCACACGGCCACACATCCTGAAAACCCCGGGCTGGGGAGCGCTGGCAAACCACAGCACAGCCGCTGGGATCCAGGAACACCCGTGGGAAACCACAGCCCGCCCTGGCACCCCCGGCACCCCCGGCACGAGGGGGTCCTGCCGCCGGTGGCCTCGCACATCCCCGGAGCTGCTCCGCCCACGGAGTTCCCCAAAACCGCACCTGGCTGCTCCGGGTGCCGATGTGCGGAGGTGCTGTCAAGCGAGGCACGAAAATCCCCCCCTGCCAGGGACATCCAGGCGGATGTCCCGAGGACAGGAACCTGCACGTGCAGCAGCCTCGGTGCACATCCAAAAACGGGCCAAAAAGCGGTGGAAAAAGCCAGGTGAGGGGTGGTGTAAAGCCAGGATGTGAAATGTGCCACACGGCCGGGGTGAGCAGTGTGTTCTCACCGAGCTCAGGAGCCTGGAGCTCAGGCAGGTGCCGCTCTCAGCTGACAGCAGGTGAGGAGCTGGGCAGCCAGCACCGGCAAACCCACTTCAACACACCGAGCTTTTGTTTCTGTCACTCAAAAAGCTCTGCTCACCCAAGGTTTTAAAGCAAGCCCGTATCAATCTAGGGCAGTGCTTTCTTTTCACACCAGGATGTGGTTAATCATTCCCCGAGCAGCAGCACACCGTGTACCAGACGCTGTGGGGAAGCTCACGGAGAGCTGCTCCATGGGGTGAAACACCCCCGTGCCGTGCAGGGCATCACTCCGAGCCCCCCGAGCCCCCTGGCCCTTCCCACGCACCTAGCAGGGCGGGATTACCCAGCACTGCCCCAGGAGCAGCTGATGTTCAAATTCTGCATCCTCAAACACCCTTCGTGTCACCCGCGGTACGCACGGGGGCCTGGGGATGCTGGGATGGGCTGGGGACCCTCTCCAGGCAGGTATCCCCCTCCCTCCCTCCCACCCCGCCAGCATCCCNGAAGATACTCCTGGAGCAGGTGCTGGAGCTCTTGGGGATGTCAGCTGGGGATTTGCCAACTTCAGGGTGGACTCCCATGGCGAGGGCTTGCCGGGCTGTGCGTGGGCTCCCGCCGCTGTCCGGCCCGTCCCGCCGCCCGCACGGACCGTGCCGAAATCCCTCCGAGGCTGCGAGTGAACCAAGCAGCGGGAGCGTCAAGTTTTTATAAGTCGGCTCCCGGGAGCGATGATGAAACGNNGGGAGCGATGATGAAACGCTTTCTCCTCCCTCTTTTGCTTTGTGCACCGAGGGAACTTTAAAGTCGCAGGAAGCAGAGCAGGGAGCAGGTGGGAGCGAGGGTTCGGCGAGCCCCGGACCCTGCGGGAGCGGGGGTGTGGGAGTGTAACAATGCTCTGCCCACTCCTGGGGACACCCAGCGCCCCGAGCCGCCGCTGGGCTCGTGTGCCAGGCTGCAGGACGCGGCTGGATAAGGAAAAGGCGCTGGCAGCAGAGTCTTCCCGCAGGCAAAACCACTGGGATTTTAATTCAAAGGCCTCCTGAAGGGGCGAGAGGAAGGGGAGGCACCTTTTGGCAACTGAGATTTGGCTTCCAGATGGTGGGGGGAGCGGGGGGGGGGGAAACTGTGTGGCCAGATGGAGAAATCCTGTCCCTGGGTTGAGGGGTTTTGGAGAGAAAAAAAAATCTGTGTTTGTTTTCATAGAAAAAGCTGCATTTGTGAAGCTCCTGAGCATTGGCTTTTTCACCAGCACCTCTCGGGGTTTTGTTTATGCAAAGCACTGATTTATTTTGCAAGCTCCTCTCAGGGGGAAACACGTCACAAGGAGAAGGGCAGGTTGATCCAGCCAGAGGAGAAACCAGCTTCAAGTGTTTTGTCCACATTATCGCTTTCCCTGTGTAAAGCAGGTGGGGAGAGCAGGGGGACAACACACGGAGCCCACCCTGGCTGTCCTGGGGCTGGAGAAATAAATCCCCGGATGGAGAAATAAATCCCTGGATGGTTTCCACCCCAGGAGGGCTGGTGGGTGCCCGTGTGCGGTGCCGAGGAGCCGAGCCCCTCTCGGGGCACCCCCGGCCCCGGGCCCGGCCGTGGGCGCTGAACACGAGAGGGTGCCTGGAACCCGTGGGAAGCGGCTCCCGGGCACCGCGTCCTCCTGCCACACGACCTCCAGGTGAGGACCCTCGGGACCTGGCCCCGCCCAGGGCACGGTGACAATCAGCACTGTGAAGGTAAAAAGAGCTTGTTTGGGCTGTCAGCTTCCCAGTTCCTGAACCTTGTCCCAGGACAGGTGGGTATCGCTGGCCTTGGGGTGGCAAAAGAAGAGTCCTTGTTTTCCAGCTCTCTTTGTCCACTCCCATCCACAAATTTGCCAGGTCTCAGGCTGAGACACGGCGTGAAGAGACCCTTTATTCCCCATCGGAGTTAGCCAAGCCCTTTTATCCAACATTCTATGGCAAGAAATGGAAGTTTCAGCCTTACCAAGAGAAAAGCTCAAGCAAACCAATATCTCTGCTCCGCTCCCATCCTCCCCAGGAGCCCAACGTGCCACTGACCTAATTTTTCAGGCAGTGCGTGATCCGCTCCCTGCTGGCCCCGTCCCTCCGTTTATTCTGCAGCAGCTGTGACGCTCGCTTTGTCATAACAACCCCTCCACGCAGCAGCTGTTCTGGCCACTGGCTCCAGCTTTTTCCTACGAATCTGTCTCCATGCAGCAAAACATAGCAGGGAAGATGCCTGACAGGTCTGAGCCCAGCCTGGCTCCAGGAAAAACCCCTGCCCTGATGCCCCGTGTCATGGATGGGGTTGGGCACCCTGTGAGGGTGGGGTTGGTAACCCCCACAAGGGGAGGCAAAAGGGAATTGGGACTCTCTGCATCTGCCTCTGGTGAACACCTCTGGGGGCTGGATGTTGCTGCCCCACTGGAATTGTTTAGATTGGAAAAGCCCTCTAAGACCATGGAGTCCAACTCTTCCCCCAGCGCTGCCCAGCCCAGCATTAACCCATGTTCCAAGTGCCACATCCACACCTCTGTTAAATCCCTTCAGGAATGGGGACTCCACCACTGCCCTGGGCAGCTGTTGGTGTTTAGAATCCTTCGTTTTGTTTTTCTTATCTTAGAGAATTTTTGCCCATACCTTGCAAAGACACCATAACGACTGGGTGCTTAGGAAACACAAAAGAAAGACTGTGTGGGTAAACACGTGAGTAGCTATTCCCTTACTGGGCATTCCCTCTCCGAAGTGAGCTGAGCTGGGAAAAGGGAAGTGGGGCAGCGGCTCGCTGTCTTGGCCTTTCAGCGTTCAGAGGAGAGGGAAACTGCAGTTACTTGGCGAGGACTCGTCACCACTGCAGGTTTCTGACTCCTGCTGCCTGCTTCTACTGTGAGTAGAGCTCTGCTCATGAGAGCAGCCATTGCACTGGGACCCATTTACCACCCTACTCCACTGAACAAAGGACCCTTCACCATCTGCTCTGGTGTTAAGGGGAAGGGAAAACCCGGGATCCCTGAGTCCCCTCCCCCTTCCAGGGAGCCAGCTTCTGCTGGTCTTGTTTTGGGAGCTGGGCTGCCCTGCCCAGCCCTGCCGCACCTCTGCTGCAGCTCCAGGGTTCTGGCTTAGAGGAGACCCCATTGCCATCCCTCCCTACTGGCCTGTCTGCCGGCACTGTGTGGGGAGAGCGGCCGAGCCTTGCGACACAGCGCCCCTGCAGCCCTGGAGGAGCCATCACCCCTGCCTGGCCCAGCCGCTGACAGAGCAAGGGGCTGTCCCTGGGGGTTTTCTGCCCTTTGTTGTGGTTACCAGTGCTGTTGTTTGTCTGCCTTGAGGTATATATGTAGATATATATATATATATATTAGTACAGAACTGTTATTCCTTTTCCCATATCATTGCTTGAAAGCCCCTTAATTTCAAAATTATACTAATTTGGAGGGAAGGGGATTACATTTCCTGTTTCAAGGGAGGCTCCTGCCTTCCTTAGCAGACACCTGTCTTCAAAACCAGGACAGCAGCCCCTTCCAAAACCTGACCACCCCTTCTGGAAAGGAATTTTCCTGAATATCCAATCTAAACCTCCCCTGGCACAGCCTGAGGCTGTTCCCTCTCCTCCTGTCCTGTCCCTGTTCCCTGGGAAAATTTATTTGATATAAGCATTAATTTAAAACCAGGCTTTAAAAAATTTAATATATAAAATGTTAATAAAATTCCTTTTCACAGAGTTCAGAAGAAACCTTATCCTGCAACTTATTCTAGAGCTGGTTTGCCTCTTGTCACCTGAGTCCCTCTCCAGCCTTTTATTTTCCATCTCTGAGAACCACAGAACAATTTGGGTTGGAAAAGCCCTCCCAGATCAAGTCCAACCATTCCCCCAGCACTGCCAAGGCCACCCATGGCCCCATGTGCCACATCCACAGGGCTTTTAAACCCCTCCAGGGTGGGGACTCCACCACTGCCCTGGGCAGCTGTGCCAGGGCTGGACAGTGCTTTGGGGACTGGAATTTTCCCTCATACCCAGTCTAAACCTCCCCTGGCCCAGCCTGAGGCCATTTCCCCTTGTCCTGTCCCTGTTCCCTGGGAGCAGAGCCCGACCCCCCCGGCTGCCCCCTCCTGTCGGGGACTTGTGCAGAGCCAGAAGGGCCCCCTGAGCCTCCTTCTCTCCAGGCTGAGCCCCTTTCCCAGCTCCCTCAGCCGCTCCTGGGGCTCCAGCCCCTTCATGGATGCAGGTCCATGGTGAGAACTGACCACACATCCCAGGCAGTGGCTGGAGCAGCCTCAGACGTGCTCGGAAACACAGGAGCTGTCCCCCCAGGCACCACTGTCCTCCCCAGGCCTGGCCACCCGCAGCAAGTCCCTGCTGGATCTCAGACATGGAGAGGTGCCCCAGCCGGGCCGATTTGCCAGAGGGCAGGGAGAAATGATGCTGGCAAACCACGTTGCCGTTGTATTTCCCAATGTGCCGCTCTTGCAATAGGTAAGGCAAGCAAACAGCCGGTTCATGCCCAGCCATGAGCCATGCACTGCACTGGGAACCCCAGGGGCTGCATGCCCTGCTGACCCTCCCCACACCACATCCTGGTCTGTGCTCCAGGAAGAGCTTCCAGGGAACGTTTTTCCTGAGCAGGAAGCACTGCCCAAGCCTAGGCAGCTTAAATAGCCATAGCAACACAATGAAAGCTGACAATCTGAATTTAAAGTCCAGTCACCTCTGACCATCGGAGAGCACTGCTGACATCCCCCAAGATTTTATCCCGCTGGAAGAGAAACTCCAGCCCTTGGACACACGTTCATCTCCACCTTTCTTACACTGCTTTTAAATCATGGACTTCAGATTGTTCAACAGGAGTAACAAAATGAGCTGCATGTGAGAAAATGGGGGTCTCCTGCCTCTTTTTGAGGTTTCTTTACTGCATTTCTCTTCCTCAGCAAGGAACAGCTCATCCTGAAGATGAGTTCACAGGAGGGAAGTGATTGATGGTGGTTCTGACAAGTGGAGGAGAGTTGGGTTTCACATTCATCATGCTTGGTCAGGGAGATAGGGTCGATGTTAAAGTGCCTGGCAGAAGAGATCCCACATGGGCAGGGTTTGGTTCGTTTTACAGGGATTCTGGGGCTGTGCTTCATCCTCAGCCCTTGAAATGAGCTCCTCCTCCAGCGGTCGTGCTCCCCTGGCCAAGGAATCAACTGGAAGGAGAATCCCTGGTGCCACTGACCGAGAGGAAATCAGCCACTTCAGTGGGCAAGGCTGAACCAGGTCACAGCATGTACCCAGCAGCTCAGCCTCCACCTCAGCCTTTTCCCTCATCCCAAACGAGCCACCAGTGGATGCCTCGTCTCCATATGAAACAGGCCCACCAGGCACATTTCCAGCTGCCAGACCAAACTGTCACTGGTGCAGCAGTGCAGGAGCTGAGACAAGTCCCCCTTTGAGGTGCTCACCTTATTCACAGAACATCAGAACCCTCTGAAACCACTTTCCTTCTGCTGGGGAGGAGATTGGGTCAAACCCTTCAACATGACCACGAGTAAAGAGAAGACTCTTTCCCCACATCCCGCTCCTCAGTTCTTTCCACCAAAGCTGATGCTTTCCTGGGCTGAGGACAAGGCTCACTCTGCTTCACCACCCAGCTTCCATCTGGCAGGGACTGAAGCACCTCTCTTTTCCTCCACGGTACCTCCAACCTGTCCTACTCAATTATTTGTTGCTGACTGGGCTTTAAAATCATAGAAATCCTGAAAAGGTTTGGGTTGGAAGGACCTTAAAGCCCAGCCAGTTCCACCCCCTGCCATGTGCAGGGACACCTTCTGCTATGCCAGGGTGCTCCAAGCCCCAAAGTCCAACCTGGCCTTGGACACTTCCAGGGATCCAGGGGCAGCCACAGCTTCTCTGAACCTTAAACATGGAAATTATTTTCTTTAGCTGTTCTGCCACCTCTAGAAGACCTCAGAGTGCTCTGACAGCCACCATTGAACGGAAATTAATTTGCTGGGGAAGCCAACACTAAGCCCCTGGGCTCCCAGGAGGTTTCAGAAATGCAAGTACACACATTGTGCTGGGAATGTGGATTAAGAGCCCCCTCCACATTACCAGAGCCAGTCCCTGGGGGTGCAGAGCGGCACACCAACCCCACCCCTGGAACCCCCATTTATTCTCCAGGGTTGGAGGGGGAACAAGGATTGGAGTGGCATCGGTGGTTGCTGCCAGTGCCTGTGGCTGGGAATTCCAGAGCTGGGTTTAATCTGCCAGCACTGTGGATTTGGAGCAGGAGTCCTGGTCAGGGGAAGTGCACAACTGTACCTGAAGAACAGGCTAGGCTGGCTCACAGCCTGGGAATGGAGAGTGAGGGGCAGGTGATTCACCAGCACCGCCAGGGGTGTCCATCCTCCGGGGAGGGGACGCTGCTGTCCCCACGGTGGGGAGACCCACAGGGGATTTGCTTTTGGGACAAGCCAATGCTGAGCCCCAGAGGGGGAGGTGACACTGCCTGTCCTCCATCTGAGGCCACCAGCAGCCCTGCAGGGCAGCCAGAGCTACACCCAGGCTTAGGAGTGAGGTCAAGGTGGGATGGAGGGCAGGGAACTCCTGCGGGAGGTGACGGCAGAGCTGCGTGTCAGGGTTACACCTTCCCTCCCATGACGCTGACTAATAAATACATCAAGCAACTCCATCCCATATCCAAACCCAGGCAATCAAACCTCTTGCAGGGCAGCAGCAGAAGCAAGGTGTGTTCTGGAGGAATAAATGGGAAGGCAGGTTTTGCCAGGCTGTGACTGTAGGGTGGATGTGGAGCCTGGAACCTGGGAGGATGGGATTTTGGCAGCTGAGTCTTTAGGAAGAGCAGAGCGGAAAGCAGAAGCTTCTCCACGTTTAAGAGCTAACAGGGGAACAGAGGAAATGCTTTTAAATGAGCTCTGGTGGTGCTTCATGTCTCTTAAACAGCCACTTTCTTTTCCTCTGCCTTTTCTGTTTCAAGTAAATCTTGTTCATTCTGAGGCCACTTGAGTTTCACCATTGGTTAAGTCAAAGCCATGGTGCACAAAAGGCTTCTCAGTTAAACTGGAGATGACCTGAGGGGTGGATTCTTTTGGTGGGAGAGCCAACTCTCCATTCTCCATAACACCTTTCCCACCTCTCTCCCCAGGAGCTTTTGGAGATGCCAGCCCCAAGGTGTCACGTGTGGGGCCTTTAGCTCAGCACATTCCAGAGGAGAAACTCTTCTGGCTGGTTAAAGGAGGAGGTGGGAGATTGGAATTAAGATTATTTATTCCACACCCTGCCCATCTCTGCTGTGCCATAGCAGGAGTAGCAGGAAGGACAGACGATGACGCGCATCGCCCGGTGCGGTGTGGGCGCTGTCAATACCAGGAGGCACCCAGCACCCAAAGGACCCCGCGGGTCTCACACCCTCTTGGCACTCTCCAAGCACGTATTTCAAACAGCCAGAGGCTTGTAGCCAAGCCAGAGACCCGGCCTTCACTGCAGGATGTGTTCTGCACACCAGAACAAAGAGACAGTCTTTACCTCGGAGGATTTGCAATCTAAAGCATCAGTATCCTGTAGGAAAAGCAATTAAAGGAGGCAGACAAGGATCTGACAGAGCCATTCAAAGCAGGATTGCACTTCCTTGAAATTACTTCAAGTGATCACGAT
Organism: Orthonyx spaldingii; assembly: GCA_013397795.1. Classification (NCBI taxonomy): domain Eukaryota; kingdom Metazoa; phylum Chordata; class Aves; order Passeriformes; family Orthonychidae; genus Orthonyx; species Orthonyx spaldingii. Next base: position 67,111 of record VZTJ01004580.1, read on the forward strand.
GAGACAATCTAAATTACTTCTGCCCACTGCCAATAAACTGCACAGTTGGTAAATATTTCAGGAACAGTGCCCCTAAGCGAGGCTTCTGCTGCCTGGAAAGGTAGAGTCAAATATTTATGTAAAATTCCCTAACCTCCACACCTCTGTGGACTTACACAGCCTGGAGAGACAGACTTTTCCAGAGGCTTTCCTCTGCCTCAAAATGGGTTGCAAGGCAAACCTGGTGCACCCAGCAGCACCAAAACCTGCTGCTGCTTGTAGGAGTGTCCTAAATCCCTGCAGGTCTGCAGAGCTGCCAGGAGCGAGACGTGGGGCTGGGTCAGACCCTGAGCAGCTCAAGGAGAGTCCGGTCCAGAGAGACAGCCCACGGCCTGGCTGCTGGCCAGAGGCACATCCCTGCACAGGGGAGAAGGTGGTGACATCTCAGCGTCACCTGTCCCGGCGGCTGCTCCCAGCTGGGTGCGATCCAGCGGCACCAGGAAAGGAGGAGAGCTCAGGTGTCACCCTCCTGCTTCCCCTGGGCAGGCCTGGCAGGTGGCGTGTGACATGTGGCACCGTGTGGCACCCTCTAACTCCTTGTGGGGGAGCAGTCCCTGCTCTCTGACACACGAGGGACTGACGTGAGCACAGAGTCCCCACAGGCACCCCAGGAAGGGCCAGCGGGGCTGGGATGGCCTCGGTTTCTGACATGGGGACACCCAAGTGCCCACATTGGTCACATCCCACTGGACACCTTCACTTCCTCCAAGGGCTGATCCTTGTCAGATGTATCATGAGGATGGTTTGGGTTGGGAGGGACCTTAAAGCCCATCCCATTCCACTCCCTGCTGTGGGCAGGGACACCTTCCACTATCCCAAGGTGCTCCAAGTCCCGTCCAGCCTGGCCTTGGACACTTCAAGGATGGGGTAGTCACATCTCCTATGACCCTTAAACTTGGAAATTATTTTCTTTAGCTGTTCTGCCTCCTTTAAAAGACGTCGGAGTGCTCTGGCAGCCACCACTGAATGGAAATTAAACTAAAAAAAGCAAAATAGCCAAAAGTTTTAGTTGCTCTTACCCCATTACATGACAGGAGCTGGTCCAAGCACTGTGCAGAGATCACAGCTCTGATCTGATCCCTCCTGAAGCCATGCTAAGGACAGTAAAACCACAAACTTTGGATGCTTGTAGGCTTTCCTCTGGAAAAAAAGGTTATATTCAATAAAAGGAGGATAAGTGAGAGTGAATTCAGCACATCTCATTCCTAGTATCTCTGGCTCCGACTGTACTCACACTGCTGCAAGTCGTAGAGCTCTGGGCATTGTTAAATATAGAATGAGAGGTATGTGTTTGCAAGGAAAATGCTTCAGCCTCCACTAATAAGCAGCAAAATATTTTTATTATACTGTATATTGACTTATTTAACTATGATGGCAACAGGAGTGCCAACAAAGTTGTGTAATCATCTCATTTTTTTTTTTTCCATTTTGCTTTTCAACTGCTCAGAAGTTTCATAAAAACTCCTTGTTTGGTTCGAAATCTCGCAGATGTCCCTGATGCCGTGGGGTGTCACCATGTGGTTTGGCTGTCACCGAGGAAAGGCCACCCTCCTCAATAACCCAGCCTGGATTTCAGGAAGCAAACTCAGCAGCAAACCCCACACAAAGCCCTTAAACCTGCTCTGCCTAGGCCGGACACGGGCAGTAAGGTTTGGCAGCCACCAAGCCCTGCTGACATGAGTTTTGTAGAGCCCAGGTGGGAATCAGGTTGGACAGACCCATTTTTGAATGCTCAAAGCAGTTGGATCTCTTCGTTTCTCCTCCGAGGTTTTCCGAGAAGACACTGCTGCTGCGAGCTCTTTACGTTCCCACACAAAACACCTTTGGAAGGTGTCTCTTCCCTCCAGCACTGCGATTTAGGAACTCAAACAAAATTAAGGTGAAGGTTTGGCCATACCTTGGTACTGGCAGCTCTGGCTCCATCCCAGAAATCATCCCGAGAGGTGGAGCACAGGCATCACCCAGGGCAGGATGGAAAACTGCGATGTCCATTGTACAGAAAGGAAACTTTCTGTTTGGAGAAGCTGGAATCAAAACAGCAAGAAGGTTTTGGATCACAAGAGATTCTCCAAACTCTGAGTGTGGGCAGGGAAGGACTGATTTTGAGCTGCTATCGGCATGAACCATTGCAAATGAAATTTGTTTTCCTTGGAACAGGCGAGTCCAACTGGAACAATGGCTGGAACCGACATTTTGCAAGAAAAGATTTTGTTTCATCTTGAAAGGCTGCAACACCTTGAAATATTTTCCAATGGAAATGACATTTTGTTTCTGCTGATAAACACAGGAGTCGTCCCTTCACAGTTTCCATCCTCCTCTGGCCCTTCCCACTTCAGCAGGAGGGATCCATAGAGCCACATGCAAGAGCAGTGGAGAGCCGTCCACCCATTGCAATCATGGGAATGGAGAGCCATCCGAGCAGTCAGCATGGGCACAGCTCATGGAAACACCCATTGCATGTGGAAAATGGAGGCGAAGACATCCAGTGGGATCTGTGTTGGACTGAGGAGACATCAGACCTTGGCAGAAGGCCAACAAATTAGGAGACAAGCAGTACTGAAATGTAACATGTCACAAAATAGGTCAGCAGGAGACCTGGGGATGGTTTTTAAAGCTCTTGGTTTCTACCTGACAGGATGAGGAGGCCTCTTTGCATCTCCTCCATGGACTGGGTGGGAGCCACTCCCTGTGGACCCACATCCAGGGCACCAGAGAGCACTGGAGAGAAGCCAAAACTACTGTCAGTTTTCCATTAAAAAAGTGGAAGGAAAACAGGTAACAACCGAGAAATCTGAGCCCTGCTTTGTTGTAGCCTCAGGTTTCTCATACCTGGAGAACTCAGGAAACCTCCAACCCCTCCCATCTCCAATATGAACAAAAACTGTTCTTGAAAAGCTTCATCGACAGAGGAAAGCTGCAATCTCAGGTTGACTGCAGCATTACCATTTCACAATTTCAAAACATTTCCTTTAGATCATGGCTTTCTTAGCACTATGTGATTAGCTCACATTCCTTAACAATCATTTCAGAGCAAAATAATCTGCCTCTGTTTCCTTTCAAAAGGGGGCTGAGGACTCTGAAACATCTTCCCCCCTCATCCCTCCTACACATTCTAATTAATTGTGAAAAGCTTTGGGTTTGAAACAAATTTTGCCTTTTTCCTTTTTAAAATTTTTTTAACACAAGAGGAAAATGAAATCACACACAGATGTGTTGGAGAGAGAATCCTTTCTTTCCTCTTCTCCTTTAGGGGATAGGACAAGGGGAAACAGCTTGGAATTGAGAGAGGGCAGGGTTAGGTGGGATACTGGGGAGAAATCCTTCCCTGTGAGGGAGGTAAGGCCCTGGCACAGGGTGCCCAGAGAAGCTGTGGCTGGCCCTGGATCCCTGGAAGTGCCCAAGGCCAGGTTGGACATTGGGGCTTGGAGCAACCTGGGACAGTGGAAGGTGTCCCTGCCCATGGCAGGGGTGTCACTGGATGGGCTTTAAGGTCCTTTCCAACCCAAACCATTCTGTGACTCCATGACCCTTCAAGAATATCCTGATGGAGATGGTGCTTCTGCTCCCAGACCACCCCACACCTCGTGTCCCGCTGGCTGTGCTGGGGATCGTGGAAGGAGCGACTCAGCACCACATCCTTGGACCCAGTCCCACCTACACTGTCCCTGCCTCTGGCTTCAGCACCACAACGTCAGCAGGGGAACCTGGCTGCTCCCGGTGTTCCGAGGACAGCAAGGACCCGGTGACACACAGGAAGGGAGCGGGCTTGGAGCAAGGAGCAGGTGTGACAAGGAGCTGCCACCTCCCATGACACACATTGTGCCTTCACACTCCACCTGAGCCACTTCAGAGCCACCCCGCCAGGTAACTGAGAGACTGACTGACTGACTGACTGACTTCTCAGCCTCTGCCACGGCTGCTTAGCCTCACCCTAGAAAATGAGGCAGATGTTTATTTTTACAGGGGAATCAGTAAATTGTTCTGACAGCCATGATGGAGCACTCCCACCCAGAAGAACACCTTTGAACAACCATCTTCCTGATGGGCTTGACTTTACTTACCTTAGAAATTACTTGTGTTGAATCAGGAACATTGTGTTCCCCATCTGTATCTGACAGCTGACAGTCAGATGAAGGATGTGTCATAAGATTTAAACTCCAGAGCAGAAGGCATGACTGGGATCCCACCAGTTGGATCCACGTTGGCTGGCTGCACAGAGACCCCACTCCAGCTCTCTCTGACGTCCCAGCACCGAGCTGTAAGGGGAGATACATTCCAGTGTAAAAAGGAACGTAAAAAGGTCAGTGGTGGGAAGCTCTCCCAATATCAATAATTTCAAGAGTGAGCTGCCAGCTCATGGAGCAAGCTGCCTGTTTTCCCTTGGAAGTGGCATTTTAAAGTTTCCCTTCACCCTGAACAAAAGGAGAGGGGCAGGAGTTGCTGTTCTTTAGAGAAGAAACTCCCCTGAGCTACTCCCCTGAAGGGAGGGCCATGCACAGATGCTGTGGGGATGGTAGAGGCCACTGGGGTAGTTTGGAATTGCACAGTCATCCTTCAGCTCCCTCCCTTCTTCAGATCTCCTCGTGAGCTGGAGTTAAGGGGAATTGGTTTAATCTGGCAGGGGTGGGCAATGTCTAGCCAGAACCATGGGAAGCTTCATGGACACCCCCACCCTTTGTGGGGCCAGTCAAGCTCTTCACAAGCAGCCTGTGGGGTGATTTCAGTGGGGGCTGCCTGGCCATCCCTTCCCAAGCACTGCCCTTCTTTTCGTGAGGAGCCACCGAAGTCCTTGCCCCATTCAGCCCAGACTCCTTTATCCCTGGCACCCCAGGGACACCAGGAACCCACACCCCAGTGCTCCCCTCAGCACTGTGAAGGGAAAAGCTCTGACTCACGCCCAAAGACTTGTTATCCACACGAGTTCAGCAATTTCAGCATGGGGTCATTTCCTCAATGCCTGTTCCTGTTGTTTGACCTCTGGCTTTGCTTTTCCTTCTTTTGCAAGGTCACCCATCAGCCCAGGTCACACCAGTGAGAAATGTCAACCCACTTCTGGGAACTGCTCCCTGAAACGTGCCGCCTGTTATCTCTGTGTCGACACGCTGCTGAAGGAGCTTCTTGACTGGAAACACTCAACTGGGAAGAGAAATGGGACATCCCATCCCGCTCCTGCCTCCTCCCTTCTCCTTTGGGGAATGTCTGTAGGAAACACAACCCTGTCCCTCGCAGTCAGGACACTCAGTGGTGAGATTGGGCTGTCCCGGCCCGAGGTCTTCATCACCAAGGCACCAAGCATCAGACAACAGCTTTCTTCATGTGACTTTTTCATTCCAAATTTAAAACACAATAAGCCTGGAAAGACAAAAATAGTGGTTTAAATTTAGGTAGAATAGACTGAGAGGCACCGTCGACACTTCCCCTTCCAGCGACGGCGATCCGTGGCCAGGAGGAAGCAAACAAAACAGGAGGAGAAGCCGCCAGGCCAGTTGTAGGATGCAGTTGTAGAGGAGAAAGCCAAGGAAAGATGATAGCATGATGTTTGTCCCATGGAGACTCTCTGGACAGTGCCTGACTCATTGTTTGTAGCCTGATCCCCTGCTACAGCGAGCGAGGCAGGGGATGGAACATAACTGGAATAGGTGGAGCACAGCAACAGTTCCTCTCTCGCATGACTCAGTCTGTGCCTCCTCCCATCCCCAGAGGCCCTGGCATCTGGGGTCTTCCAGGGGTCCAAGCTGCCCCCTCTGTGGGCTTTTGATGCCAACAGAAGGCCACAGGCACCTGGAGATTCATCTCCTTTTCCAGTCTCACGAGGAGGTTTGCTCTTAAATGAGTGATGGCAACTCAAACCCAGTGTGGGCACAAACAGTGCAGCAGCAGAGGGATGGGAAGATGCCATGAGGAATTAAGACTCAGCCAGTTCCCCTCCTCTTCCACAAACAGTAATGCAGATCTTTCTTGCCTAGTCCATCCATGCATCAGGAAGCAGGTTCCTAACTCACCCAAATTAAGGAAAATTAATTCCTGCAGAGGTTGCTGGTGCTGGCACTGGCAGCAGCTGCTACCCCTCCAAAAGGCTGCAGAAGACCCGAGGACAGGTACACCAACTTGTCCTGTCAGCCAGGAAAACTCCCAGAAAAGATGTCAAGGATGTGATGCAAACCTGGGATAAGTGGAAGATAGAGGGGAAGATCACACCTGGTGTGGACACAACCCATCAGATAGGTGGGTACAGGCAGCAGGCCCCTGGCACTGGAAGCAGTTGGTGTCATCCAGGTGGACAAGGTTTCTGGGCTTTCAGAGCTGTGCTGGGCCGTGGTCCAGAGACACATCCTTGGGAAAATAACTATTGATGTGAGACACCAGGCATCCTCCTCACAGCTCATGGGCACCGAGGGGTTGAAGGAGCAGGATTCGGTGCTGTCTTTGTTCCCCAGGCAAGCAGCCTCTCCCTGCCTCCTCCAGCCTGTGAGCCCAGAGCCAGCTCTGATGCAGGACGTTTCACAAGAGCGCGGCAGCACCGAACCGGGAGGAGCCGTGCTGTGAACAGCCTGTCCAGGGCTGTTGGCATCCCCGGCTGGACTGGCAGGGCGTGCCGGCCCGGCACTCCCTGCTCTGCAGAACACCCTCCATCGCCAGAGATAAGAGGCAGAGCCACTCACGGAGCGCTGAGCGACAGCCAGCATCTCTCCTGGACGGACCGGCCTCGGGAACATCGCCTCAGCACCCAAATCCCCGGCGAGGGCAGCAGGGCGTGCCCCTCGTTGTCGGGAGGGCACCGGTGCTAGAGCGGGGCTGCGCTGCTCCCACCAGCACCCACGGGGGTGCTTCTCCTCCCGGAGCCCGTGGACACATTCCAGGGCACTCCAGGGCATGGCAGTGCTCTCCCACAGGGAAGGGACAACCTTTCCGGGGAAATAGTACTGGGCTGGGGTCTCGCTGGAGCGTGGGGTGTTCCACTGCCTTTGGGGCAGTCCAAAGACACTCCACGTGGAGAGCTTGGGACAGCTGTAGTTCCCTGGGGGTGCTGCAGGCAGATCATAGAATCACTGAATCCCAGGATGGTTTGGGTGGGAAGGGACCTTAAAGATCATCTCATTCCAAACACCTTTCCCTAGCCCAGGCTGCTCCAAGCCCCGTCCACGTGAAGGAGTGTGCAGGATGCTGTGCTTTGTCTGCCAGCTTGGTGTTGGAAGCATTCCTGGGACTCACACGGGAATGGTGAGGACATAAGACCCGGAGTGTGATGTGGGGTTTGATGTAACAAACTCAATATTTACACGGGGAGGTCCTTTAAGAAGCTCTCATTCTTTGCACAACAGCGTACCCAGGGGAATCCAGCCCCTCTCTGCTCCTGCCATCCTGTCCCGGAGCACAAGGGGTCTGAGGTCTTCCCAGGCCAACATTTCCCTCTGCAGCACCGAGTCCCTTCTACTCACCGGACAACACCACTGCTCACAGAAGCAGAATCTTATGGCACAGAGCAAACCTGACATGCACTGGGTGCGAAGAGGGAAAGCAGACCCATAGCTCCTTAGGGCAGAGCCACCCCCACCACACAGTGCCAAGTCTCAAGTGTTTCTCAGCCTCTTTCGCAATCCCCAGCCCAGGAATTCTCACCTGGGCTGCTGACACCTCTTGAATTCAGAAAAGTGCCAGGACAGGGATATTTTCAAGCCTTCATGGATAATTCCCTTTTTCTTGGGCCAGGTGATACCAGGACATTCTCCTGCAGTGTCCAAGAAGAAAGATAAACAGGACACTTGATGGACTCAAACAGAGGGTGTGTGCTCTTCCTCAAGAAATATTTTGAAAAGGCTGATTGGAATGCTGGTATGGCTTCCTCTGGACTGGGAATTTCCCCTGCCACTGCTGGGGCTTGGATCAGGACCAGATGAAGAGGCGGCTGTGTTGGTAACACAGCTGGAGCTGTGGAGGCACCTGGGTGGTGGGTTTTGTTTTCTCCCACCATTACATGTGTACAAGAAGCTCTTGTAGGAAGGGTTCTCCTTGGGAAGGATTCAGCACATTGGAAGAAAATCAATGATTGCAGCAGCGAAAAGCCCAGAGCAAGTGGGCACCCAGGTAAAAGCAGATCCAGAGAGGTTTTGCTTCCAAATTCAATTCCTTAATTGAATGGGAATGTGTTTCACTCGAGCTCAATGAAAAACAGCAGAAAGGAGACCACGAAGAGGCAGAACTTGAGGAAACCATTTTTTGATCAAACACCATAGATTCAAGCAGAGGAATGGGTTTCTAAAGAAGCTGTGGCTGCCCCGACCCTGAAAGTGTCCAAGGCCAGGTTGGATGGGGCTTGGAGCACCCTGGGACAGTGGAAGGTGTTCCTGCCCGTGGCAGGTGAAAGGAACAGAATGGACAGGTCCCTTCCAACCCAAACCACTCTGGGATTCCAGGATTTAATGTTCCAAATGGAATGACAATGCCATGAAATTCAGTTGCATGCCAAGCGAGGACCAAGGATCTCCTGCCATAGCTGGGTTAGTGGCAGCTTGGCTGTGCAGACAGTGTAACACAGGTGCCAGAGGGGAAACCCCTGTGTCCCCCAGCAGGACATTCCATGGCTTCCCATGACCAGGGAGGGATGGATGGCTAATGTGGAATCTGTTGGTCCCTTTCCCCAAGGAGTTTGGGAGTGTGGTGGTCCTTTTCCATGACAGGTACAATATTTTCCTTGCCTCATTGTTTTCAAGCCCTCTCAGAAGCTGAGGTTCCAAAGAGAAGGGTGGATTGGCATCACCTTAATGAAAACTAATTAAACATAATTATTTAGCCCTTGGAAAATATTTGGGCTCCACCAGGAACACCCTGCAGTTGGCTTTTAAAAGGCAGGAAGAAAGTACTTTTCCAGAAGCAGGTTTTCATGTCGGCTGATGTGGTGGGGAGAGTTTCTCATTGAGGCCTTTCATGCTCACAGAAACCAGGTTGGCCAAGAGTCTGGCACAACCAACCCGAGCCTTGCATTTTTGAGGGTAAGGAATGGCCTCCCCCACCCATTTTCATGGATTTAGAAAATCTGCAGGGAAGTGGGTAGAGCAAGGGGAGAAGCTTCGCCCACACCTTCTGTTTTTTCTCTGAAAGCTGCAGGACTTGGGGGTGAAGAGGAGGTTTTATAGAGTAAGACAATTCCTCCCAAAATATTCTCTGCTAGCAGAAACTCCCAAACCACACAACCAGCCACAGAGCAGAACGTTCTGTCTGATGACCTCAGTGAACAGGAAAGGCCATTTCTCAGAAGTGAACGGTCAGGACATGTCAGCCCCTGGTTTGGAGAAATGGATGAGCACTGAGCTGAGTTTGAGTTATTAGAAAGACAGAGAAGCCTGGTCTAAGAGTCTGATGTTTATATACATTACTTTTCTCCTCTACTGTTCCACAGCTCTGCCTCTGCTTCCCTGTGACCCCTGTCTCAGCACCAAGGAGATGCAACACTCAGTGGTCCAGGCAGCAAATAATGGGAAAATCCTTCTGACCTCTCCTCCTTGGGATGCTTCTTCATCTCTTCCCTCCATTTCTTGGGAGCTGAATTATCCCAGAGGCCTTCGCAATTCATTCAAGGAGATCTTGCCATAAACATATCCCAGGCTGCCCAGAGAAGCCGTGGCTGTCCCATCCCTGGAATGGCCAAAGCCAGGTTGGATGGCACTTGGAGCAACCTGGGATAGTGGAAGGTGCCCCTGCCCATGGCAGGGGTGGAATGGGATGAGCTTTAAGGTTCTGTCCAACCTAAACCAGTCTGGGATTCTGTGTTGCACATCTGGGATTCTGTGTTGCACATCTGGAACCCCACCACCAGGAGGGCCAGCGTGGCGGGGTGGGGTCAGTGCTGGCAGCCCCGGCAGCTCAGGCACAGCAGGGGACATGGCCTGCGGTGCTCCGGAGCTGCCCCGAAGGGAGGAAACCGGAGCAGGAAGGCTGGGCTGAGTTCTCAGCACCAGACGTGCTCTTCCCAGAGCTGAAAGGACAAGAAAAAGGAATTGTGTGTTGCAAAACCACTGGAAGTGCGCAAGGACATGGCGGAGACTGACCCGGCCTGGCTGGGCTTTGCCCAGAGAGAGCCCCGTGACCAAGGTGGGTGGCAGCAGAACCGAAACCCCTGGATTCTCAGATGTCAGCTTTTCACAACATTTCTTCCACAAAAAACATGTGATTTTTAATTGAAAAGAGCCCAAAGGAACCAGTTCTCAGGCAGACAATCCCTGGCTCCTGTGGCCAGTGAGTCAATGGGGGCTCTTTAGGCAGAGCCGAGCCCGTGCCAATGTTTTTGGGCCATCAGTGTTTCAAAGAAGGGTGTGGAACCCCTGGTCCTTGGCCACCAGGGAGGTGGCATCTGCCACTGTGGCTCAGAGAGAAAGCCAGACCCTGATGGGAAGCTGCTATGCAGTGGTGGAAGTGATTAGGTGACTCCCTCCCATGCAGGGATCCAGCCAAGGCCAGCAGCCCCTCCTGGGAAGGCGTAGGCTCAGCCCAAACCCAGGCTGGGGGGTTTTGGAGAGGCAACAGCCCAGGATCCCCTCAGCCTCTGCAAACCCAGCTGTACCAGCAGCAACTTGACCCCCACACAACTCACGGGGGGTTACAAAGACGAGCCCCAAAGAAAAGCTGAAGCACAGATCCCACTTTCTAATAGACAAGGGGGCTCAGGGATTCCAGAGAAGGCCATGCCCCATTCTCACCCCTCGCTCTTGTGCCACAAGGCTGCATCTTTTCCATGAGACCGTTCAGTTTCTTGTCTCAGCTTCCCTGACACTTCAGGTGAGCACAAATTTTGTAAATCACGGCTAAAATCACAGCATGTGCCAACACCGGGGTCATTGAAGCAGTAGGTCAGGCCTGTAGGAGAAAGCAACACCTTTTATTAATATTTCTAACCAAAACATCACATCTCCTCTTCAACCTCATCTTCCTAAAGGTGTGCACAGAACTCCTAAGTCTTCCCAGCTGAGTTTCTAGGGAAGCTTCTGGCACACTTATGGTAATCTCCTCAGCTCTGTTCATTATTTTGATGTTCAAACTGCCTTCGGGATGGTCAGAACTGATCATGGGTCTCCAAAGCCTGGGCTGGGCTGCAGAGCATGTCCTTCACCCCCAACTATAGAAACGTGCACATGTGAAGCCTTGGCTGGAAAATGACACAGAAAATATTGTTGGAATATCAGAAAATAGTGGGGTTTGCCACTGCACCCTGGGGCCAGGTGGACAAGAAGATAAGGTGATACACAGAGGATGCTCATTTAAGAAAAGTGATCAAAAGAGGCTTCTTGGGTAATCAAGTGCAATTTTTATCTCTACAAAGGAAAACGTGAGTTATACAGCCCACATGTACCCTCTGGAGCAGAATTTCAAGGAAGAGAAACTCCCTGCATACTTCTGGATGCCTCATTTACTGAGGGAGGGCTGAATCACAGCATTTGACTAATCACAGTGAGGAATCCAGCTTTCTCCAGAAAAACTCACCATGGCACAGCTTGTGTTACTTCCCCTCCTCTGGCCCAAGCCATAGTCAATGTTTCCCTGGAGATCTGAAAACTCAGACACTTTGCTAAAACCCTTGCCTGGTGGATATCATCCAACTTTCAGCTTCCAAGGCCTCAAAAATATGTGCTCAGGAAGCAACACAGCCTATGCCAGTGGTGCAAACACAACCAAAGGCAACCCAAGGCAAGATATCGAGTAATTTACTCCGGGGTTACTCAGGTTCTTTTGTGCTTAGCAGGGGCGAGGGGCAGAAGAAAACAACTTAGATTTGAGAAGTGGATTATTTACAGGGTTCTTTGACCCTCCTGGCTTTCAGCTCAGGAGCTGGAATGGCTTTCAGGGTTTTCTACTTCCTGGGTATGACCCAGGTTGAGCTTCAGCACAGTTGCCACCGAGTTGCTTTCTAAGCCAGGAAAAGAAAATGCCTTCGAAGCTACTTGTGGTAATTCTTGACTTCCTCTTCTTTTGTCTCCCCACTCCCAGGGTTGCTGCTTTTTTTGATAAAAAATGTTTAAGGATGTTAAAGCAGAGCAGCCCAGCCCAGGGAGTGGAGCAGCCAGCGCCAGGGGTGGCTGCCCCATGCCACGGGACAAGAGTGATTTCCCTGCAGGAAGGGCTGACTGCCTTGGCCAAAGACCTCGAGCTGCCTGGGGAGCACGAGTCCTGCAGCAGAGCAGACAGGATTTCCAGCTTGGAGAACAATTGCCATCAGGATGTGTTGCTAAGGTCACAAGTGGAAGCAGCCGTGATTTCTGTGCCAAAACTCTCCAGAGAGCTTTATCCAGGCTCCAAAGATAAGTGAGGCTTTGCAAGACAGACACAAGGAAGCTGGACCTTGACCATTCCTGCAAGGAGAAGCAATGGATGCTCAGGGTTCCCCAGACCAGTGAGTACCACATGGATCACCCTGGGTACCTGTGGGTTCGTGGAGGAAGGATCAGTCCATAGGAGACACAGGGTGTCATTCCCAAACCTGTTCATGGGACTTATTTCCTCCATGAGGAAAGCAGCAGAGCTGAGTTGACCAAATCCAGAAGTGACGTGGGCATGGCTTCCAAGGAGCATCCTGAAATGTTCCCTTGAGGCAGGACAGTGATGTCCAAAGCTGGCGCAATCCAGACCAGGGTGAGCAGCTTCTGTAATGACACAGAGTGAAGGGAGGGACAGATCCACACCTCTTCCCTAGGCCCTGAGACAAGCAGGAGAGGAGAGCAGCCGTCACCCAGCAGTACAGACAGCATCCAGGGTCCCAGCTGGCCTGTGGGATTGGGGGGCAGGCAGGATGCTTCCAGGGCACACACGGACCCTCATCGTGGGCAGGGGAAAGGAATCCAGCAGCGATTCCCAGCAGGCTGGACAAACACAGTGGCATTTTCCTGTACCAGTGACGGTGCCCAGCCAGGCAGAGCTGGCCAAGTCAGCACAGGAGCGGCATCCCCTGGCACTGTACCCCTTGTCCTCTCTCCTGCTCCTGCTCCTCTTTCTCCCTGCTCTCCCGCTGTGGTTCCAGCGCGGTGTTTTTCTGCTAGGCCCACGTGTGCAGAGACTTGCCCATTCCTCCCCAAAAGCCCCCTGAGCCATGGCATTGACGTCAGCGGCGCCCCAGCTGTCAAACAATGGAGATTAAGGCTTGGCAGGCGGTGCCAAGCCATGGAGCGTGTGTGCCTTCCCGGGCAGGTGAGCAACATTCCCTGCCGAGCAGGAACAGGCACATTGCATCAATCCAGGCTGCTGCACCTGGACACGAGACAAGGCCTGATCCCCGGCCTGATCCCTGGCGGAGGCCGGGTCATGCCCGGGCAGCCCCAGGGCTCGGCAGTCCCTGTGCTCGCCCAGCCGGACCCGGGCACGGAGGCGGCACAGCCCTGGCAGCGGCTGCTCGTGGCTCCAGCCCAGGGAAGTTCCCCTGCGTGCCAGGAGATGTGCAGTGCTGGGAGCAGGCCCGGGGCTTGGCCCTCCCTGTTGTGCCCAGCACAGGGACTGAGCCGTGGCGTGCTGCCTCGTGCAGAGGAGTGGCGCAGCCGAGGCCTCGCTCCCCGCTCGGGAGGTTCAGCCCTGGGGTTTTCCTGGAGCAGGCAAACATCTTCAGGACACTCAGTCCCGAGCCACAGCAAGAGCCTGGGCAACAGGGAATGTCTGGGACATGGCCAGGCTGGCACCAGCTTGAGGGAGCAGCTGGAAAGGCTCCTGGAAAACAGGAAGGGAGCTGCTTCTAGTCATCATGCTTGGCCATCCCATCGTCCTGGCTTTACACGCCAACCTTCCCATTCCCACTGCAGGCACAAAGTGCCCCACTGCCAGCAGGGCTGTCAGGATTTGTCTTTTGCCAAAATAAAGGCGGAAGAACTGTAAACACCAAGGTCACCCAGCACTGCCGATGTAACTTGGCTCCCAAGCTCGGCTCAACAAAGACCTGGGAGCCCTCAGGGCCAGAGGAGAGAGAAGGAGAGAGAGAAACCTCCTTGTGAGCAGAGCAGAACCTGAGGCACCAGCAGGGCACCAGCCTCCCTTCCAACCTTCACTCCTCACCAAACAAGCAGAGCCAGAAGGGCACCTGAGGTCAGAGAAGCATGATCTCCAACACCCAGAGATAGGAACCCACAAGGATGTGACAGTTCCAGCACAAGCTACAAACCCTGTGGGGCTTGTACCCTGCTTTCTGGGAAGATCTCCCAGCTTGGTGTGCTTCTCACTCCAGCTGCAGGATCCTGCTGGCAAACCGAGTCTCGCCAGGCGCAGGAGGGAAGCATTAGGCTCACCCAGGTGGGGCAGACAGCACTGCCCGGGGACAAGGGCCAGCACAGCCATGGACATGACCACTGTCCAGGTCATGCCCACTCCTTCCACACCAGGCTGGGAACGTCAGACCCCAGGCACCAACAGGAGAGCCAGGCCCTGGCATCTCCTTGTACCAGGGCTCCTGTAACTCACCCTGCCCGTGGGAATACCTGGTGGGGAGGTCCTGCCACTAACCAGGACACCAGGACGTGCTCCCTTCTCCCAGGCTTCCCTTCCCCAGCTCCAAGGACCAGGTCAGGCCCAACCCAAGCTGTCTGAGTTTGCTGGAGTCCCTGCCCTACAGCCCAGGCTTCAGAGGTGCCCAGGGCAGGAGCTGCTCCAGAGGCAGCAGGCTGGCAGGGACAGCACTTTCTCCTGGGCTCTGTTGACTTCTCCTCCCGAGTGGTCCTGGTGTGGTGGGATCCAAGGGGTTCCTGTGTGCTGCCCCCTCTCACGCCCTTCACACCACCCCTCCTGGCAAACTTCACCTTTCACCCACCCTTATCAAGGGTCTGGCCCAGCATGGCCGGATGGGAGGGGAGCAGATGGTCCCTTTGAGTCCTTCCCATTTGTTCTCCCTCAAGACACTCTCAAAGGAAAACCCTGAAGTCACTGTTCTATTCTGGTGCAGCGAGGGCATCCAGCACGGCCGGCGCTGGGAGGGGCTGTGCTGGAGGGAAGGGCTCCAGGAGCAGCGTCTGACCGGAGGGGTCAGGG
Source organism: Orthonyx spaldingii (assembly GCA_013397795.1). NCBI lineage: Eukaryota > Metazoa > Chordata > Aves > Passeriformes > Orthonychidae > Orthonyx > Orthonyx spaldingii. Next base: position 82,141 of record VZTJ01004580.1, read on the forward strand.
GAACATCCCACACGAAGTCCAGACAGCCACAACCACGTCGTGCCCACCTGCCTGGAGCACCTGCCCAGGACTGGCAAGATACTCTAAACACTTCACATCACCCCCACAAAGTCCCTCCAGGAGCTGGGTTGGCAACAGGGATGCACAATGCCATGACTCAAGATGAGTCAGCACGAGCCAGGCCTTCTCCTCTGCAGGAACATCACCAGGGCTGCTGGACACCAGTGCCTGGAGAGGACAAGAGCAGAGGAACAGAGCACTGGGGAGAGCAGCAGCTGCCACTAACAGGCTGAGAGCCAAGGATACTCACCTGGAGAAAAAAATGTTTGGGGAGACCTTATTGCAGCCTTTTGGTGCTTACAGGGCCTTATAAAAGAGAGATAAATGAATTTTTACACAAGCAAATAGTGATAGGACGAGGGGCCAGGGTTTTAAACTAAAAGAGGAGGGATTTAGATTGGATGTCGGGAAGAAATTCCTCCTTGTGAGGGTGGGGAGGCCCTGGCACAGGGTGCCCAGAGAAGCTGTGGCTGCCCCTGGATCCCTGGCAGTGTCCAAGGCCAGGTTGGGTGGGGCTTGGAGCACCTGGAAGGTGTCCCTGCCCATGGCAGGGGGTGGAATGGGATGATCTTCAATGTCCCTTCCAAAGCAAACCACTCCGGGATTCTACAAAAAGCCCAGGGTGAGATTTTTCACAGAAAGCTATACTGAACACCCCACACTACCAAGGCAAGGAACACCCACTGCGCCCACAGAGCCAGTGTGTGACACCCAGCTCTGCCCTCCTGGCCAGGCTCTGGGTCACTGCAAGGTCCTCACAGCCCAGGAGATCATTTTCCAGCACCACCTCTGCTGCTGAGGCCCTTTTCCTGCCCCCACAGCTCTCTGGATGGAGATCCCTCACTGTAAGGACACAGTCCGGGGCAGGACACGCTGGCCCATCCTGACACAGCAGCTCAACAAGCACCTGGCTCTGTCCTGGGGCGTGGTGGGGACAGGTGACAGGCAGCCACCCCACCCTGGCACTGTGTCACTCAGCTCTGACCTCCTCAGTGTATCTGAATTTCTCCCAGGTCCAGCTTCCTGCTCACACCAGGAGGATTGGTCTGGATGAGCTTTAAAGGTCCCTCCCAAGCCACAGCATTCCATGATTCCCCGCTGGGTTCGCTATCTTCAAAATACTCAAGTGTTTTGGTTTCATCCAAGTTTTCCTCTCTCTTCCAGGCTGAAGTTTTCCTGCTGGTCCCAGGAGAGGCCCCTGTTTCAGCCCCGGTCAGTGCATTCCACCACAACCTCCCCTGAAGCACCTGCACAGAGCCCCAAGCCTTCTCCCGGCGCTCCTCCTCTTCCACGGCAGAGCTTTCCAGGAAAAAGCTGAACCGAAAATCTGCAGCAAGGCGGACTTTGGCCGGAAAGAAAGCAACAAACAAATGTAACAATACCAACAGGGCCCATCAGCATTTCCACTAAATGCCAGGGATGAAGGAAAGAGGAAGGACTCGGGGTTTGTTTTCATTCTCAAGGGGTTGCGCAAGGGCCGCAGCCCCGCGTGCGGCTGAGCCCAGGCCAGCCTTTATCTCCCTCAGCAAACCAGGAGACTCGGCGGGAGGATGTTCCGCAGCTCGGCCTTGTCCCGGAGCACACGGAACCACCCTGCTGACGTGAGCCCAGCCTGGAGCCAGGGATGCCAGCAGGGCACGGCCTCTTGAGATTCTGCAGCACCAGGGAGGTCCCCAGGGCCAGCCCGGCCGTGCAGGTGACACCAGCCTGCTGTTCCCAGCCCAGTCCTTTGTGCTGCTGGGCTGGAGCATCCCGCTGCCAGAGGGAAGCTGGTGACCTCTGTGTGGTGGGGGAGGCCCTTACTGCCCTGCTCCCAGCCGTCATGGGGTGGGAAAGTCCTTTGAGATCGCCAAGTCCAACCATCAGCCAGCCATCAGCAAGTTCACCACTACCCACAGCCTCAAGTGCCACATCCACACATTTTCAGAACACTTGCAGGGATGGTGACTCCACCACTTCCCTGGGCAGCCCGTTCTAATGCCTCACGGCCCTTTCTGTGATGAAATTTTTCATAATACCAGCTCTACTATCCTCTTATGGAACAGCCCTGGACTCAGCAGCGGGGACAGGTGACCCGATGCTGTGCTGGAATCCTGGGGAACATCCAGGAAGCAAAGCTGGCTCGTTCCTGGGGATTCCACACCTTTCTGGGGTCAGAGGGTGATGTAGACAGGTTTTGCTCCGGGTTCTGACATTCCTGGGAGCTTAGAAAAGGTGCCTTCAACCTGCCAGCCCTCTTGACTCCTCACTGCCTCCTGCCAGTGTTGGCTCAGGTGCTGCCCCACAGGTGCTGCTTTGTTTGCCCAGGGCATGTGGAGGAGCGGCCCCGTGGTCGCTGGAGCGGCGCCGGCTGCTCCCACCTCTCTGTAGGCCCTGCCCAGGTCTCAGCCTGGCCAACAACTGCTCTGTTTGTGGAGGCCTCCCCACAAAGGGGACAGCTCCCACCTGTTTGTGTCCTTCAGGCCGAGCTCGGAGCATCGCCCCTGCTTCCCTCGCCGAGCACATCAACCACCTGCCTTTGTTTGGACAAGCCAAGGAACGAGGCTCTCAGGGCTGGAGCGTGCCAGGCTGTGATGTGCCACCCACAGGGACAGCTTGGCACAAACTGCAACAGGGAAGCACATTTTGAACACGTCAAGCAAGTTCATGAGCCTTTGGTGGCATCAAACCCTCTGCAGTGGGGCCAGAATGAAGCCCAGCAGCACAAAACTACGTGGAGACTCAAGCATTCCCTCCCCAAAGTGCGGCCAAAGGGCTTGGGAAATTTTGCATCTCTTTGGAGAGGGGGGAGCTGACACACACAAATTGGGTTTACAACTTATTTGACAGCTTTGCATGACTCAGAGAAATTTACCTTAAAGATCCCTGATGAAGCAAATCCTGGGGTGGGTGGGATGGCCACAGCCACATTTTGCAGAGGATTCATGGGGGCAGGGAGAAGAGAGGCCACTTTGCACCACATGCCACCAGGATTCACCCATGGGGCTGCACTTTCCAGGTCCTCCTGTGCCCTGTGCTGGAAAAGGGGGTCTCTGTCCAGCCTTTTCCCCTCATTTATCTTTAGGGACCACGTGAAGCAGCCCCTGCCAGCAGTGCCAGGGAATGGGGGCTTTGCTCTCCAAGAGCATCCCTCTCCCATGGCATGTGCTCACCTCACTGCTGATACATGCAGAACAAGCCTGAAGTATCCTAAGGGTGGAATTCCCAAAAGAGGAATTCATGGTAGCCCCAAATACATCCTGACAGCAGAACTCCCCTGAAGGGAGAGCGCCAGGACAAGCCAGCCCCTCCCAGGACACAATCCCCTTACCCTTACAAGCACCATCTGCTCAAGCAAGGAGAATCATGGAAGCTTCTCCTGTGATTTCTGAGTTGCCCTTTGCAGCTCGTGGAAAGGTCTTGGAGGCAACAAGAGACACGCCAGCTGAGCAAACGGAGTGACTTGTCTTCATGGAATCGAGGAATGGTTTGGGTTGGGAGGACCTTAAAGCTCATCCAGTCCCCTGCTGTGGGCAGGGACACCTTCCACTATCCCAGGTTGATCCAAGCCCAAGTCTCTTAGTTTGAAGCCATTCCCCCTTGTGCTGTCACTCCAGGCCCTTGCCCAAAGTCCTTCCTGGCTTTCAGATACTGAAAGACCATAATCAGCTTCTCGTTACCAGGCTTAACAATCCCAGCTCTCCCAGCCTTTCCTCTCAGCAGAGCTGCTCCATCCCCCTGACCATCCTGGAGCCTCCTCTGGGCTCTCTCCAGCAGCTCCAGGTGCTCCCTGTGCTGGGCCCCAGGGCTGGGGCAGCTCTGCAGGTGGGGTCTCACCTGAGCACAGGGGCACAGGGGCACAATCCCAATCCCTTTGCTGCTGCCCACGCTGGGGATCAGCCCAGCACAGGGGGGTTTCTGTGCTACACAGGGAAAGAAAGAAAACTTGAGATTGGGAAATTAAAACAAACTCTGAGCAATTAATTGACACTTAGAGCTGCTTCCTCCACCAAATGGCCTCCTAGATTACCATATTTTTGCAGTCAAACATAATTTCCTTCTTTCCTGTGCTGGGGGTGTCCAAGCTCCAAGCCATGCTCAAAGGTTACCGGCATCTGCGCCGTGCGTGAAGGAAAAGAGTTTTCCTCCAACATGGAAAAAACCCCAAAACTAATTAAAGCCTTTTTATAAAATGACATTCATGAAGACATTTTCCCTATTAGAGCCCTTTTCCCCCCAGTTTTTGGTTCTTCAGGGCTGGGAACTTGCTGCAGCACCTCGACAAGATGTTCACGTAAGGACAGGACTCTAGAGCCTGGGATTTTTAAGGGAGCAAATTAAATCAATGCTAAAAAAGCCCCATTTAGTTTTCTGCTGTTTCCTGTGGCTCTCACATCCAATCTGTGGTGGCTGCCACAGGCAACAACACCAGCTCACCTGGGCTCTGGCCCTGCAGCCACCTCACCCCACAGGGACAGGAAAACCAGGAAACCCTCAGGTTTTGAAAGCCCAAGGACCTGCCCAGCACCAATGCCAGGTGAAAGAAGCCCAAACGAACTTTGGAAGTGGTACAAGATGTTGCTCCTGGCTGAGGAATGTACATGGGGAGCCAACAAGCTTCACCTGGGGGTCCGACCACCAAGGCCCTTGGAGCCACAACTTCGCCGCCAGCAGCGGAGGGAAGGGAGAGTTTCTGCTCCAGGGCGCTGGAGGAAAACACAAACCTGTCACCAATTATTGTCAGATGAACTCTGCCAGGACACAGGAAGGAGATAAAAAGAAGTGGCAGCACTCAAGCTTCCTGCAAACCCAGAGCATCTTATCAACGACTTGCTGGGAGGAAATATATTTGTGGGAGTGCCGGCTGCTTAATGTGCTCTCCCACCCACCTCTCCTTCCTATGGCTCCCAATTTCCCCCCTGGGATTCGCTGTCTATTGAGCAGACACGTTGAGAAATAGGATATTAATTCCCTAAACACCAGAGTTTCAAACTGCTCTGGTCCAAATTAAGCAAATTTTGGGAGGGGATAATGGTAAGAGATTCCTGTGTTCCAGTGATCATGGATCCAAGCAGTCTGGTCCCACACTCAGAAGCACTGCCTGACAATACAAGTAAAAACTGCTTTAATTAACTTAATTTTTTCCTTAAAGCTCATAGATTTCAAGATTAGAGACACACACCCAGCATGGCTCGGGCTACCCAAAGGAACAAAGGAGCTTTGAGAGAATGATGTGTTTCTATAGACTCAGAGACAATATCCACAAGTCCCTTCTTGCAGCAAAACTGTGTACAACCAAGGGCATTAAGCTTTTAATGATTAAAGTCTTTTTTTCCTTGTTTGGGAGTCATGCTGAAGCTTTCCAGTGTGGATAATTGTCCGCAATGTAGGGCATTCCTCATTACACCAGTGTTACACAAAGGAAAAGGACAAACCTAACACCTGGGTCATTTCACTTATCCCTAAAGACTTACTGTAATTCCAGTGCTCCATGACAACATCACTCACTCCTCAGCAAGAAACTGAGTGTGAGGTGTTGTGTGGAACAGATCACAGAGGGGAAAAGAGGACAAACTCATTGTAGTGATAGGTAAACCCAGAGTTTACCCACACCAGGAATTGTTTGGGTGTTTATGGCCCTTGTAAAAGGACAACCCTTTCAGTGAAGAAATTTTTTCCTAATATCCAACATAAACACCTCCCAGTGCAACGTGAGGCCATTTCCACTTGTTCCCTGGGAGCAGAGCCCAAACTCCCCTGGCTCCACCCTCCCATCAGGGAGTTGGACAGAGTGAGAAGATCCCCGCTGAGCCTTCTTTTCTCCAGGCTGAGCCCCCCAGCTGCTCCTCATCAGATTTTTGCTCCAAGAATTACTTGGACACTAATGTATAACATCCAGGGGAACGGGACTGTATCTGGTGAGTAAAGTTAGAACAAGGAGCAGAACAACAGCATCTCCTCTGCGGCTCCACGAACCACACGGGGGGTCCACGGGCACAACTGGAAGGACGAGAAGCCAGCCCAGAGGTGGCCCCAGCGAGGGTGAACACACACCTCCAGACCTGCGGCAGCAACGCAAGGGTGTTTGGTTCTGTCCCAGGAAGTCCTCCTGTTTCTTGGAAGCTCCCAGGTACAGATTTCTGGCTGAGAGTCTTTGGAGGATGCATTCCAACAGCCAAGGCTCTGACGCTCCGCAGCTCTGGCACCATGGCAGGATTGGGGCGCAGCCAACACCATCCTGGGGCACCAGCACCGAGATCCGGCACGGATCCCCTGGGGCACAACAGCTCCCTGCAGACACCCAAACCCAGCTCTGACGTGCGATCCTGTTTTCTCAAAAGCTGAGCAGAGCTGGAACTCACGGCTCTTCCCAGAATCCACGTTCTTTGTTGTATCCCAACAGTGCCAAACCAAAGCCAGAAATGGCCTCTGCAGGTAGGACCAAGACATCCTGAGGTAATGTGACGTCGGAGGAGGAAGGACTGACACAGCATTACCTGAAGCTTCACTTGTCTTCCAAGATTTCCAAGCTGGGATTTCTGCTGGACACTGGCACTGAAAACACCTTTTTCATGGAGATGGCCCTGATTCCCACCCGAGTTGCTGCCATCACCCAGACTCCAAAGGGCATGTGCAGACCAGCTGGGCCCACAGCTCAGCTGCCAGCACCATCCTGCTGGAGAGAGGATCAAACCAGCAAACTTTTCAGTGGGTTTTCACCATCTTTTCATGGTTTTTTAAGAGCTCAAGGCCAGTTGTCTCCTCAGTCCCCCAATGAACCACTCCTTTTCTTCAGAAGTAGAATTTGGTAGTTAATCTACGATGGCACCCTATGGAAGGGCCCCTTGGAGATGCAGCACAGGTTTCCCACTCCCACAAGTCCCAGGGAAGCTGCCAGCAACTCCCTCTTCCCATGTTTAATTTCCCCTGTGCTATTTCCAGTTAACTGACAACCAACAGGATGGAAAAGCCCTCCAGAATTGAGTCCAATCCCCCAGCACTGCCAAGGCCATCTCTAACCGTGTCCTCCAGTGCCACATCCACACAGCTTTTAAAGCCCTCCAGGGACAGGATTTCCACCACTACCCTGGGTAGCCTGTTCCAATGTCTCACCACCCTTTTGGTGAGGAAATTTTCCCTAATATCCAATCTGAACCTCCCCTGGCCCTGCTTCCCCACCATTCCTTGATGCTCCTATAAATCCTTCAGCAAGGAAGCCTCAGCCACCATCTTGAAAGATCAAGATTAAATACTAATTTAGTTGTGGAATTTTTTTGGTGTGTTTTTGTTTTTATTGGAGTTTTTTTTTCTGTTTTTCACCCCCTTCGCTCTTTTCCTTTCCCGCCCAGCAGCACTGCAGATCCAATCCCAGTGTGATCACTGGCACAGAGCAGCTCTCCACTAATTCCACGCCTGGTCCTGTGCATCAGCCAGGACCAAGCCTGGGTTCTTTCCGAGGGGTGTCCTGTCCAGCTGCTCCATGAAACACTGTTCATATATAAAAAGAGATGCTCCAAACATGACATTTATCCAACACAGAGCCTGAAGCCTCCTGTCAGGCCAACACAACAGTTCTCCCCTGGTATTTGACCATCTCCCTGCTTGGCTCATCCTTTTGTCATGCCCATGGTATCAATATCCTCTTTCCACAGCAGCTTCCTGTCTCCCCACCTCCTAAGACTTCCATGTCTGCAAAGACACGTTTAGTCACTCTGCTTCCCTATTCCTTGAAGCCTTTTCCATCAAATCCTATTATTCACTGTTCTTCAGCATTTCCTTGAGAGCTGTACCCAACCTCTGTCTCATCTGCATCACCATGGACAGATAATGCATTTATTTTTCCTTCTATGGGTGGAGTATGAATCACCCCCAGCACGGCACTCTCCCTGCATGGAATCCCAGAATGTCAGGGATTGGAAGGGACCTTAAAGCTCATTCAGTCCCACCCCTGCCATGGGCAGGGACACCTTCCACTGTCCCAGGCTGCTCCAAGCCCTGTCCAACCCGGCCTTGGACGCTTCCAGGGATCCAGGGGCAGCCACAGCTTCTCTGGGCACCCTGTGCCAGGGCCTCCCCACCCTCACAGAGAGGAATTTCTTCCCAATATCCCATCTAAACCTATTCTCAGTTTGAATCAATTCCTTCTGGTCCTGTCACTCCAGTTCCTGACAAAGAGTCCCTCTTTGGCTTCCCTGCAGTTGCCTCAGATCCTGGCAGGCTGTTCTATGATCTCCACACCACCTTCTTTTCTCCAGGCTGAAGCCCCAGCCTGCTCAGCCTGACTCCACAGGGGAGGTTTACATAAAGGTGTACCCAGCCCTGGGTTCTCCTGGCTCAGAGACAAGGCTTGGAGAGCAGCTTTATTTACAAGTCCCACCAGCTCTGTTCCATTTGGAAAGGCAGGACTGAGAGCAGTTGCACTCTCTGTGCGCAACGGGCTTCAAGAACCAAGACGTGCTCACAGAAGTGTTGACCCAAGGCTGCCTGGAGTGAGGTGGGACACAGAGGGCCTGGGCTGAGCAGTCTCAGGACCAGGTAAGCTTGAAAACAGCTTTTAGATGTTGGCTGCAGCTCTTGATTTGCATCCTGCACAGGCTATCTCATCACATCTCAACTCATCTCAGGCACATTCAGAGGAGATTCCGACTGGCTTTCATCCAAGTTTTGCAGCAGAAATGCACTCAGCACTCACAGTTTCAACTTCTAGCCTTCTCCAACTCTATTCCAGAGGCTGAAGCATCACAAATATATTGGAGCCACCTCCCCTAACTTCCCCGCTTAGAGCAAGTGGCTTTTATAGGGCAGGCAAACCTGGAACCTGCACAGAATTAGGACTTCAAACCCATTGCAAAATGCTCCTTTTGAAGGTGTTGGACAGCTCCAAGAGCGAGCTCAAGTGCCAGCCTCTGCTCCGGGTCTCTCCCACATCAGGACAGGTCCCAGACATCTTGTCACCTCCAGGGTGACGTGAGCAGAACCACACAGATCCTTCTCTCACCAGCTGGTTCTAGTCTGATCTCATGAGCCAAATTCCTTGGGCTGGGGGACTCCTTGCAGCCCGGCCAGTGCCAGCATTTCTGGTTGCTTGCTCTGCGTTTTGGCTCCACATGGATGCAAGGCAAGGCAGGAGTTCTTGGACCCTGGAGGGTTTTTCCCAGACACAACCCAGCTCACCAGGTCAAGCTACGGGATTGTAACACCATTGAAGAGCCTGAGATAAAACTTCCCAAGCAAAGAAAGAGCTGGAATAAACGAAGTCATCCTGTTTAAGAAATCCAAGTGGAAGCTGAGAGTAGGGATGAGCCAGAGCTGCAGAAGGGGCTGGGGCAGAAAGGAGGGAGGGGAGCAGACAGGTTGATGCTCCAGCCTCTCCCACCCTGGGAATGCACAGAAGCTGGCAGATGAATCAAAGACACACTTGGGGATGTTGTTTCACTTTGTCTAATTCTTGGATTTCTTAGTGAAAGAACATTTTCATTGAAAGCTTCTGCAAAGCCACCATGTCTGGCAGCAGGACACCAAGAACATGCCGAGCCCTGCTGAGTCCTGAGGCAATACTCAGCTCCAAATCAGGCCACAAACAGACCCAAAACACGCCCTCAAATCTTCCAGCCAAACCTTGCCTCCTGCTCAGAGCTCTGCACAGCAGTACAAACCCCTTCTCAGCAGCACTCAGATGTTGCTCCAAGCAAGACCCGGCCTGAGGTCAGGACAGGCACAGCACACTCCCTACAGGAGCAGGGTGAACCATCAGGAGTAAAGCACATTCCCTCCACCCCAAAACACTCCCTCCCTGCAATGCCACTTCCATCTGATATTGGCAAGGCACTCCCAGAGCAAAGATAGCTTCTCCACATCCTCACCCGTGAGGAAGCAGCAATTACCAGGAGCATCACCATGTGGAGCCCATGGAGGGCTGCAGAAATGTCCTTATCTGGCTGGAAGGACCTGGATGTGCCAGGGTGCTTAATGCCTCAGTCCGCAGCAGCAGCTCCGCAGATTCCAGCTGCCAGGCTGGCTCCTTATGGGGCACCCTGTGGCCACAGTGGAGCTACCTGGATCCTTCACACCAGTTCTCAGAGCCCTTTTGCTTATTTTCAACACATTTCTTTAATTTCTTTCAATAGCTCCTCACTGAAACTCCTGTGCTGAGATCAAACAGCATCCTGTGATAATCCGCTGGCACCAGCAGGAATTCACCTGGCAGATAGGTATTTCTCAAGTTGAGTTACCACAGCCTTGAGCACTCAAAATCCATGGCCATTTGCACATGTGTTGTGCTGAAAAATACCTGGTGTGAGGTACAAAGCACTCTTGCCAGGGATTTCTGCTTCCCAACAGGATTGCATGGACACCCTTCATGTGCCAGGTCAGAGTTTAAACACTGGCACTTGGATTGGTGACTTTTTCTCCTTATTGCTTTTAATCTTCCTGTTCTTCGAAACTACTCCATCAGCTACCACAAAAATGTTTAAACTCAATGCCCTGACAGGAATTCCACTGTTTTGGCAGCATTTCCACTTGCTTCTGACAAGCGCCAGCTGACCTTTCCACACTGCAGTTTAGAGTACACCACATATGTGTCTTTCCAGACAAAACAGCAGGAAGCCCTCTCAGATCCCTGCACAAAGGTTGTTGAACACTCTGGGGTGCTGATTCCAAATTCCAGGGGAAAAAATAGTCAAATAAAATAAGGTCACCTTTTCATTCCCCCCTTCTTTTGCCAGGTCAGCCTCACTCTTTGCTGTAAATCTGGACATAGCTACAGTGGGAAACAAAGACCTTGAGGCTGAAAAAGGAAGGAGTTTTGATCCTCCAAGGTGTCTTGATTTACATGAAAAAACCACAGAGCAGCCATTGTCCGAGTGCTGTCTTCCAGGTGCCCTTCATCTTCCTGAACACCTCCACAGCTCTCCACCCATCACTTATGAAGCCCTGTCTGCTCTCAGCCTTCTTCTCTCTCCATGGTTTGATCCTTCTCGTCACTCCAGAGTGACCACTCCTGCATCTGAGTCTGCCCCAGAACTCTGCCCTCTGTCCTCAAAGTAAATCCCGTCCCACCCTGTCCTTCAGCCGCCTTCCCGCCTAAACCAACAACTTAATGCTCAACACCTCTTCCCTTTTACTCCTTCTTGCCTCATTTTTACTTCTGGCATTACCCACCCAAGAAAAAGAAAACAAACCTGGGAGCCACAATCTTCCTCATTTCTCCTTTCCTGTAACCACAGCTTTCTGTTCTTCATCTCCTTGTCTCACCTCCCAGCCCTGCTCCATCCAGCTCTCCCCAGGGTCACACTAAGACTTTTCCATGTACTTTAAGACTAGAAGTTACTGACACTGTTCCCCTTCCCGGAAGTCTGTCTTTCCAATCTTCTACCCAAGTGGCCCGCTCCTCAAGAGCTTCCCCAAAAGCCCATGGAGCTAAGACACAGCACATGCACCAAAATTCCAGCAAGAAAGCTATTTCTAGTCTCAGGTACAAGAAATTCCTACAAGGAATCTACTCAAGGTAGCTCTGCTATCAGCAGAATGCCTATCATAGAACCATCGAATTGTTAGGGTTGGAAAAGACCTCCAGGATCACTAGGTCCAACCTCTGACCAAATCCCACAACGCCCAACAAACTGAACCACGAAGTGCCATGTCTGTTTTCTGAACACTTCCAAAGATGGGGACTCCACCACCACCTTGGGTGGAGCAAGTGGCAGCCTCATCCCTGTAGATGAACCCTGATTACATGAAAGCAAATTTCCAAAACTAAGAGTTGTATGTGTACCCTAACCCACACTGAACCACTTCCCAGTCTCTGTGGATGAAAGCAGGGGAGAAGCAGCCTAGGGAAGGGAAAGTTGATGCATTTCCCGCTCCCACAGCTCGGACTGAGTGGAGCAGGTTCAGGTGCAGCACATCCCTGAGCCACGTCCAGCCCGCAGTGGTCAGATGTCACTGACACCCCTGGGGCGCGAGCAGAACTTGCACAATGCACATCCTGTGAGCACTGACTCTGCCCCAGGCACACACAGCAGGTGCATCGTTTTCACCCTGGGCTGTTCTCCGACCTCACTTTTCGAGCCGTGCTCTCCGCAGATCCCCTGGAACACCAACCTGGATGTCAGGAACTGCCACTGCTGACTTCATCACCCACGTCACCGCCAAGTCCTGCCACTGGTACCAGTTCCCCAGGTCAGAACGCAGAGACCACACACCCAAAGCCCTGCTGCTGTCCCCAGACTCAGCCACTCCAAACTCAACCGAACAAAACCAGTTCCAATTCCATCAGGCAAGCACAGACCATCACAACATGCCCAAACTTGAGCCAGCAGGAAAAGTTCCTTCCAGGATTAAGCAAAGCTTGGTTCACTGGCCACAGGTAACAAACCCTGGAATACAGGCAGGAAAGCTCTGGTGTTTTGAGAGACAGACCATACAAGGCTCTGCCTCACGTGACACTAATTAGAGATGATTAATTTTCTTCAGCAAGGTTCACAACTCTGGAAAGAACAGAAACTGCACATCTCCATGACCCAGCCAAACCCAGCTGCTTGTACTTGTACAGCAGTCTCCTCAAATGCCCCAATGGCTCCGGAGCCTGTCAGGGTAATGTCCTACCCCTGCAGCTGCACAAATGCCCGAGGCAGCGGCTGCTCGGCTGCACATGGTGATAGACAAAGGCAACTCTTCATGTCCCACACTGGGCTGAAGCATAGCCCTCTTCATGGTGCCACCAGGCAGAGGATGCAGACTACAGTTCACTAGGAGAACTGGGAGCTATCCTGCAAGTAACTTTGTTACATATAGAAAAAGCCTGAATCTATCACACATTTTGCTGAAAAAACATGTTCCGTCCTCTTAAGAAATGTTTAACTCAAAACAACCCACAGTGGAATGGATCTTTGGGTTAAGGAAGGCAGCAGGACAACACCTGAAGTGCTAGGGATCAGTTCCACAGGGAGGCAGGGAATCCACCTTCCCTTCCTGCCAACTCCAACCTAACCACCATCAACCTGCACAATCTACACATTGGGCAAGGTGAGGGACCAAGCTTTCACATTAGGTGTAATAGAAAAACATTCTTTACTCTGCAAGTGTCTTTACAAATATATATTTATATATTTAAGCCCATTTCAGGCCATAAAAGCCCATAAAAAACAAGCAGTACCTTTTTGAACAAGAGAAACTGCAGGGCAGAAGCCTGAGGTGACAGACTCCCACCCAGGGACTGCTCTGGCGCTTCTCTGAAGGCCTTTAGTTAGCACATAAAACCATCTCAAAAATCCTTTGTTGTGAAAGGAGGGGCATCCTTCTTACCCCACCTTCCCCACTCTCTGTATGAGGTAAACTGGGATCACTTTTACATCATCACTTCAGAAAGGAGATGTTGTGTCCTGAAGACCAGCTTTTCTAAAGAACATTTGTGAATGGGTTAAAAAGGCAAGATGTGTGGATGCAACCGTAATGTGCTGTTGTCTCAAAATAGAAGAAGTTGATACTAAAAAGCTATTCCAGATACATACAAGTACAAACACTAGAGCTGGTCAGAAAGATTCAGTTTCAACATTTTTTTTTAAAAGCAGGAAAAATTTTCTGCAGTGTGGCTTTTCATTTCCCCACTCCTCACTTTTCTACCAGTTCCATAAACCCTTCTGAAAAAATCACGTGTCTGTTGTCAGAGTGCAAAGTCCATCCAAATCTCGTGTTTCGGTTCACTATCTCTACACTTTACAAATCCTGATGGCAAACCAAAAGGTCTCGATTTAACTTAGCAAAAGTGATATCTAGAAAATATTCAACACCAAGAGGTCTTACAAAAAAACTTGAGACTACTAAGGCATTCTAAGGCACAGTGTTTTGGAAGAAGTGCTTTCTCCCTGTAGTGTTGCTTTATACACATCACGTGTGCGAGTCCGAGGGATGCATGGAGCTGCAGATGGATGCCACCAGGCATTCTCCCAAGCAGGGAATTCCATCTTCTGCTGCTGTTTCAGACGTAGGCTCCCAACGCTGCGTGAAATTCAGTGAGACATTGCACCAGCTGCTGAAACTTGGGTCTCTCCTCAGGATCCAGGGCCCAACAGCAGGCCATCACAGCAAACCTGCAACACAGGAGCACAGGGGAACGTCAGCCAGGCAACCACAGCCCCAGCCTGAAAGGGAAAACACCACTTGCCACTGGAAAACTGGCTGAGCAACCACAGAGAGATAAGGAGCCCTGGATCTTACAATGCTGAACAGCTCCTTGCAAGGATGGACACCTGGAATGATGAGCGAAGGGGCTGTGACCAGAGGTGCTGGGTTGATTTAGGATATGACCCATGGCAATCCAGGAGGCAGCAGTACATAGTTCACTGGAAATTGCTCAACTGTTATAAAAGCATTGAATGGTTGGAAGGGACCTTGAAGATCATCCCATCCCACCCCCTGCCATGGCAGGGACACCTTCCACTAGCCCAGGGTGCTCCAAGCCCCGTCCAACCTGGCCTTGGACACTTCCAGGGATCCAGGGGCAGCCACAGCTTCTCTGGGTAGCCTGTACCAGGGCCTCACCACCCTTACAGGGAAGAATTCCTTCCCAATATCCCATCTAAGGTAAAATAAGGTAAAAAATCTCTGGCACTGTGTAGCCATTCCCCCTTGTCCTGCCACTCCATGTCCTTGTCACAAGTGCCTCTCCAGCTCTCCTGGAGCCCCTTTAGGCACTAGAAGGGGCTCTAACGTCTCCTTGGAGCCTCCTCCGGTCCAGGCTGAACACTCCCAGCTCTCCCAGCCTGTCTCCAGAGCAGAGGAGGCCCCAGCCATCAGGGTATCTCCATGGCCTTCCCTGGATTTGCTCCAGCAGCTCCACATCCTTCTGATGCTGGGAACCCCAGAGCTGGAGGCAGTGCTCCATGAGGAGCGTTTACCCCAGAGCTTGTCTGACAGGCAGGGAAAGGCAACCCTGGCTCTCTCTTTGGCCAGCCTGGCCCAACACACCAAACACAACCCAGTCCCGTTCTCCTTCCCCAGCAGAGGCACTCACAGTTCATCGGGGCAGTTGATGGGCTGAGCTATCCGATAGCCATCCTTTAAATAAGCTGCCATCTCGAAGGGGTCGATGTCCACGTACGGGGTCTGGCCCAGGGTCATCAGCTCCCACAGTGTCACCCCGAAGGCCCACTGCAGAGGAACAGAGCAGGCATTAACAACACATGCTGAACCCCCAGAGATCCTCCAGCCAGGGCACAAAATCAGCTGGAAGTAAGATTACACACAGGAAGAAAGCTTTACATAAATGCTCTATGTAACCAAATCCAACGTGTCTTGAATTGGGCTGATTAAAAATCACAGAACTGGTGCTAAACTGCCCAGAGAAGCTGCGGCTGCTCCATTCCTGGAAGTGTCCAAGGCCAGGGCTTGGAGCAACCTGGGATAGTGGAAGACAACCCTGCCCCTGGCAGAGAGTAGGATCCAGGTCCTACTCCCAACTCAAACCAACCTGTGATTCTACAAAGTTGAACTTCAAATCGTAGTGCACTAAGATACCAGTGCTAAAATTCATGTGTTTTTAACATGACATTACAGAACACCTAAATCTAAACAATATCGAACGAAGAACCATTGTCTGATATAAAATTGTTTGGGTTTTTTTTTTACATTTTACTTCTTCAAAACGCCTTGAAAATCCTCAAAAAAAGTCTATGAAATTCAAAGGATCAGAAGAGCATGCTGAATGAAATTATAATTTGTTTATTCCAAGTTATCTGTATATTTGGAGAGTACGGTCAGGAATAGGGCTCAGGAAAAAAAAGAGATTTCATCTCAGTAAACCTGGCAGCTGGATCAGCATTCAACACATTCAGCCGACAACCCTTGGCAGGAGGAGCTTAAAGTCATGAAAAACCCATCAATCAATCTACGCACAAGCCGAGTACAAGGAAAATTATTTATTACCTGGTATCCAGAGACCCAGGAGACCAAACAGAGATGGGGCTGATATTGCACGCTCGTGACTCACTGCTCAAGTTACACATCATCATTTATTAAAAAGGGGAAGAATCCTGCAAGGCTCACACGGCTCTTGTTTTAATCAAGGGAAATCCCACCACTGCCTTGACCGAAGCCTCAGGGAAGGAATGTTTCCAGGTGGGAAGGGCAGGGGCACAGATGTGGCCCCGTTCCAAACAGCCACCACAGGAAATAAAACCCATTTTTACCTGCAGTGGGAAAGAGTGCTGAGGGACAAGTGGTGGTCATGAAGATGATATAAAGGGTGATTCAAGCAAAGCCACTCTGGGAATACAGCTATTCTAATTCTATTGGTAGCTGCATAAAAATGGCACGAAGAGATGCAGAGCTTCATGTCCCACAGCAGGAAAACCACAGAATTAGGATTCAGCAGGAATCGTGGTTTGTTTTCCTACACTCTGGCTGACTGATACAGCTGTTGGCAGGGGAGCAACACATTACTCGGAAAGTTTCAAGCCAGAGAACACACTTGGAAGAAAGTCATCCAAAAAGCTAGGCTGGAACACATCCCGTGGCATCTCCACAGACACACACAGTTTGTACCACACTTCATCACCGCCCCTGTTACACGCAATGGATCACTGGGTTTGTTCCTGTCAAACCCACAAAAACATCTGACATCAGCTTTTTGTGAAAAAAGTCCAGGTAGATGCAAAGCTGATACTTAGGGCAGATGGTGTTTTCTACACCCAGAAAAACCATTCGCTTTTCAACTCTACAAACCTCAGATGGCCACGTGTCAACAGTTAGAACTGTGTGTTAAAAGGTGGGTGGCATTTATCCCTGTGCAATGAAAAAAGGAGTTCTGGGTTAAAATGGGCTGGAAGAGATGCTGAATTGCACTGGAGTTTTCAAAACTGGTTACAATACTGAGATTTACTCATCCTAATAAAATTCCACATCTCACTGTCCCTTACATAAGCTTTTATTTCCCAGTCCTCACAAACAGCAAATGCTTTCATCTTCCAGATTAAAAAAAAAAAAAAGTAAAAATAAAAAAAATCACCATTTAATTGAGTTCATTTAGCACTCTAAAAACATGCTTTTACAGGCCATTTCCATTTCCTTTTCTGTCTTCAAGTTTGGTGTAAGACAAACCCCCACATGTTTTACAAAGAATACACATGGGGAGCAGAGCTGGCACCTTCCCTTCCTTCCTTCTTTTTCTTGTTGTTTATATGGCTGCAGCACTAGTACAGAGACCATGGAGGAAAAAAACCAACCAGAACTTCTCTAAAGTTTCCCAAACTGGCACCAGGCCACTGTCCTGGATGGGATGCATCTGAGGGCACTGACGGAGGGAGCAGGCTGAGGTCACTGCAACACTGCTCTGATCTTTGAAAGGTCACCTCAGCTGGGGGAGGCTCCTGAGCACTGGAATAAAGGCATCCTCTGGAAGAGCTGGGATGCAGGGAACTATGGGCCAGGCAGTCAAACACCAGCTCCTGCTGATGTCAGGGAGCTTGTAATCCTGGAACTCACTCCCATGTCTATGAAGCACAGACATGTCCGGGAAGAGCCAGTGTGGATTTATGAGGGGAAGTTGTGCCTGAGCAGATCCTTGCTGAGCAGACAGAGCACAGGGTGAGCAAGGGATGTCCACCTCGACTTCCAGAGGGTGCTGGGCACTGCCCAGGCTCCCCAGGGAATGGTCCCGGCCCCGAGGCTGCCAGAGCTCCAGCAGTGCTTGGGCATTGCTCCAGGGGTGCACAGGGTGGGAGTGTTGGGGTGTCTGTGCAGGGACAGGGGACGGACTGGATGATCCCTGTGGGTCCCTTCCAACTTGGGATATTCTGTGAAAAGCACATTAGTCCCAGTGCAGCTCCCTGAATTTGAATGTGTTCCCTGCCAGTGCTCCCAAGGGAACAGGGAGCAAGGGGCACTTTGGCCGCGCATGAAGGGCCTGACTGACCCCCGAATCTGCCATGAGCAGCTGATGCAGGAGTGGCTGCAGAGACGCTGCTCTCCACAGGCCACTGTAACCTATCTGGTGCCATGATCCCCTGCCTCCAGCTCTGGGGTCCTCAGTATCAGAAGGACGTGGAACTGCTGAAGTAAGTCCAGAGGAGGCCACAGAGATGCTCCAAGGGCTGGGAGCTAGGCTGGGAGAACTGGGGGGGTTCACCTGGAGACGAGAAGGCTCCAGGGAGACATCACAGCACCTTCCAGTGCCTAAATGGGCTCCAGGAGAGCTGGAGAGGGACTGTGGACAAGGAATGGAAGGATAGGACAAGGGGGAATCGCTTCCCACTGCCAGAGTGCAGGGTTAGATGGGATTTTGGGAAGAAATTCTTCCCTGTCAGGGTGGTGAGGCCCTGGCGCAGGTTGCCTAGAGCAGCTGTGGCTGCCCCTGGATCCCTGGAAGTGTTCCAGGCCAGGCTGGACAGGACTTGGAGCACCCTGGGCTAGTGGAAGGTGTCCCTACCCATGGTAGGGGGTGGAATCGGATAGGCTTTAAAGTCCCTCCTAATCCAAACCATTATGGGATTCTGCACTTCTCCAAGAGCTGAAAAAAGAGAAAAATGTCAACAAAACACATTTCCAAAATATGAGAGGGGAAAAAAAAAACCTCACCACATCACTAGCACTAGAAAATTCGTTGTTGACCAGGCTCTCCAGAGCCATCCAGCGTACGGGCCTGTTCTCGTTGTCCCCCAGGCAGTGGTAATCCATGGGGAACAGGTCCCGGGCCAGCGCGTTGTCCGTGATCTTCACCTGCAGCGTGTCGTCGATGCTGGGGCAGAGAACAGAGCACTCAGCAAAGCCAGCCCCACAGCAAATCAAGCCAGCCCCATAGCAAATCAAGCCAGCCCCACAGCAAAGCCAGCCCCACAGCAAATCAAGTCAGCCCCACAGCAAAGCCAGCCCCACAGCAAATCCCTGTGCTCAGCCTTAAATCCCAGCCTCGGGGTTCCCTGGGGAGTGCTAACCACATCTCCAGCACTGGCACTCTCCTGCATCAAGACATGCTTACTATTTGATTGGCAAATATTATCGCAGCACCTACTTATTCTGTGCCAACTGATAAGCACTAGAAAAATCAGCAGGCTTGATTAAATAAAATCAAACATTTGCAAGTGCAAAAAAACACCGTTAAAGCAAACAAGCAACTGCCTCAAGTTATTGTTGCTCCCTTGGAGATCCCCTATCAGAGCAATTAAACACCTTTTAGCTCCAGTACCTCTGTGGCAATAACGAGGCAAAGATCTAAGCAAAGCAAGAGCCAGCAATATCTTTGAGGAATCAGTATTTTTTGTGGTCCAAAAGCATGTCTCCAATCAAGCCATCTGGTGAAATACTGTTTATTCCCTCCACAAGAGATACTGATGCTTGTCAGAAATAGGGTACTAAGGGAAACTTAATCAGGAAAAGATGACCCAAGACAGCACAGAGAATATGCCCCCTCTGGGATGTGATTCAAACTCTTCAAATTTAAAACTGTGTGTAATGAAGTTCAGTGTTCTCATAAACAGCTGACTTCAGAATATGGCAAAAATGTTGGTTTCAACATTGTATGACAAAAATACAGAAGGAACATTGGGTTGGGGGTATTGTAACAAATTGGGTTTTGTTGTCTTCTCATCTTGCCAATTATTTTTTTATTTTGATGAGAAAAATGAAATATAAATGCTCAATCTGTGTGTTTCCCTGTTTACTATCTCAGATACCTTTTTAGTTATCTTATTTCTATGCACTTTCAGGCCAGTTCATTATTCTCAAAATTTACAGACCACAAAACTTCCTATCTAGTCATTGTTAAGAGTTCCGAGAAATTCCTAGAAGACCCATCTAAAACCAAATCCATCCAAAGGGCAATTCCCCAGTGATTACAGAGCCCTGACTTGTGTAATCCTCATGTCCACTGTAATTGGACCCGACCATGCCATGGGCACATGAGACCAAAAGCATTTCCTCCCTTAAATCTGCCAAGACCACTGGAATCCTGGCTCCCTTCCCAAAATTAGGGCACAGGTCTGATGCACTTCCCAGCCTTTCACCACTCAGAGCAAACCTGGGGAACAAAGACGGGCAGGTGGAACAAAGTCAGGGGACCCTGGCTACTGGCAGCTCTTTCTCTTTCCAAACATAAAGCCCCAGGAGATGTCCCTGATGTCTGTGATCTCTGTCCCCTGTGGTACCACCTCCTCCTCAGTGAACTCACCAGTGAGGAAAAGCAATAGAAACTGGGAACAGAAACTGTCAGGAACCCCATCACACTGAGGACCCTTACAAGAGCAGATGGAGAGTGAACAGAGGTAGTGCTCCCTGAGTTTGGGTTTCCAGAAGGCCACCAAACACCTCCATCTCTACATTTTGGGTTGTATTCCAACCTGAAGATGGCCTCAAACCCCTCTCTGGCATTCCTGCCTTTCCAGAGCACATTTGTATCCATCCATCATTTGGCAACTAAGAAATCTACCAATGAACAAAGTCTTTAACTCAGTTTTTAAGGGGAAAAAAATGAAGAAAACCAACTTCAAACAAAAATCTATCCATTGATAAACTGCCGAAGATATTCCAAATTTTATTAAAGTGGAAGGGAAGCTTTAATTCTTTTCAAGCTTTTGAAAAAGTGACAGACAACCCCGGCTGAAGCATTTACAGAGGATGTTCTGCATCCTTTAAAACCACGCTTCCTGGTTCCCCTGGGCTTCGGAGAAAAAGCTTCACTGACTAAACCAGCGACCCAAACCCTCAGCATTGTGAAGGAGAGCTCAGGCTGACTGCAGGGAGCTGCAGCTGCTGAGGGCACAGTACTTACACACAGTTCCTGGCAGCCAGGTCCTTGTGAATGACCTCCCGTCTGGCCAGGTAGCTCATCCCGCAGGCGATCTGGATTGCCATATGGACCAGATCCTGCTGGGAGATCGCCTGCAAGAGCCCAGAGCAGCCACCATCAGCCCCTTCAGCCCAGCACCTGCAGGGTTACTGGGTCTGCTGTGTCCCAGTGCCCCCTCCCCTTCCAGCCCCCACAGGCACAACCACCTATGGACAATCCTGAAGGTGCCTTACTTTCAATTTTAACTTTTTTGGTGTGTCAGGGGAAAACACTTCCATCTTGCAACTGCCTCACTCTTGGTACCTACTTTTCCTTTGACTACAGGTCGACATAGGCAAACATGGTCCTTTTTACCCCTCTTCCCACACTCTTTTCACTTTGTTCCCTGGAAACCAGCTCATTTCCAGGCAGCAGCACAGGCAAAATCCTTGCTGCTCTCCAAAATCAGTACCAAAGGCTGTTGCTTCAGTTCCTTTTGCAACTTCACAGTGCCATCATAATTAAAATCTTGCATGTATTTACAGCTTGGGATACCAAATCTAGTATCTGTAAATCTGAAATTTCTCCATGCATGATTTCCCCTAACTTAATACACAATTTTCTCTATTTTTTGATATAATTTTAGGATACATTGACTGAGCTCCTACCCTAATGAGAGGTGACTCAGTTTCCTGCCCTCTGAACACTCAGGATAAATAGCCAGGAATGTTTTCCTGGTGGGAATCAAGGCAAACACTTGCTGGGGAGCCACCTCTGCAGTTCTCCTGCCATCACACCGTACAGGAGAGTGCCACAACCATTCCTCTGGTGGCACAAACTCAGGTGCCAGACCAAATGGAGCCTTCATGGGCACAAAATCCCACATTCCCGAGGGTACCTGAGGATTGTTGGCCTCCACCAGCTTGCACTGTCGCAGGAAGAGTTTAAGGTTCCCCCAGTTCATGTAGGGCAGCAGCACCATTGGTTTCTCTCCCTCCTCTATACAGACATGAGTGATAGGCAGCAGATTCCTGGAAGACAGAGAAATTCCTGATATTATGGAACTGAAACTTGATAAAAATACTTTTGATCCCCATAAACGTAATAAAACGAATTCAACATGGAAGAAAAGCATTTATCTTGTATTAGGAATTGTAGAGTACAACATGTCCAAATAACTGAAGCCCTAGACATTACTTCTTTTAATAAATAGAATATTTTACTACTTTCCCATTAGGAAGAACCCTCCAAATGTTATCACTTGGTCCAAGAGGGCTGATATAAGTTGTTGTGAATACAGGTTATCATTTGTACTCAGAAGTGCTATATCCTAAACTGGGAAGTTTTAGCAGTTTAACAAGAAAAAGTCAGAACATCATGTTTGATCTGCTGCAAAGTGACAAAACAGAAAATTTTAGTTCTGAATCAGCCACTTTAAAGGTCCTTTCCAAACCTTTCGTGGCTCAGGTAACCCCCCCACACTGCAGTGTCTCTGAACATCTTCCTTAGAAGGAATATAATTATATAATATTACGTATATCCATATGTAAATTCATAGAAACTCAAACCAAACTGGATACAGTTTCAGTTTCCATTAATCACTTTTTAAAATACCTGTATTTTCCATTGAAAACTCATGAGTAGAAGTCACCAATGACTTCCAATTACTTTTAATTTTGAATTTTGAAGTTTCTTGCTCTTACCTGAAGATTTCTCACAGCCAGGTGTCACATCCATGAGCCCTAGAGACCCACGAAGGTCCCAGCTTTATAGGCAGTGTAGAGAAGAAAAGCTTTTTGGACTTTTTTTAAAGAGTTTGACTTATAAAAGGGAGCACAACAGCTCATCCAGAATGATGAGAGCAGAGCAGGTTCATTTTATTTCTCTTTTAAGTATGTTTCACCAAGAACTTGCTATTCTTGTATTTTAGGCAAGGCCTTTATTATGTAAGGCTGGGTGAGCTGGGAATGTCCAGCCTGGAGAAGAGAAGGCCCAGGGAGACCTCAGAACCCTTTTCAGTGCTTAAAGGGGCTCCAGGAGAACTGGAGAGTGGACAACGGCTGGAAGGACAGGACAAGGGGGAATGGCTTCCCACTGCCAGAGGGCAGGGTTAGATGGGATTTTGGGAAGAAATTCTTCCCTGTCAGGGTGGTGAGACCCTGGCACAGGGTGCTCACAGAAGCTGTGGCTGCCCCTGGATTGCTGGAAATGTTCCAGGCCAGGCTGGACAGGGCTTGGAGCAACCTGGGATAATGGAAAGTGTCCCCGCCCATGGCAGAGATGAGCTTTAAGATCCCTTCCCCCCCTAAACCACCCTGGCCTTCCATGACTGGACAGAAGTGTTGCTGCATTTCCAACAAAGAGCTCCCTCTCCCCAGAGAGCTTTAGCCCAGGTACTTCCAGCTCCCAGTGCCACGGATTTGTCACCAGCTCTGCCTGCCCTACCTGTGGTGAAGCCCTCTGAGTTTACAGCTTTCCGTCAGCATCATTGTCACCTGCACCTCCGAGGCTTGATCTGAGGGAAAAAGGAACCACAGATAAACTTTGGAAACAAATCAACACATTAATTAAAATTCGGTCCAGATCTGCAAGGCACTTGAGGTCACTTGAGCATGAACAAAACTCGTTTGCCTTCTTTTTTCAAATGGCACTTACAAAAAGCCCCGAAGTTCAAGGCCAAGTTCTGAGGCTCATTTCTGCTTGAAGGAGTGGGGTGAAGCCCAGAAAGGAAATTAAACACATTCCAGGTGCTGACAGGCCGTAGTTCTGCACTTCCTGACAGCTTCTGGGCAGGCACGAGCGGGCTGCACTGGGCACTGTGGGCCCCATCCTGCACAGGGCTGCTGCCTATGGAAGCAGTGGGATGTGCCAAGTGCTTCCCAACCACGGGTGTGCTCTGAGGACGCTGCTTTGCTGCTGAGCTCCCACTGCAGGTACAGTTGTGTTTACTGCCACATGGCTGGAGGCTGCTTATGCCTAGATTTACTTATTTCCTTGCTCTCTGCTTGACATACTTGACTCTTGGTAACCTTAGAACTGTTTACTGTTCTCTTCTCCACCTTTAAACATGAATAAATAAATAAAACCACTGCTGTCAGCTAAAATTCAGGCACCTGTGATAACTCCAGTGACCCACAGCAATCAGAGCATCCACTGGGCAGAAGCACAGGTGGTGCCTGGAACCCCTTCCCCACCGATATTTCTGTATTTGGGTTTTTTTCCCTGTTCAGTGGCAAAAACCTCCAGGGAAACTTAAGGAGAAATCAATGAGAGCTCTCCCAATCCCACCCTCCTCACACCTGGGAGTATTTTCCGTGTCTCCTTCATGCTGGGACTAGTTCTGGCAGGGAGCTGGCACAGGAGAGCCCAGCACAGCCCAGTGAGCTCTCCTTGCTGCACTAGGGGGAATTTACATGTTGTGGATGAGTCAAGCCAAGGTTTTACTGCCCTGGGAGGAAGAACAGGCAAGAAATCCTCTGCTCTTTTCCCTCCTTCAATGTCTGATCCTGCTCCCTGTACAGCCCTGACACCCCTTCCTAACTGAGCCTGAGCCCTGCAAAAGAAAATGTGATCTGAGTGAAGAGTGACAGGAGCACTCTGGAGAAGCCCAGAGGTGCCACTAACTTAAGTGACAATTATGGTTGTGGTATATTATGGGATGCACCAAGCAGTGCTTTTGGGCACATCACTACAAGGACATTGAGGGACTGGAGTGTGTCCAGGGAAGTGAATGGAGCTGGGAAGGGGCTGGAGCCCCAGGAGAAGCTGAGGGAGCTTGGAAAGGGGCTCAGCCTGGAGAAAAGGAGGCTCAGGGGGCCCTTCTGGCTCTGCACAACTCCCTGACAGGAGGGGGCAGCCGGGGGGGTCGGGCTCTGCTCCCTGGGAACAGGGACAGGAGGAGAGGGAACAGCCTCAGGCTGGGCCAGGGGGGGTTTAAGCTGGATATTGGGGAATATTTCTTGAGAGAAAGGACAGTCAGACACTGGAACAGGCTGCCTGGGGCAGTGGTGGAGTCCCCATCCCTGAAGGGATTTAAATCTGTGTGGATGTGGCACTTGGGGACATGGGCTAGTGGTGGCCTTGGCAGTGCTGGGGGAATAGTTGGACTCGATGGTCTTGGAGGGCTTTTGCAACCCAAACAATCTGTGACTCCCTCCTATTTCATAGCAAGTCAGTATGGGGGGATGGTAGGAACAGGTTCTTGCTGTGCAGGAGACACGGAAGCCATGGCCAGTTGAAGTCTCTGCTCTGCACTCCAACAGAGGCATGAGAAAGGCAAAGTCCTACCCCTGTGGGCTGGACACTTGATTAATTTGAAACGTATGAGACAGGCTGCAAAAGGCTTGGAAAGAGGAAAGAAAAACCAAGATCCTACATTAAAACAAAGTTACACAGCCCTGAATGACTGAATCAGTTCTAAAAGTCAGCATTAAAAGTGGAGGTGGAAAAGCAGATTCTGAGAAGTCAGAGGAGCAGGTTACCTGTACAGAGGTGAAAAAGCAATAATTACAGGGCCCAAAGACCTCAACCTCTTCATCCAGCACACAATGAAGGCAGGAAAGAGATTCCTGGGTGTGAGTTTAAGCTGATTAACTCCTCACACACTCTCTGGCCCTGTGCTTGCTGAACTGGTTTGCTTTTAATTATAAGAGCCACCAAGCAATAATGTGAAGCTTTAAATCAGAGATTGTTTAAGAGTGGATTTAAAATCTAGAGAACGAGTCGGGCTGGTTTGGACAATGCACCCATTCATCTCCTCGTGGTAACTCTTCTGCCGATGCCTTTCCCTTTCCAGCACTCAGGGAAGTTTCCAGCAAGTCACTGTGATGTTCTGTTGTTTTCTCCCCACATTATAATGGTTGAGCACCCAAGAGGATGACTGACTCCCAGGCAAGCATATACGGAAACTGAAATCTTATCTTGTGGAACAGTCCCACCATCCATATTGTATTTGCTTATCAATATTATTTCCTTGTTTTCTGCAATGGAAACAAACTTACCCAACACCAACAAATTCAACAGACTCAGAACAAACAATAGCAGTTCAAGGCTAATCCTCCCCCAGTTGAGATCAGTGCCAATTTAGAACCACGACACAATTTGATTATTGTGGGTTTGTACTAGATATAATTCAAAACACAATATTAATCACCACTTCTTGGAGTGATTCTTGCCAAAAGGGAGAAAAGAACACCAAAATACTGCTACTGCAACAGTTCCCACTGCAACCAGGCTTCCTTTTAAAGCCATTTCATCAGTTACAAAGGAGAAAGTTCAATTAAACTGTCACATTTAGTAGACTATAACCACTTTCAAGCAACCAACAGACAGATCTTCACAGACCAGGACCAAGGCGATTTTGGCAAATTTACATTTTTGTTGTGAGGGCCTGATGTATCTGACCATCCTGTGCTGAAAACCCTTAAAACCAATCCAGCAAACCCACCATTTCTAGCTTTGATAAGAGAAACAGAGCCCCAGAGTCCAGTGAGAGCTGTGCCACAGCAACCCCAGCTCGCTGGGATGTTCTTCCGAGGACATACTGAGATGAATCCTACAGATCTCATCTTACTGCCTGGGCCAATGTGTAATCCCAAAGTCCCCAAACCATGTCAATCCCTGAGTGTTACACATAAGCACACACACTTCATTTTTTTCTCTGGGTTGTTTGAGACAGGGGAAGGATCCTGTCAACCCCACTGGATGCCCACAGGCTTTTGTAGCTCCTTTTGTCTCCCCTGGATCAGTGAAGTTGTCAGGTATGAGCACAGCCACACACGCAGCTACAGAGGGAAGAGGAGAGGGAATGCCTCCCACAGAGCCAGAAACCTCTGAAAGTACAACAGCTACTTGGAGACACAACTGAGGAGGTCACAGTCTCCAATTTATTAAATTTGGGCACCAGGAACAGCCCTGAATTTCAGTTGAGCGCTCCAGGGCGACGTAACAAGGGCTCGTTGCAAAACTTCCTCAAAGCCCTGAAAAAAGCTGAACTGAGGTATTGCCATTATTTGTGATTAAGACTATGTCAGTGCTCAGCCATGAATGCAGTCACAGTTGAATGGTCATGAGGAGCAGCCAGGTTTCCACAAAGTGATCACGCACCAACAGCTGAGTTCAGAGGAAGATTTCACACCCAGTAATATTCCAGATGCTCAATTAGGACCAAAAAAGTCCAACTTTCAGAAGGTCCTTAAAACCAAGACTGAGACAGATGTAAATGCATTCCAGAGAGGAAGATGCTCCCCAAGCCCTGGTTTTACCCAAGAGCCTGGCTGTGAAAGCCTGCCCCAGGGCCCAGAGCAACAACCAGGCAGGATTCCAAGATGTGATTGAGCTGCAGGTTTATCTCCTGATACCACAGGATTTGTATGCAGCCAGGCACAATGAGGCTGTTGGCACTGTTGATTTTATAGAACAGGCTGATCCCTCTGTGCTGGGGCCCTGCCTGGTTCATGGGGAGAAAAAACACCTATTCCATTTTTACCAACTTCTCAAAATCCAGCTGTAAAAATGTCTTTTAAAATCTTCGTTCATTATCACTCATCAATCACATGAATCATCAGGTGAAAAGATCTTGGGGAAGTTCTGTGATGACACTAAATCAAAGAAATTTGCCTGCTCTGAGACCAGGCACTCATCAGCTGCAGGGCACCGGGCTCTGCTTCACTAGGAGAAGTCACTCCACACCCCAAAGGATGTAGCAGAGATGAAAAGCAGCAATTACCTGGATATTGCAGTGGGTAACTGATTAGCTGGATGCTTTCATGAGTCACTTTGTAAGTCAGACCTCCCAGAACCTCAAAATAGCAAAGCACAGCTGAAGGAGGATCACAGAATCCTTTAGGTTAGAAAGGCCCTCCAAGACCAAGTCCAGTCATTCCCCCAGTCCTGCCAAGGCCTCTCCTAAGCCTTGTCCCCAGGTGCCACAATCCGCATGTCTATCAAACCCCTCCAGGGATGGGGACTCCACCACTGCCCTGGGAAGCTGTGCCAGGGCTGGACAGCCCTTTCTGGGAAGAATTTTTCCCTGATATCCAACCTAAACTCCCTGGGATGACTTGAGGCAATTTCTTCTTGTCCTGTCCTTTGATGCCTGGGAGAACAGACTGACACCCACCTCACTACAACCCCCTCTCAGGCAGCATTACAACTTAAAGATTTCTGATTGTAGACTGGTCACTGAAATCTGTTTCTTCAGGAGACAAAGCAGAACCTGAAAATCCATGTAACCACGGTTTCAAAACTGAACTAAGTCACATTTGAACCCTCTCACAGCCTGCTACAGGCAGTAACAGCAGATTCTCTCAGCACTCCTGTCAGAAGCAGCTCTGCCAACACTACAGCCAGGAGCTCCAAGGCTTCTGACGAATGTTTCCAAGTGCAATATTTAAGAAGATGTTTTACCTGCAGCTGTTCTCATCTTTGGACCATTTGTAATGGCTTGTTCCCCTGTGAACTTCCTCCTGTTTCATACTGCAAGGTAATACTGCCCCACATCACAACACTTACACAGCCCATTTTCTACACACCTGCCTGTTTTCACAAGCTCCTATTACCCTTATTATTTTTCAGCCTTGTGGGCTTTGCCAAATATCCCATGACAAAGTGCACAAGTTCTAGTTACTGAAGGGTGACAGGCACACAAGCAGGCACAGTGGTCACAGAGCGTGGCCACAGCAATTGGGAGTGCAGGCCTAGAACAGCTCCAGGTGATAAATGCTCCCAGTATCAACACATCCTTGTTAATTACTGCTGCTTCTGCATAGCAATTAATTAGGTAAAACTGCTCCCAAGGCAGAATTCCACCCCAGTTCAAAGAGAACACATGCCTGAGTATTGCTTTAACACTTCTACACGAGCCTCTGGAAGAAATTCAAGGTCCATGCTCACATCTGTTGCACAGCACATTTTTAATGCTCCTAGCAGGTAACTTTCACGACTTTCCTTCACCAGAGGGATGCTAAAGGAATGCAAGAAGTCATGATACAACCTGCTTTTTCATAGGCAGAAAGGAAAGTACAAAATATTTCAGCTTTCAAATTTCAAGAAGCCCCAGGAGTCAGACAGAGCCAAGTGGAGCCAATGGAGCATCCCATGTTTCCTCCTGCCACGGAGTGACCACAGGACTCCTCGTTCCTGTTTGCAGCTCAAAGCTGTAGGAGGTGTTCAGGTCATCACTGCTTTCCAAGGCAGCCCTGCATCCTACAGAATTCCAGTCTCCTGTAAGGTCAGACCATGCCAAACCACGGCAGGAGGAGGTTACAGCACGGGGCACCACACTTAGTCCTGCTAAAATTTCCATGGAGCAGGATTTGTCTTCCAATCCTGGTTTCCAGGCATCAAGTATTAACCACATGAATTTATTTTGCACAGCAAGGCAGCTCACACTGACAAATCCAAATTTAATAAATCCTGGGAGTGAGTCAACATGACACTGCTAAAATAGGGAATGCTGTTCTGGTTTTCCTACATTACAAATGCACATGCAGTTTAAACCACAGCAAAGGGCAGAGACAAGCAGCATTTGGGGACAGTCTTATTTCCCTGTGTAACAGTAACACCACAATCCAAGGAGCAGCAACAAAGAGGAGGAAGTAAAAGGCTCTTTGCTCAATAACCTATTTAACTTAAATTTTATCTAAAAGTGTTAAATAAGTGAAAGTGAAACTGGGAAAGAGAGATATGGCTGATGTCATGGTCCAAGGGGCAGCAGGTAATAAAACTGATATACAAGTAGGGATTTTAACTGTATGGAAATTAAAGTGTCCTGCAGTTGAGTAATTTTTAGCACATGGAATAACAAATTTTTAAATAATGTAGTACAATACTTTGGAAAACATCCCCATAGTATTTTCTGAAGTATATTTTACTACTTTAGTATCTACTACTTTACTACTTTAGAGATATCTAAAGAATCTACTACGAGATACTTGAGGTATCTTAGGATGTTTTCTTAAAGAACTAGGATTAAATGACAAATCGAGTGCATTCTTAGGCTGATATTCAGAAATTTGCTACTTATCCCCAATTCTTTAAATTCAAGTATCTTCCTTGATAAAGACACTCAAGAATTTCATTCAGATGAGCAGTAGCTCTTGATTTATTTTTTTGGCATAAACTGTATTCTTCAGAAACTGGATCCTGCACTCTGATTTTGGGAGGTTAAACACTTTGAACAATTAATTCAAATACTGTATGTTTAAGGTATGAACTTAAACTTAGAAATATTTTCACAAGGCTGTGCTTTTAAGAACGAACTGCCCAGAATTTGCAAATTCCATCAATTTAAACACAACCCCTTGAGAACAACTGTGGATGCTCCCAGTTCTGGTGTATGTTTAGTGTGAACAAGAAACCTGCACCTTAACACAGAGCTGTTTGTCCACACTTAAGTCCCCTAAATGTGCCTATTGCTTTCTCCTGCTTTGCATGGCCTGAATTATCAGGATTTCTATGCCTACACTTCCCAACTGCATGAAGTCCTACAAGATCACCAGTCTTGCAATCATGGAATGGTTTGGGTTGGAAGGGACCTTAAAGCTCATCTCACTCCACCTCCTGCCGGGGGCAGGGACACCTCCCACTCGAGCACGACACTCCAAGCCCCATCCAAGCTGGCCTGGACACTTCCAGGGACAGGGCATCTCCTCTTCACTAGATTAGAAATAAATTTAAAAATCTAAATAGTAAAATGTCATAGATAGCCAAGAATGCTGAAAGTCTTTTAGTGACCTAGGATGACAAAACTCAAAGCGTTGTCAAAAGTCGGTAGAACAATAACGTTTAAGGAGCTGACCTTTGTCAACACACCGACTTTGTCTCCAGTGCTTTCCATGGGTGGTTTGTTTCCAAACACTCTTTCCTCATACATCAGAAAAATGTTAAGTGGTTAGAACATGAAATGGGAGCAGCTGGGTTATCTTGAACAGCACACTGGGTTGTTTTTACCAAAAGTGTACCTTGGCCAGAACATCCTAAATGAGTCAGGGCTCTGCACAGCTCACCCTCACTTCATATGTTCCTGGAATAACACAATTCCATTTGTTTTGCTAAGAATTTTCTTCTTCACAGGAAAAGCACCATTAAACAATGTGTTCTTTAAATCAAAGGTGAAACCTGTGTGTTTTCTTCCTCCTCTGACATCAGATGATTTCAAAGATTCCCAAAAAAGGCAGAAAGGATCTGTTACAACACTGGCAAGAGATGCAATGCCAGCTTGGAGAAACATGCCATCAGAAACACTTCCAAAACTGAGAGGGATTGGAAACCTCTGATTGGAAAGTGAAGTGTTCCACCCTCATAACAATTTTCTGTAAAACAAAAAACACAACGAAGAAAGCAAATGCCAGCTAAGTCTCTCATCTTTCTAACAAAGAACTTATTCAGGTTGTGTTGATACAAAGATCCCAAAATCCCAAATATTCTAGATAACATATCCTTGTTCTTGCTGGCAATGACACACATCCTCAATCTTCATCAGTATTTAAAGACAGAACGAAGGCGAATTTTCCATTGAAATGTCTAAGTGTGAAAGTAAGTATGACTTTGAGCAGCTTGCCTAGCAAATGAGCACAGTGGAAGTGTAAAGACAGCAGAACAACTGTATGGCCACATGAAGGATGTAGGGACAGGCTGAACAAGTCACACCTTTTCCCCAGGGATTTGGATCTTTGTAGACTGAAGTTATGAGAGCTTCCAGAAAGCCAAGAGAGATCCATTTTCCTTTTAAGCTCTCCTCCTTGGCACAAGGCACTGCACATATCAGAAGGCTCAGGCACCCAGGCACAGACGATACACCATTAAGAAAACCTTATAAACTCATGTATTTCATGAACCTGCACGTAGAAACTTTGTCACTGCCATGGGCATGTTACAACTTTCTCTCTGGAGTGAGCTAAAGTTCCGTGAAAGAAAAGTACCTTTTAAAGATCTGGAGTGAAAGCCAGGGATGAATTCTCCTTCAGCCTGTCTTTATAAGAGATGTGGCGTTGGAAGTTCAAGAGAAGTGTCTCCAACTTTTACACCCCATCGATTTACAAGCTACAGAACAAATAATCACTGAATCACTGTCCCAGGTTGCAATATAAGATATATTCTATTACCACCTCCACAAGCTGTTACAGCAGGTGGGGCACTGTTTGTTATCTCCTGCCATGGCTCATCCCTGATAACTCCCTCCGGGTGCTCTCTCTGTTAATGGGCCGTCAAGAACCCACTGCATCATTCATGGAATTACCTCATCCCATTGTGAGATGCTCCGCCCAGGGGGGAGGAGCCAAGTATTCCCACGTGGATATAACCTGGGCTTTGGAACTGCACCAGCCAGCCCTGCCTACTGGATTCCCAGAGGACAAGAGCTACCACTGGACCTTCAGGTGGAGACCAGACCCTTCTACAGGATCACTGCTTCAACTGAACCACTTCACTTGGACTGCTACCACCACCCTGACTAACAGGGTGTCAGGTTGTATCCTGACTCTGTCAGTGTTTTCCTTGGATTATTGCATTTATTTTAATTTTCCCATTAAATTATAATTCTGACTTGCGATCTTCCACTGGCTTGTTTCCAAACCAGTACAATCACTTCAAAAGTATTTTGGTAGCTTCATGAAGTGTTCAGATGAAAGACCCCAAGTTCTGTGGGGGGAGGAGAAACCAGTCAAACCATGCTGAACAAGCACACTCCAATCTATTCACCCCCTGCACTGATACTGCTTAATCAGGCTCAAACTTGCCCTTTGAAAGTCTGACCTAAAATAGTTCTGCCCCAGCTTGAGATAACAAGGAATACAGTATATTCCTGGGAACCCTCTGGATGGGCTCTTCCACCTCTCAGGCAGGTCCAGGCTCTCTCTGTTTTCATGCATTACTGATTCCTTTAAGAGCAGATCACTTCAGAAGGGGAACAAGCACAGTGTTCAGAGAAATGCGGGAATCCTGCTTTCACTGAGCACTCTCCTGGTTTATAGCAATGCTCTGCATCCCACTGGAGCTCTGGAAAACATCAGGGAAGGAAAGTGGGAAGGGCTGCTGCAGTTACTGCAGTCAACTAGCTGTGCTTCTGATCCATTGGGGGCAACAAACAGCCCTGGGGAAAGAGTACAGGGAAGAGACTAACTCACAAGGCTGCAATCACTCTCCCTCCAGAGCAAGAAATACCCACAGATGTAACTATTGCCCGCTGAGCACAACTGCCAAAATATTCACCTTCCCTGGCACAGGAAATGGGAAAACTGACACCACATTCTCTCTGTCCACATTACTGGAAATAACAACCCCTCCTGAAAGGGTATGGATGCTGTAATACACTGACAGCTGAAGGAGGGACACAAGAAAAGAGATCCATTGTGATAGGCACTGAGGGCATCACCTTCCTTCATGGATTTTCATTCAGAAACCATTCCTTGAACAGCACAACCTTAACACCTGCCCTAGTGGAGAAGAGCTCTTCCAGAAGCCAACAAACTCAGCTCATGGCCCATCTATAATACCTGTAGGGCTGAGGGGGTTCAGCCTGGAGAAGGAAATTTTCCAAAGACACCTTTCTGTGGCCTTTCAACACTAAAAAGTGGATTGTAAGAAAGACTGAGACAGACTTTAGATCATGGCTCGTAGGGACAGGACTAGGGGCAACAGTTTTAAACTGGAAATGGGTAGATTTACATTGTCCATAAAGAAGACAAGTTTATTTATTTATCTATTTATTCTTCCCTGTGAGGTGAGGCCCTGGCACAGAGTGCCCAGAGAAGCTGTGGCTGCCCCTGGATCCCTGGAAGTGTTCCAGGCCAGGTTGGACACTGGGGCTTGGAGCAACCTAATACAGTGGATATTGTGGAAGGTGTCCCTGCCTCAGGCAGGGGGTGGGACTGGATGGGCTTTAAGGTCCCTTCCAACCCAAACCATTCTGGGATTCTAGGATTCTCTTGAAATTCCAGGTTTAAAGCCATAACAATTTCCCTAAACTCAGAACAGCCAATGCAGCATCTTCAGTTTTTCAAGCTCTGATGCTGGCAAGAAGAAAAGAGGTGTTTTTATCTCTCGAGGTTGTTCTTCCTCACAGAACCTGCTGAGAGAACTTCAGTTCACATTTTCCAAAGATCCGGAATACTCCACACCCCCTCCCCATTGTTTCCTGACATTTGGAGCACCACTGGAGTTCATTTTATCACTTTCAGAGTGCACCTCTGGGTAAAACAAGACAGTTCCGGAGCAGCTTGTACTTTTGGGAAGGGATAATTTAACTGCACAGACAAAGCCTTTATTCCTTGTCTATTTTCCATGACCCTGAGGCTTTACTGCCTTCAGCAAAGAGATACTTAAGTCATTGTAATGGTTCTCATATCCATCAAGCTTTTATGGTCCTGCCCTGCTCCCGCTCGTGCCAGAACAGCAGTGTGTGTGTGGCCACAGAATGAGTGAGATCAAGGAAAAACTCGGGTTACAAGAGAATTTTTGCAGGTTTTTCCTTCCAAGCAGATCAAATTCCCAACTTATTGCATGTTCCAGCTGCACACAGACAGCAATTACAGCCAGGGTGTGAAAATGAAGCTGTGCAATACCAGCACTGCAAGTGAGCTGCTGTGAGGAGAGGTGATGTTACAGTGTTTTTCCTTGCAAACTTCTGCTGCCCAAGCCTGATGAGTATCAGCAAAACCTACTCTAAATTTTTTCCACACAGATCCTTTTTAATGCTGGGAAATTCTCTCCAGTGATCCTGTGAATGCCAAGACTCCCTGAAGACCACACTCCAGTTCACTGCGGCGAATCCTTCCCTGCAAAGGGAAGAGCTTTTTCTCCTCTAGGACACAGCTGAGCCACAGACACAAGCCACTGTAAGGGAGAATTACGGATTTAGGAGTGCACTGGAAGTTCCATTTTGGGAAAGCAATTCAGTATGAGGTTGTGGGAGGCAGCTAAATTAGGATAACTTTTGACAAATGTTATTGTGTTGTTTAATCCAATGCTAGAAAAAGTAGCTTATGTGCCAAGGGCTAAGTTTTTTGGAACTATATTAAATAAGAGCCAAAATAAAAGAACTGTTTGGCAGTGAAAGGGAACAGAAGAAGACAGAATCCAGAAGAAGTTCCCAAAATACTGGAAAGAAGCATATTTTTTGTTTTTTAAATAAGAAAAGCCAGGCTGGGAGAGCTAGGGGTGTTCACCTGGAGAAGGGAAGGCTCCAGGGAGAGCTTAGTGCCCCTTCCAGGGCCTGAAGAGGCTCCAGGAGGGCTGGAGATGGACTGGGGACAAGGGATGGAGGGTCAGGACACAGAGAATGGCTTCCTACTGCCAGAAAGCAGGGAGAGATGGGACTTTGGGAAGAAATTCTTCCCTGTGAGGGGGGTGAGGCCCTGGCACAGGGTGCCCAGAGAAGCTGTGGCTGCCCCTGGATCCCTGGAAGTGTCCAAGGCCAGGCTGGACACTGGGGCTTGGAGCACCCTGGGACAGTGGAAGGTGTCCCTACCAGGGCAGGGGAGCTTTGAGGTCCCCCCAACTCAAACCATTCCATGATTTGTTCTACGATTCTATGACGTGAGAGAAAAGAGCACCACAAGCACCTGATTGTGTCACAAACAGAACAAGGTGGCTGTTTTCTTTAAGAAACATATTTTTCTTAAAGGTGGCAGAGAATAATGGGTAGCAGAAAGATCCAACAACAAAATTCAGTAGCTTCACTAATTCCCAATCAGTATCTTCAAAAATTCATAGCCAGGCAAAAAAAAAAAAAAAAAAAAAAAAAAAAAGAAAAAAAGGAAAAAATTTTTTAAAAAATTTTTTTNAAAGGTAGAATGAGCTGAAATTCTTATAGAAGCTTTTTTTATTCTGTAAGTAAGAATTAAAGAAGCTGTCCAATGAAAAACCAAAGGCAGTAAGACATTCAACTGAAATGACGACAAAATAACTGGTAAAACATCCACTGTACTGGGAATTTGGCAAAACTCTTGTGAGCTACCAGAGAACTTGGGATGATTGTGAGGAAGGGACAGATGTAGGATCCATGTAATGTAGGGACAGATATAGGATACAAGTAACAGATATGTAGGATAGGTGTGATAGTCCTGTAGGACATTTCAATGTGGTTTTCATCTACACCTACCTTGTTCCTTATGTCTACCTATGCCCACTTCAATCACTCCAACAAGTATTTCTTGAACACAGGTGCTCTGTTTGGATAAATTCAGTTCTAAATGCCAATTCTCACACTTCAGCTGCAAAGTTTAAGGAGGGCAGAAACTATGACCTGTCTTTTGTAC
Source organism: Orthonyx spaldingii (assembly GCA_013397795.1). Lineage (NCBI taxonomy): Eukaryota > Metazoa > Chordata > Aves > Passeriformes > Orthonychidae > Orthonyx > Orthonyx spaldingii. The sequence goes on from VZTJ01004580.1 coordinate 118,198, forward strand.
AGCCATGCATTTATAAAAGATTTTTAAGATGCATTTCAGGTGTTTTTCAGCAATTTGCAGGGGACAAAGCTGTGACTGGGAAGACAAAGACATGTTGACGAAAAAAACCAATGTAATTTTTACTTAGAAGAATAATAAACAAAAGTATTCAAAAGCAATGACTGAAGGCACTGGTGGAGAACATATGCATTTTTCTTCCATATAAGACTGCTGTTCTCTGTGGCTGAAGGAAGCATCCAAATTGTTTTTGCTTTTCATCATTTGCGTATTTTGGGGAGGAGGGGGTTGCTGTAAAGCCAGGTTTGGCACCCTCAGCCTGCAGCACAATTCCAGCACCTGCACACAAACCTGCTCCCTTATGCAAACATACCTTTAACAGTTTTGACAAAAACTTGTTTCTCTTTACTGGGGTCTTTTTCTTCTATTAGAATTCCATGGAAAATACGCCCAAACGTGCCTAGGAAGAGAACGTCCAATTAGTGTTGTGTGGTTAAAAAACACTGATAACATTAAGAGTATCATAAGCAAACAGTACCTTTCACAACAGAAAGGGAGGAACAAGGGCAGTGAAAGTGTCTCTAAACCCTATAAAGTCACCAAGAGAGAACCCAACCACTCTCCAGCACGAGGGGGATTCACAACTACAGACAGTAAATGCTGAAGTTTTACATAAATAAAACTTAAGGGGACAAGCATGAGAGTGAACTAGTGACAGCAGCAGAATCCTGTGAAATTCAATATCAATATGATGATGGTTTATTTGCGGCACTTCAGTCAACACTAACAACTCCAGCTCCTTCTTCTCACCCACCCAGTCTGGAATTCTCAGCCAAGGCACTTCCCACAAGGACCAAGCTTTTTTAGAAACATTCACAAGGAAACAGCAATTTTGGCCAGCCGGCACATGTGTAACAGTCTGAAATAATCAGCATCACATTATTAAAAAGTTTCACCTCAGCTGGAAGGTGCTGGGTTTGTCTTTCAGACTCTCCAACATTTTTCCGTTCACACGATGCCACTGCAGGAAGAGGAGCTACACTGAGGAGCTGGGCTGAGAACAGCTGGTAGCACACACAATTAATTGGTTTTTACTGCTCAGCTTGGCAACACTTTTCTGAACCAAGGTGTGCATCATCTCCATGCAGTCTGTTCCAGCATTACAGCCCCTTCCCAGGGATTCCTCCTGCCTGACTAGGTTGGAAGATCTTTGACAGTATGAAACACAGGTTTTATTTGTTTCTGAATACCTTACACAGCGGCAGTGCAACACTTCTGTCACCTACCCAGGTGACAGGGGCTGCAAGGAAACCCGGCATGACAGGGGTCTTCAAACTGCAATCACACTAAGCAGCAGCTGAACTCAGGAGACTGAGGCAACCACAGCATGAATTACTTAACAGCAACTAAACCCCTCCTGTCCTGGTTTTTGAAGATTTCAAGAAAGCGCCTTAAACACGTATTTCAAAAACGTTAAAGCAGGTGAAGCTATGGAAGCTACTTGAAGTTTATAATGAATCTCTGGCCAAGATCTGTAAAACGTATCTCAGTTCCATGCACACATTTACTTTATCCCCTTCTTTCCCTCTGAAGCTCTTCTGTTCTTCAGTGGCAGAGACTCAACACTGCCACAATCCTGAACTAAAATTGGTCAGGTCTTTTAAGTCCTCTGACACATGGATGTGGCACTTGGGGACATCAGTGAAATTGGCAGTGCTGAGGGAATGTTTGGACTCAATGACCTTAGAGGGCTCTTCCAACCTTAATGACTCTGTGATTAACTTTTGAAGGTTCTGACTCAAATTAACAGCTGGAGGCTACGAAACGAGATCCCAGGATTAACTAGGTCCAAACTGCATTCAACAGCTCTTTACGCCTCACCTGGCAGAACAGGGCAGCTCTGCCACCAAACATCTGAAGCGTTGCTGGGGCACTGAGTCACTTCTAGTCATGGATGACTCCCAACATCCCAGCCCAGAGAACACAAAGCACATCCCAGAGGAGCACAACGCACATCCCGCACTCCAGGGAAGGTTTTTGCAGAGCCCACACTGGAAGTGAGCACGGAGCTGCCTCCTCAGAGGTTCAGAGGCACACACTGAATGAGAATGGGAACATCCTCCACTGCTGCTCAGACTAACACAAAGCATTCCGCCTCCAAATCATGATTATCTCCAATCTCCAGCTTCGGGAAGTTTGATTTCTCAGGGAACAGAAACTTGAAATAGCAGCAGTGAAGATGAATGATAAAGAAAACTAAATACTTAAGCCTATTTTTCAAATTCAGTATCAACAAGAATCAATTCATGTTGTGAACACTTTCAAAGTGAACATTAAACAAACAGTGAACAACTCAGGAACTGGATCATCCCTGTGGGTCCTTCCAACTCAGGATATTCCATGAAAATAATCAGGTAATCTCTGAATCTTTTGTATCAGGGCTGTAAATTTTGCATCTGCAAATTAAGATTTCCAAATCCAAGTTACCAAACTGAGATGCCAGATTTGGACAATTGAAGGTTTTCTGGGCTTTGGGTTGGTTTTCCTTTGATTTTTATGTTGTTAAGAGTAGCTCTCCTGCAGGAACTCCCAAAAGTAAGTTACCCTGGCAGTGAGAGCTCTGACTGATTACCTCACTCCCCAGCCACCCTTCATTTCAGGGAGCAGGTTATTGAGACAGACAAGCTGAATGATTTACTGAGCACACCTGGTCACTCCCCCAGCCTAATGAATTCTGGAAGCTGCTTTCCCCACCCCCCACACCCCAAACACAAACATAACTCATCATTCCTCCCCTCCATCAAAGCTAGGAAGATAAGAAATGTCATTCATGAATGATTTCAGAAAAATCTGTAAATAAATATATATTTATATTTATATATCTACACCATGCTGCAGGAATGAAGTGTCTGAGCGCTGTCAATACCTTCTTGGAGCACATCTTTGAGGGTGATCCTCTCCCTGGAGATGGCTATGTCCTTCACTTTAGCTTTGGCCTCCATCAGAGTGACACTTTTCAGATCATTCTTCTCTATCCGTAATGTGGGATAACCTGAGGAGCCAGCAGAGCCAAACAATCCAACATAAATACCCTCGGAATGAGAACGGGCACAGGGCTTCACCTCTGCACCACCTATGGCTCCACACACAAGGGAGCAGCAAGATCTTAAATATATTATATATTCATTTCAAAAAGATGATAGTATTAAGCAACAAAAAACACAATAATAATCATCTGCAGGGAAAGAAATCACTCAGGAATTCTCTGCAGTGTTATGCAAACAACTTTTATTATTAACTCCAGGTGAAGGAAACTCCTGTACCAAAGGTGATCAACACAGCACTGCCCTTAGGAGGAGGAAACAGAGAGTGTGTTGGAGAACTTGGAGCAGGGAAGATGCCTTACCCCAGCAGGACATTAACAAACTACCAGTGCCCTCTTCTGGCACTTCCAGACATCTGGATACACCAGCAGAGTCAGAAAGGCTGGAATATTTTTGTACATGTGTATGAATTTTTAGAGAAATCTTGAGAATTACTCTGATAATACTTCTTTCAAAATTTAAATGTTACTGAAAACAAAGTTATGCAGCTGTGGAATAACAAAGAATGTCAACCCTGCTTTTTTCACACATCCAACCTTTTCTCTCCTCCTCTTCATTTTCATCATTTCCAGTTCTACTGGGGGTGTCCTAAGGCAGGTAAGAAACCCTGTGAAGCAAGGGCTGCCCCCAGAAAACAGGTGACACTCGGGCACAGTGGCCACCACACTGGGCAGGGTAAGGAGGGTTGAACCATCACCCTGGGCTTGGTCCCCGGCCCTTGGCCAGAGGATTCTGGGGGACAACATTCCAGCAACTGGAACTCAGCTGAATTAACCTCAGTCACTCAGAAAGCCAAACAAAAAACCTGAGGTTGACAGGACATCAACAGCTCAACATGAGCTGGGATAAGACACTGAGGGGCTGGAGTGTGTCCAGGGAAGTGAACAGAGTTGGGAAGGGGCGGGAGCCCCAGGAGCGGCTGAGGGAGCTGGGAAAGGGGCTCAGCCTGGAGAAAAGGAGGCTCAGGGGGGACCTTGTGGCTCTGCACAACTCCCTGACAGGAGGGGGCAGCCGGGGGGGTCGGGCTCTGCTCCCAGGGAACAGGGACAGGACAAGGGGAAATGGCCTCAGGCTGGGCCAGGGGAGGTTTAGACTGGGTATGAGGGAAAATTCCAGTCCCCAAAGCACTGTCCAGCCCTGGCACAGCTGCCCAGCTGGTGGAGTCCCCACCCTGAAGGGGTTTAAAAGCCCTGTGGATGTGGTACATGGGGCCATGGGTGGCCTTGGTAGTGCTGGGGGAATGGTTGGACTTGATCTGGGAGGGCTTTTCCAACCCAAATGATTCTGTGGTTCTCTGAGATGGAAAATAAAAGGCTGGGGAGGGACCCAGGTGACAAGAGGCAAACCAGCTCTAGAATAAGTTGCAGGATAAGGTCTCTTCCAAATGCTGTGAAAAGGAATTTTATTAACATTTCATATATTAAATTTTTAAAAGTCTGTTTTTAAATTAATGCTTATATCGAATAAATTTTAAAGGCAGCTTTTTGCAAGGGAAAGATGAACTCAGACGACAAATAAGATACTTTTTTTTTTTTAGGGAGATACAGTACAATTTAGAAGCGAGCCAAATCTCTCCCAGAGTTGCAGCTCAACCTCAGGTAAACAACTGCTTCCACACATGAGCAGGAAAAAAGGAGAACACAGGAGGAGGGCTGAGAGCAATGCCAACCTTTCTGCTGTGCTCCCTCATGATGGGACAGTCACTGCCACCAAATGCCATCAGAGGACAATGGGAGAGATTTTGGGGTCTTACTAGTTGCTTTAAAAATACTCCATGTGTGTCCCTATGCTGGCCACCTTCCCTCCAGCTGCACCAGTCCCTTTCCTGGAGCAATGCTGGGTGGCATGGCCCTCCACCAGACAATCAATTGAGGAGTAAAAATTCCACAGGTAATAAATACACTCATGAACTACAGAATTAGATCAGAACACAGCTGAGAGCCCTTGGTCTGCTCAACCTGGAGGAGACTGAGAGACCTGATCCCAGTCTGAAGCTGCTCCCAAGGGGCAGCTCTGAGCTGTCTTCTCTGTGACCAGGGACAGGAGGACCCCAGGGAATGGGTGGAGCTCTGTCAGGGCAGGGTCAGGCTGGACATCAGGGAAAGGTTCTTTCCCAGAGGGTGCTGGGCACTGCCCAGGCTCCCCAGGGAATGGTCCCGGCCCCCAGGCTGCCAGAGCTCCAGGAGCCCTTGGGCACCGCTCCAGGGATGCCCAGGGTGGGGGTATTGGGGTGTCTGGGCAGGGACAGGGGCTGGACTGGATGATCCCTGTGAGTCCCTTCCAGCTTGGGATGTTGTGTGATTCTGTGGTATCAGTTACCAGATCAGTACTGCTGCCACCCTTCCTTGCCACTCACTGCTGTCTTCAGCTATTTTACAGCATTTCAAGCAAAGCTGTAAGCAAGAAGAGGTGAAAAGAATTACACAACCATCAGGATTCATGCACATGGGATCACTTGTTGTGGCAACTGATCCCAGGGTTGGGTGGATATATCCTGTTCTCTCTCCTCTGCTTGGACTGCACTAGGCAGGCTCTTCCCAGTGTTAAAGAACAGGTGTTCCACAGCTACTGGTGAAGTCTGCTCTGGGTGCAGGGAGAATAACTCAGCAGACAAACACAGCCTCATGCTCATATGACCACTCACACACCCCCAAACTCACTCCTGACTGTGGTGTGGCAGGATAAAACACACACTGTGTGAATTCAAGAGGCAAAGAGCCAGAGCCAGAGGATTATTCATGCACTTGACACCAAAGCAGGGTGGCAGGAGGGTCTGTGCTTAGATTAATACTTACTGGTTACTGGTGTGGCGTTGTTGGGCGTGTCGGCCCGCAGGTACTGCGTGGTCTGCGTGGAGGGCTGCGACAGCCCCTGCGAGCTGCTGCTGTCACTGATGCTGTTGGAAAGCAAAAATGCACATCAACATCACTGCTTGCCACTCCAACACACTCCAAATTAAGTTCTCGAGGTCAAAACCAGGAGATTTTGCAGGCAGGACTTTAAAAGAGCAGAGTTTTTGAAGTCTCTCACACATGAAAATGTATTTCAGGTAACTCAAAAATCTTGGCACTAAGCATGAACAGCTTCCTCCTACTTGCTTCTCAGAATTTGCTCTATTTTCTAGTACTTTTCCCTCACTTTTGAATAATCAAAGTGACGAAACACTTCTTGCCAGAACCACCCAGTCATACCAAGAACAACTATTGTATTGCAGAGAAGATCTGCACACATTTCTCTCATGGCACTGATGTCCCACTCTGATGGGAGCTCTTTCACAGCCCAAACTGCTCTACCCTACTTTGTCATTCTCCTTCCTCAGGGTACACATTGCCCCTTCCAGCACCACCTCCAATGTGCTTTTTGCGATGCTTTTTGGGCAGAAAGACCAGAGGGGCACAGAATATCCATAACACAGGTAAACCACAGCAGGCTGATTTCTGTCTTATTTTCATAGCCAAAACCCTACAAAAAGGGCTGTTGCAGCTGTAATGGACCAAGAACCTGATACCAGCTCAGACGGCAGAGCCAAAAGCTTTTTTGATGTTCCCCTCCTCAAACACACACAAACATCCCCCCTTGTATCCAACTTCAAAGCTTCTCCACTGCTGACTGCATCGGGAGCACAAAGAGGAAACTGGTTGGGGACATAACCTCTGCTTTGCCAAATAATCAACATTTCTGGTTTCCTGCTCTGCTGCTGAGCACTGCCCAATCAGTGCCAGCCATCCCTGTAGGATTATCAGACATGGCTGGTGATGCCCTCCAGGCCCACTGCTACCTCTGAAGCCAGGCTTCCTTTAAAAAACAGAAGTCCAAGTCCACTCTTCCCATTACACCACAACCACAGATGCACCTGCTGAATTTTTGCTTTGCAACAGAATCTACTGATTCTCACAATACAAACTTATTTATGGCTGGCCTCAATCTCTCCCATGGAACCTTTTTTTACAGTTATTCCCCCATTCCTTGTCTTCCAGGTGCAGGGTTCCAGCACAGCATTTAGCACGAGGCTAAAAGCCACAGCTGCTGGTCTAGCTGCTCCCCTTTAACTTCCTTCAGAGTTTTTGAATGAATATTCTCTGGTGCTGGCAACTTATTCCTGCTTATTTGAACTGCTCCCACTCTTGCATCCATGAGCTGCTTCACTCGTGGCAGCGAGTTCCCACGATGGAGTGCCTTGGCATGGTCACCACACCAAACACCAAAGCACAACTTGCATTTCCTTTTCCTGCTGTGGCTGGAAACTCCTTTTGTAACCTGATCCCCCACTAGCCCTGCAGATTCCTTTGGCTGGAGGCAAGTGTGAGAAAGGAATTATTCTTTTAATGCCCGTTGCAAGTCTGAAGAACTCCTTTATGGGTTGGGTTCGTTCTGGTTTTTAGGTTTAACTTAACCTGAGCTTCCTCGCTTCTGTCAGCTATTTGAACAATGCCTTCTTGCTTTAATGACTCCCATTATCCTGCTGTTAAACCATGCCAGTTTTCCTTGGCCCTTTTCCAGTGCCTTTGCTCTGAGGTTTGCAGCATTTGCTGTGCGCTTCCAATACAATGTTCCTAAATAATCCATGTGCAGCCTGTAAACTCAGCCGCTTGGCTTGAGCTTCCAGTTAACAACCCTCCTCGGTTTTATTTAGTTCTGGGGGTTGAAATTAAGAGCACCAGTGGGTTTGCCAGGCTCTGTTGCTCCTGGGAGGTTGTTAACCCTAATGACATTGTCATATCCCATGCAGGAACCTTTTACAGAAACAGTCTGAGATTATTATTCACAACCAAATTAAAAGTTGTTGCTTCTCTCAGTGAGTTTGTTCCAAACAAATCCCACAGCTCTTGATTTTCAGGCACATTTTGCTTCTGTTACACCTTTGCTCCAACACTGCCTGAGCACAGCTTTTACACAGCAGCACATCCACAGTTCTGCCAGGTCAGGCACCTTCAGGCTCAAAAACCAAGTCATACCATGGTGCTTGAAGAGCTAAACCCCAGGAGCTGCACAGGCTTCATAAAATCTGGTCTGGATTGGAAGGGACCTTGAAGATTATCTCATTCCAATCCCCTTCCATGGACAGGGAGAGCCCCCTGAATTTATCAGGATTTATCAGTAGGGTATGGAGTGATTCAGAGAAAATTATTAACACCTGCAAACCACAGAGAACTAACATTAGATGGATTCTTAGTTTACCTCCACTAAGTGAGTTGGTTTTTTAGGATTTTTACCTTGTATCTCCACAGAAATCCAGTGCAATGGAGTAGAGGGAAGGATATGTGATCACACTGCTGGGCTGGACACCTCAAAACCTCAAGGATGACACTATCCCACACTAAAAAGGTAGTGTTTTTCCTTTCTGAATTAAAGCAAGCTGCATATCCTTTAACACCTTCAGCTGATTAAAACCCTCAATGAGACAATCAGGCACAAAGGAATTGAGGAAGGCTGACAAGTTCATTTGGTCACAATCAACTGAGAAACCACAACTGCTCAATGCAGTGGCACCGCCAAAGCCACGTGGGCTGGGGACACCCGGGGAGGGAAGAGCAGGGAGAAAACTGAAACGAACAGGTGAATGGATAAAGAGGAGGAGGAGAAGATAAAGCTGCTCCATGAGGCTGCAGGCAGCACAGAAGCAGTTCAAGACATCCTTTTAGTTCAAGATATCCTTTCATAGGGGTGACCACCCACAGTCCGACTGTGTTCCAGAGGATCCAGTTTCACACTGCCTGCTCCTGAACAGTTGCATCTGATGCAGGCTGTTCACACAGCCTCAGTCCACCTGCTTTTCCAGCCTCCCTTCTCCTTGTCTTTAATCCCCACTCCAATGCCCTCGGACTCATGTTACAAGTCCCTTTTCCATGCATGTGCCACGGTTTTCCCAGATTGGAAATGTATTCCGGAGAGTCCAATATTGCCAGTTTTATAACCAAGCAGTTATAACGCTCAGACTGTTCCTTAAGGCCAAAGTGAATACTGGAAAATCAATCAGAGTAGGGAAAACTGAAATTCAGTCTCCTGTAGATGTCAGTAAAACCCAAAAGTTTTCATACAATCATGGATCACAGAATGGTTTGGCTGGAAGGGAACTTAAAGCCCATCCAGTGCCACTCCCTGCCATGGGGTGGGATGCCTTCCACTGTCCCAGGGTGCTCCAAGCCCTGTCCAGCCTGGCCTTGGACACTTCCAGGGATCCAGGGGCAGCCACAGCTTCTCTTGGTACCCTGTGCCAGGGCCTCACCTCCCTCACAGGGAGGAATTCCTTCCCAATATCCCGTCTAAGGTAAAATAAAGGTAAAAACCCTCTGGCACTGTGTAGCCATTCCCCCTTGTCCTGTCACTCCAGGCCCTTGACCAGGAGCCCCTTTAGGCACTGGAAGGGGCTCTAAGGCTCTGGAGCCTTCTCTTCTCCAGTATGAACACCCCCAGATCTCCCAGCCTGCCTTTCCAGCATGCCCAAGTCAATTTTTCCTTCTGTCCTGACAATCCCTGCAGATGTGATTCTGTCTGAATCTTCCCACTCCACACAAGTATTCTGGCAAAACCTGAATAACCCTTCCACCTCATAAACAGCAGAGCACCTGCATCTGCTGCCTTTCTGCAGCACAGCTCTTACCACAACCCTACACAGGCAGTACCTGCTACAGCTTCCCATCAAGAGCAGAAATTGCAAACTACCACAGAGTGCTCATTTTGAGACCAAACTCCCACAAATCTGAGTAAACATGTCCCAAAACCACACTGGGAAAGCTTGAACACATACCTGTCATCCAACTCTATCCTTTTCATGCTGTGCAGGTGCAAGACAGCCAGGATTATTGCCACCAGGAATATCACAGCACAGCACACGCCCACACTGATATAGAACACCCGGGTGGAAGTGGTGGGAGCTGCATTTACAGGATCGACTGGAACAGAGATGGAAAGTTACTGAACCCTTCTCAAAAAGGAGAAAAACCAACAAAAACCCCCCAACACCACCCCCAAGAAACGACATTTTGTTAGTTTGTTATAGCAACAGGGGCAGAGGGGCTGGAGGCAGGGAGAGGCAGCAGCCTCAGCCATCCCAAATGTTCCATCAGACTTCCTGGAGAACAACTGCCCTGAAAGAGACAGTGGGAAGGGAAGAGAGCACTGAGCACTCTTTCCCACTGCTTTCCAACAGCATTTTGGCAAAAACGCTCCCATTTTGCGCATTATGAAGCCACAGCCAGCCAATGACATTCCCAGCTAGAAGGGAAGGGAAGGAAACAACCTCACTCTATTCCTTCAATACTGACAAACTAAAACTGCAAACCAGACAGGTCCTAGGGTCATGGAAGTAGATAAGAGTCATGTAGGGAAACCAGAGCCCCTAAGACGTGATACGAAAGTTGCTACAAGACTTGGAATAGGGTTTCTTCCTCTTCGCCAGTTAAAACAATTAATTACAAAAGATATAGTACAGACTACCTGGGGAGTGTTTTCGTAGGGAAAGCTGTTGAATCAAAGCACATCACACATTTTTCAGATTTTACACCCCAAGCTGTACATTCAGGATTACTTACAGATAGCCTTGCTGCTGTTTTTATCAGCTGTTGGAGATTTGATTTCTGGTTCAAGCTCTAAAGAGATGAGAGAAAGCCATTAAGTTTGGAGCACATTTATTATTGTAGCCCTTCACATTGCCTCAGGTATGGAAAAATGGATCTGCTTTTCCAAAGAGGAGAGCTGACTCAGGGACTGCACTTCATCCCTGCATTTCCATTTAAATACCTAACCATGGGAGAATTAAAATCACACGGAAACACATGGGTCAGGTATTTCACCACTGACACACGTCCAGTGAGGGAAAGCATGAACCCACTGAATCCACCTAAAACCCTGTAGCTTGTCCAAAGTCCAAAGCAGCAGAAAGAAGAGGTGCAGAGAATGTGTTTGCTAGGGCACTAAACAAAGACCTCACAGAACCAGTTCCTACAGGAGAGGAAATCATTCCTGTGATGTTCAGTCAAGACTACCCTGATCTTTTGGAAGAACTCCTGGCTCCAGTCTAATGTTGCTTGTCCTAGGAAGGGGTCAGAGTTGCAGCCACGGGCACTGTGTCTTCCCACCTGATGCCAGTCAGGAGTTAAGGAGTTAAAACAGAAGGATGAAAGAGGTGATGCCCATTTAAATACTCGTTAATATACAACTGAAGGCAGGAGGACAATGCTCAGCCCGTGTGTGGTAGCAGTCCTTTAGAAAGTGGGTGCATCTTCATTAAGCCTACTCTGAGTCTGGTTACCAAGAAGAGCAGTGCAAACCTGAGAGATGCAGGCTGTGGAGATGCCTCCAACCCCTGAGGATCTGCAGGTAGCTGAGGGAATCCCAGGGATTTCTGTGGCTGCAAAGGCACAGTCCCACCTGCACATCGCCCTTCCTGCTCCCAGCTGTGTCCAACACAGCACAGCCCGTTCCCACTCCTTGGTAAGACAGTTCAGCTTAGGAAAAAGTAATCCAAGGGAGGGAAAAAAATCAAAGAGTTTTTCTTTCTCTATTCCTTTTTTGAACTTGAGGAGGAACTATCAGGAATGCCCTGAGCAAAACCACTAGCAAGTTCCTGCATATTCCTAAATTCTGCACTAAATTCAGCCAGAAACCCCTGTATGCTCTACACCAATTGACTTGCACCAAACAAAGCCATTAATGTTTTATGAACCTGCAGAAATGTGATTTTTGTAGGGAGCACTTCTGATGGTTCAGGACGTGGCTCTGATTCACCCCCCAGAGAACTGTGGTGCCTATGGAAAGCTCCATCACACATCCACAGCTCAGTAAGCTGTGAATGGATCAGCAGGGCTGACTTCCCCCATTTGGAGTATTTGAAAAAAATACCTAGGAAAACATGAAATAAAGGTAAAAACATCAACATTATCAGCCACACCTTTATTTTTACTAGAAGAAGATACACACTTTGAATTAAGAATTGTCTTCCTGAAGCCTCAATGCAAGGAACACGAGTATCCCAGCATTACGTGACACAAGGCATGGTTGGCTCTTCCATCCACACTTTCCACAAGTTCATCCTTAGACATTTATACTCAAGAAAAATGACAACCCTCCCTTTGGGAAGACAGCTACTGTCCTCAAAGGCTCCCAGGAAGCTGAACAGAGGCAGCAGGAGCATGCAAAGAGAGAGGTGGCCATCCCCAAATACTGCCCAGGAAAGGGACACCACAGCCATTTTTAAGGAGGGCGCAGCTCTTGGGATCCTCCAAAATAATTTTCTTCTGATGCCTAAGAAAATACTAGGAAACATTATGAAAATTCTAGGAAGCAGCAACAGTGAATAGGAACAATCCAAGAATAAATTATGCTTGTAGATTCCCAAGTGGAAACACAGAAGAGTCAACCTAGGATTTCCAAAGTCTGGATTATCTCCCAATATCATTTTGTACTTCATATCTAACAGACTAACACCTCCTACACACACTAAACAGCCAATTTTTTCACAATTTATAAAGTAAGTATATTTTCTTGGTAATTCTTAGAACAATTTGAATTCTCAGAATATTACAGTTTTGAGGGAACTGTTTTTTTCTTTCCAAACACAGAGCAAATGCTCTTTCTTATATATCTATAAAAAGGTCAGTCAGTGCAGCAGAACTCTTGCGCAAAGTTGTTCATTCACCAGCTTCTGCTTTAACCAGAAGTCCCCATTCCTCTCCAAAAGGCAGAATTTTACCTGGTTTCTTCTGACCATCCCCAAAATTCATTCTGTAACTCCTGCCCCGCCTCATACTCCATCCCACTCCCTTTCCTTATCATACTTAAACAGTAAAAACTTTTAAATATCTGAAACTTAATCTCTTACTTTTGTAGCACATTTTCCTTCGTTTGAAATTTAAAACTGTGATGTTTTTTGAGGAATTTATTGTTAAGTTGAGCTGCATCAGTATTGTGACGTCGGAGTCGAGTCTGCCAGTGCAGGAGAGTTCCACACGGAACACTGTGAACACAACACAGGGTGAGGGTGAGCCCTTCTCAGGCACTGCCATGAGAGAACATTCAAACAATGTTTCAAAGTATCTTTTGAAATGCTGTTTATAAAGTACATTGCTAAAGAGCTCCATACTAAGAAATGCTGTTTTAGTCTTTACACCTCATCGCTTCAACTATTACAGCATTAAAGGACAGGGATTTTAAATTAGTTTGTGTCAACTGTATTACATATTCACAGATTACTGAAACTGTATTTGTGGCTAAATGACCATTATTCATCCATCAGCTGGATGGGGTGGGAATTTTACCTGAGAGGGTGCGAGGAACTTCTCCTTGTAGAGAAATGTTGGCCTGGGGCAGAGCCATAGCCACGGGATCATGGACCTGAAATCCCAGTTTATACTCGACCTGTAACAGCAGTTGGGAGAGAGAAAACACATCAGAAATCTGTCCAAGAGTAAAAACAAATGCAACATCCCTTTTCATAATTCTTCTTGAACATAAAAAAACACACATGATTTTCAAGGAGTGCTGGTAATTTTAGGTGTCCACATTCCAAGTTTCTTATGTGATATTTAAGTATCAAGACTTTTGTGATAGTTCAAATTATGAAAGCCAAAACAGAAGCTACTCCTGAAATCATTCCTTAAAATCTGGGGCAGAACTCAGAGTGCTGCATTAAAAATAAATTCCCCCACAAACCTCACTTGTTGATAAACTTACTTGTTCAAAAGTCAGTTGGTTAAAGCTGTAAGAATTCAAAAAATTCCCCTTCCCACAGTCAGTTTTACAAACAAAATGGCTTAGAAATAGTTTATTCAACTATAGTCAAGATTTTGTTTCCACTTAAGAAGCTGACTCTGCAAACATTCATTCAAAAAGAAAGTACAGGACCTACTCTAAGTCATAAGATCCTCTTGGAAATTCATCCTACCCCTCCACTCTCAGTTGAATGAATTTGACTTTGTTCCAATAGTTAGTTTTTCCTCCCTTTCTAAAACATAATATGGTTCATTTCAGTTATCAATTTATTTTGCAGTCAAGATGACAAGGGAAGAGACCCAACTCAGTTTCTGAGCTCCTACAAGCTGCACCACACCAAGTTAGAACAGAAGATGCTGAGGGCTGGAATCACAGGAATGGGACGCAGGGCCTCCAAAACGCCTCCTCAGAATTCACAGCCAGGCCCAAGGAAACACAGGGCAGGGCCAGTGATGCAGGGAGCCCTCAGCTGAAGCTGTAACAAGGAACTCCTACTCAAATGACAAGTGACTGAACTGTCACTGTGCAGATGGAATATGGGACTGGGGCTGGCTGGCACTCGACCCAATTGCACTGCAGGCCAAAAGTCACTGCTCTTAACAAGTTACAAAGGCAGCAGGAATCTTCAGGAGCTGCACTGGTGGACTTGTTTAATGCTACTGGCTCCTACTGCAGCCTTTCCTACTTCAGGGCAGAAAAACAACCATCACTCAAGTTTAAAAAACCAATATGAACATCTGGCAGAGACTAAAAAGATCATTTCATATATGAAAATAAATTGTTAAGTAACTGGAAATGCTTCAGAACGTAAGAGCAATCTCTCTGACAGCTGTGACTGCATGCTCCAGGCATGATGATAAAGTGACATAAAAACCCTTTCCATTTCATCAGGGCTCAGTAATAACATACTGGATGCTGCTTTTATAGGCTCTCCTTGTCTCCAAGCATGTGTCTAGAAATCTCCACAACAAATCTCTACATATGATTTCCAGAGGCTGCCCTTCTGTGTGTCCAATGCATCCAGGGAAGAGATTCCACAGCCAGTGGCTTGTATGTATACACAGACCTTGCCAGGAGCAAGAAGTACAAAATACTTTAAAATAAGTGCTTAAACTTTCTAAAATAAGAAACAGCTTGGACATATACCATCTTAACTTACTGCCTGCAGTCATATAAATACATATTTTGCACCTTGCATATGCTAATTTTTCCAGAGAAAAAGCCATTAAATGCTAGTAGTGGGTATTCACCAAGCAGAACAGCTCTTGTCTCAAGGAGCCAGAGCAGAATTCATGCCTGCTCACCTTGGATTTGGCATGCCAGGTGAAGTGGAGATTGTTGGTCTCGCTGGGTATGAGGAGATTGAAGGACAAGGCATAGTGATTAACCACATCATTCCTCACGTAGGACAACTCTGCATCCAGGCCTGCAAGGACAAAGAGAAGAGTAAGCCAGGGAAGAACAGGACCAAGCACATTGGAACAAACAACTTTCAGGACTACCAGCTCCACCTGTATCTGCATGTTTAAGCAAACACTTTCCCAATGCATCAATTCTAAGGCAGGTTTGGAGACCAGGGCTCCCAGATGTCAGCTCTCACAGAGTGCTCCCAAGCCTTACAGAGCCATCACTTCAGAGAGGTGCCACAGCCTGGGACACAGGTAAAAGCTGGGATGTAATGGAAGGAAACACGATTTTCATCCAGGAGAGTCATTGCAGGCTCTCCTGAACATCCCCAGTTCTGCTTCTGGGAATCACGGCTCGTTTTGTTCTTATTTACAACTGTGTTCCCTCAAACTGACCTGCTCTGCATTATCAGCTGGTTAATCACAGGTAATTCCTTCTGGAATAGCTCATCTTTTGAGCCTGAGATGCCTAAACAGTACGGAATTAGCTCCAAGGTAATTCAGTCATAGAGTCCCAGAATGGTTTGGGTTGGAAGGGACCTTAAAGCTCATCCAGCTTCAGCCTCTGCCATGGGCAGGGACACCTTCCACTGTCCCAGGGTGCTCCAAGCTACATCCAGCCTGGTCTTGGACACTTCCAGGGATCCAGGAGCAGCCACAGCTTCTCTGGGCACCCTGTGCCAGGGCCTCCCCACCCTCACAAGGAACATTTTCTTCCTAATAGCTAATCTAAATCTCTCTTTTATAGTTTAAAACCATTCCCCGTTGTCCTGTCACTGTCTGCTCATGTAAAAAGTCACTGTCCCTCGTACAGAGTGAGAGGTGACACTTGTATAGCCAGCAATACCAACATTTTGTGTCTACTCTTTGCTCTCTGAACATTTAAATACACCCAGAGACCTGCAAGCCCCACTAAGCTATTCATTACAGGGCACTAAGGTGCATTTCCCTAAATAAGACACAGACTCTGATATTATAAACTTTGCAGCTGCTGTTATTTTTTGCAGCACACGATCCAAGGTCACGCTGAACACAGGGCAGGGCCCTGCAGCGTGCCCTGGGTGTCAACAGCAATTAGTGGTAGAGTAAGCACTGCTTCCCTGCAGGGGTAAAATTAATCCCAGCTCCACATCCTCAGGACAAAACCCACTGGATTTGCAGTCAGTAGCATTTGGCCCTGTCTTGCCCTTCCTGCAATGCTCCCACTTAAATGCTATCAAGGCTTCGGACATGCCAGGAGAACAACAGGGTAAGACACGGAATATTCCACACTGAGCGAATGGAGTTCAAATCCAACAGTCACAGTACAAATGGGAATGTAGACAGAGGATTCTGGGATGCCTCCTCGTGGCTTCCCAGTACCTAAAGGGAGCTTTTCAAAAACAGAAAGTCATTTTTCAAAGTGAGACAGTGACAGGACACGGGGTAATAGCTTTAAACTAAAAGAGGAGAGATTTAGATGGGATATTAGGAAGAAATTCTTCCCTGTGAGGGTGGGGAGGCCCTGGCACAGGTGCCCGGAGAAGCTGTGGCTGCCCCTGGATCCCTGGAAGTGTCCGAGGCCAGGCTGGACAGGGCTTGGAGCAACCTGGGACAGTGGAAGGTGTCCCAGCCCATGGCAGGGGGGTGGAACAGGATGGGCTTCTTCCAACCTAAACCATTCTGTGATTCCATGAATCATTTCTTTTACAGCTAGAAAGTCAAGAATATTGGAGAGGCTGTGACTTCAAGACAACAGCATTTAAGGCATCCTGAAGTTATTTCAAGAATCCAGGGAATCATGAGAGGTTGGGGTTTCTTAAGAAATTAGGGAAAAATAAACCCAAGTTAACCATTGAACTGTGTAGATAAGTTGCATTTGAAGAAAGGGAGCATCAGCTCAAGAGAAATAATTCCTCCTGTTTAGTGCAAAAACTGGGCACAGATCACTGCAAAGTGACATTTTCTCTTATTTCAGAACTTGATTTCATCCACCTTGTTTCTACGAGATACAGAAATGCAGCCAAGATGTTCCTCTTCACTCTTGTTGCTGTTAACCACTTTTATTCCCTGCTAGCTCATCAGGGTCCCAAAACTTAACCAAAACCCCACAGTTTAATCATAGGTACTGGGGGTGGTGAGGAGGAGAACCCCAAGACTGGATGCTTGAAAGGAATCAAGATAATGGAGTAGTCCCAGGGAGAAATGATCTCACACGAGATGTTGAGCAGAAAAAGACGCAGGTGCTGCTCTAAGTGCTAAATGTAAACAGCCCAAGGCACCGTCTGAAGGAGAAGTTCAATATTCCTTGTACACTTAGTCCATATTTCCACTTAATAATAAATGCAAAATGTAAAAACATATCCACCAGTAAAACAGTGAGGAGGGGGAAGCCCACACATCCCCAGAAACAAAATAAAATTTTGAAAACACATAAAAGCAACAGCAAACTTCAAAAATCCCTGCCCAGATAGTTTTTATGTGTCTACATGTTTATACACGAAACCCAACTCGGAGTTAGCAAACAAAGGAGTGTGGAGAAGAGTTCAAGACACTTGGCACTAGATCCAATCAAGATGGGAAGGTTTAAAGGCATAACCTTCATTCAAATGAACCCCATTATGTACAAATTATTTTAAAAATTAGGAGGACAAAAGGATTAGCAATGTGAAACAATTAAATTGGAACAAGGAAGCTGCCTCTGGAATAAAGAACACCTTCTCTTGTTGATAAATGGTCCCAGCAACCAGAGGTTCAAAAAATATTTCAGAATTTCAGGATGATAACCCTTGATTTAATACAGAGTTTTCATTGTAATCAAATGGGCACATGGCAATAAAATTGCCTGTTGCAAAAACCCAGCTTCATAAAAGTAATAGAAAAAGCAATCCTAACTGAAGCTGTCAGAAGTATCTTGATGTGCAATATCATCTAAAGGTGTACAAAACCAAAGTACCCTACAGAAGATCAATCAAACCTCTAAGCTTTAACGGTGGTACAACACGTAAATTTCATTCTATAGGGCACTAATGTTTTGTGCCTGTACTGCCAGAAAAAGCTCCACACTAACAGGAGACACTGATTATAAGAATTTCACAAGCAAAATTAAGACCTGCACGAGAATCAATGTTGTGTGGTATTGCTGTAAAATAGCGTACGACTGGCATAGAAAACTAATTTCAGAGATTTTGTACCACAGCTCTGACTTCTTAAAAAAGGCAGAAGATTTTCTGGCTCAGAGTCTCGTTCCCGTCAGGGAGCAAAAGAAGTTGCCTAGGGAAGGATTAAAATCCAAGGATACAGTGACACTTTACCAGCAGATCCTCTGTGCTTCCAGTGTTTGTGCATCACAAACTTTAGCAAGTTCCTCAAGAAGGCTGGAGGGGGACTTTTGACAAGGGGCTGGAGTGACAAGCCAAGGGGGGATGGCTTCCCACTGCCAGAGCACAGGCCCAGAGGGGATAGTGGGAAGGAATTCCCTGGGAGGGAGGTAAGGCCCTGGCAAAGGGTGCCCAGAGAAGCTGTGGCTATCCCTGGATCTCTGGAAGTGTCCAAGGCCAGGTTGGACACTGGGCTTGGAGCACCCTGGGACAGTGGAAGGTGTCCCTGCCATGGCAGGGGGTGGGACTGGATGGGCTTTAAGGTCCCTTCCAACCCAAACCATTCCATGATTCTGTGATTAAATTCTCAGGCAGTATCTTCCAATTGCTTCTCACTGGATTTTTCTTCTCCTGTGAATCTGGGTAAATGCTTTCTCCAAGCCTGGAGACCAATAGAAACACACTTGGGAAATGACAGTGTCTCAACACTGTACAGTGATTTCCCATTTTAAGCTTATCAACAACTAAAACATTTCCTCTCTAGCACTTTTCCCATCAATGAACTACAGACAAAATTCTATTTCTCATGCACAGCTAAGAACCAGGGTCCTCCCCACACAAGCAAGCTCCCATCTCCCTGCCTCCAATCCACCACAGGACAGATCAGCTTCCAGATCATCCTTCCATTCATAATTTTTCATCCCCTCACTGCCTCCCCAATTCAATCCTGAATTCCCCTAGCACTGTCTGTATAATTTATCTCCATCAGGCCAGCAAAACACACAGAAACTTGCAGCTGAACCCGCCAGTGAGAAAAAGTCCCGGGCTGTGCTGTGGGCAGGCAGCCAGGCAGGCAGGTGTGTTCTGCTGCCACAGGGGAGCCCAGAGCCCATCCCCATCCCCATCGTGCCGGGAGCTGCAGCACGTTCCAGCCGTAAGGGAAGGTATGGTCAGGTCAGGAATCACACAGGGCACTGCAGGGAACAGCAGGGAGAGCCAGAGCCATGGGTCACTGATGGGGTGTGGGATCCGAGCCTCACCGTGACAGCTGAAGTCTAACTCAGAACTGCTTTAATTCTGCATTTCCCCTTTTTCCTTCAGACTTGCACACTGACACCTGCCTGGCAACATTCCTTGTTTAAGCCTTCAGCAAGCCAAGTGCAGTGAGTCGAGCTGGTGCTATGCAGGGAGAGAAAACAAGGGGGGGAACACTCCTCAGTAAGTTTAACTCCCTGGATTGGTGAGGATGCCCAGGAGCATCCCACATGGAGGGTGAGACTGCAGCAGCATTTAGATGGAGCTTATACTAAAACAGTCCTGGGACTTCATTCAGATACTGTAAGGTTTTTCCAAAGCATGCTTTGGGCATAGGTAGCTTAGAAAAATGGCATCAAATGAAGCAGGTCACTGTCAATACACAGCCTAAAGCAGTGACCTCAACTTTTCACTTTAGTGTAAATCCCTTTCAAACTCAGCAGCAGCATAAGATGCACCAGCTGAGGCAGCAGGCTGCAGAGGAAAGCAGGAACAAGTTCTAGATTCTCAGTTGTTTCAGATTTCAAGAATGCTCAGTAAACTACTAAACCTAAACCTCCTGACTTGTGGGTGAGGGGAGGGAAAATGTCATTCCGCAAGATGCCGGGTTCCTCTGAAGGTGCTCACTTCTTCCTTTGCACTGAGTAAGGCCAATCCAAGCTGGATTTAATGTTTTGTGTCCTATATGAAATAATAAAAGGAGAAAACAGGTGGCTCTAGGAGGAAAACACAGATGCAATACAGCTACAGGAAACAGGCACCTCCTCACTCATTCTCTATGCAAAGCGGCAAAACATAAAGAGAGGGGTGGAGAACCTTACAGAGAAACATCACAAAACGCAGAGGAGGAAAAGCAGCTTTTCCAAAAGGTTTCTGTTGGTTTAAGCAGAATATTGGTGATCGATGCCGACCAGTTTGCAAAGCTGGGCTGCGGCTTTGCTTTGGCAAAACTCCCTAAACAAGTCCATATGCAGACAATGCACAGCACGGAAGGATCTGGTTTCTCCTTACTTGGACTTGAGTAACTACACCAACACACATGAAATCAGTTCAGAGCAATGTTCTGCCTGGCTTTAGAGGCAAAACCACCACCCTTTTACCAGTCAACTCTAAATCTCATGATTAACTTCCCCATCTTAGTACCTTGGGCACAGACTTGAAAGAATAGATTAAAGCTGAAGGCAAACAAAAAGGTACATTTAAGCAGCAGCACAGAGAAAGTCTGTCATTCTTTGCACTGCTTAACATAACAAAACATCTGAAGAAGCTCAGAAAGGAAGGGGAGAGGCCAACTTTCATTCCCAGATGCCAAGGATGCTGGGCAGCCCTTGTGTTCGTGACAAAATTGAATCATGTCAGTCCAGCAGCCTAACAAAACACTTCTTTTCAAATGTCCTTGTGCAAATGCAGTCTAGCTTCAACTTTTTTTTTTTTTTTTAAGCACAGTTTACAAAAGAAACTTGCCTCTGCCACCATGGGAAAATTGGATTTTATTTTTATGAAGCAAATCTATCCTGTAAAGTGCACTAGTACTAACACGTTCTTAAAGATGACAGCAGTGCTCAGGAGTCTCTTACCTGGGGTTACACTTCATTACTAAATCACTTCGAATCTTCACAACATAATTCTGGCAGATTTTGTCTTAAACGGGGAGATCAAGAATGAGTGTGCAATGCAAGAGTCTGCTATTAGACTTGGCCTAGAATATTGGGAAAAGCAGCATTTCATTAAAAGCTGTCTGGTAACAATAGCTGACATAATTATCTGTCCAGTGGCTCCCCAGCAGAGAGATGACTGAAATGGGGGTTTGTTTCCTTAATGCTCTAGTCTGTAATTTAAAAGAGTTTCTTCATCACAGCTGAAAAATTTCTGCAGTGTGACATCAAACCACCACAGCCCTCCCAGAGCAGAGCCACTCCTGATCCTGACTCACAGCCACGGAAAGCAATTAATAGGGATGATTTACCCAGTTCAATGAGTTATGATCTTTATATAAATATTTTATTTGTTCTATTATGCACTCCAGAGCATGAGGCCTCTGCTCCTGAGCAGCTCATCTGGGTTAGTCCTTTGGCCAGAGCAGAAGTTTCCACTCCAGGATGAAGACTCCTGTGAAAGAGTACAAACCTCGAGCATCACCCTCCCGTTCCAAACCTGCTCATCCCACTCCACAAACACACTGGATTCTCCCACCACTGGACAATTTACCTTGCTGAAGAAAGACAGCTTCTTCTTACTTCCATTTTCCTTTCATTTAAAGTGCCCCCTAAGTCTGAAACACTGACTTTAAATGCTAAATCTTGCTCTTTTTTGCAGCAGGTTCTTCAAATGTCCACTGGAAAATATAGCCCAAGGAAATGTGGCTGAAGAATTAAAAAAACAGCTCTTGACTACTGAAACTCCTTTTTTTTTTTACAGGGTAGAACGAACACGTTCCCAGAGCAAGCCTTATTAGTTTGAATGTACTTAACAATCAATTTGCCCAGGGTTGAAACTACAGCTGGGAGTTCAAAGATATGAGGAAAACAAATGCAGACTGATCCACATAGATCGATTTAGTTTAGAAAAGAGCGAAGTATTGGGAATGCAATACTAAGCACCTGAAAATACAGACACACGAGAAACTTCTTACATCCTATTTGCACATACTCAGTATATACAACAACAAAGTGAACTTTGCTTTAATAAAACAAGTAACAGACCACAGCCTTCCACTTGCATTTTTACTTAAGCTTTCCACAAAGCTACAGTCTGCCAGTTAAGAGTTGTTGGTCAGGGTTTTGGGCTGAAATATTTGTTTTTAAACACCTTACAGGTTGGGAGTCCGTGAAAAAGATGACTAATGAAAAATAAAAGAGGGCAAAACCAAGTTAAACCTTCAGCAATACGGAGATGATGAAGAAGCAGCTTTTCAGTCTCCTAACACAGGCACCAGGGACTGTCAAAGGACACTGTTCGGTGTCAAGCCCAAAGACAAAGCAGCAGCACAAAACCAGCAACACTCACAGCTCTGCAAGCTCAGCCAGCTCCAAGGCGCAGCAGCAGAGGGAACACGGGCTGTGGGTATTTGTTACCTGTGCAGAGTTAACTTCTCAGGAGCTGGAGGGAGAACACAACGTGCAAGGCATTCAATTTGAGGAAATACTCAACATAACTTCAAGGCAATTAATGCACCCTTGAAAACTGACCAAGACTCCCCAGCAGGAAATCTTACCAGGAAGCTTCCCCACATCCAGCAAACAGAAAACTCTTAGCTCAGAGCTCTCATTAAGTCCTTGTGAATCTTCACAGGCAGTTCACCCCCAGTTCACCTCATTGATACTGTTAAATACAATCTGCAATTTCAACACCCCAGGCAAATGGGATTTTTTCCACTGAAAGGCCTTTTGGAAAGTCAGAGGGAAGTCTTCTTCACTTCCACAGGAAGAAGCTCCCCCAGGAGATGCCACCTGCTGAAGTACAATCAATATTTAACTCGATCCATATTAAACAGAAGATATTTATTGTTCCTAGAACCCACCTGCTTACCTTTTATTTGTCTCTGAACAGCAACAACAATTACATTTCAACTACCTGCCTGCCTGTTCTTCTCTCCTTCACCACCAGAAAAAAAATCTCCATTTTTCTGTTAGGAAGGATATACAGACCCCTGTAGAAATAGTTAAATCACACTTCTTAATGGGGGGACAAAAAACCCAAACCAAAACCATCTATCTCACCTCAGAGCAAAATGCAACTGAACTCTGGGAACACCTTTCTGAACTGAACTGGGAACACCTTTCTAAATGAAATTTGGCCATTACAAAGTCTCACCAAAACCAGCAGCCACGTTGCTATTAATAGGCAGGATGGTGCATATGAGTTACATGAAGTGTTGATTCCAAAGGTAAAATGCAGCAGAGATGCACAAAATGGATACATGAAGGCAGAGGAAAATTAGAGGCAACAACCTACACAGAGGGCAACGGGAAATGGGACAAGTGGGAATAGGAACGGCACAGGTACAGGGCTGGAAGCAACTGAAAGGAAACTCTACAGTACAGAAAAATAAATCTAACTTTAGGGAAAAATATAAAAGTACTTTATTCTTAGGTGTACTTACGAAATAAAAATTTAACTTAGCAGCTATGGCAAATCTCATCATTCCTGTAATACGAACTTTGATGCTCCTTCTGAATTAGAATGAAAGCAAATACTGAGAACAGAAAACCAAAAGGTTCCCTCCTCATGACCTGCAGTTGCCAAGAGCACAGCCCTCAAAATAAAACAACCTGCAATTAAATGCTCAGTAGTGTCCCAAAGCTTTGGAAGGGAGCTGCTGTCATCTTCCCAGCTCAAACCCCATCACCTCACACAGGTATGCCAGATGTCATTTGGGCTCATGAATAACGTGTGTTTGTGGTGTTTCAGTGTCACCTACCCACCGAAGTTGTGCCATTTTATTTTTGTTTCATTTAGTTATAGTAATGCACCCACATGTTGATTTAGTTATCCCTGTAGACAAGACCCTAAGTCACCTCCAGAAGTGTCCCTGCCAGTGCCATGGCTATTCCAGTAATGAGTACCCAACAGAGTACAAATAAATTTAATATTAATTAGGAAGAACAGACAGAACCCCCTCGCTCAGTACTTCAGACCTCTCAGCCTTGAAGCTCATACTCCTGGTTCTGTGCCCGACAGGGTTGCTGAAGGGATAATGGACTGTCCACATCTTTTGAGATGCTTTGAACACTTTCATCGGAGTGACATGGATTGTTTAACACAACCAAGCTCTAAACAAACTAAGCCAGGTCTCTTTGCTCCTGTGGCCATCTCTACACCCACAGAGCTTAGTATATTTTTCTTTTATTAGGAATTACTGTGCAAAGCCATCAACTAATTTCATAAAGGCCCAAACAGATTGGAGAGGATAACCATCATTAGTTTATCAAGCTGCTCTAGCTTTCCAAGCCTCTCAAGCAGCAGCTCCCATGCCTGTGTTCCCACTCTGCTCTTTCCCAAGCAGCATGCTGAAATCAATATACTGGTTAATTTAATTACAGCTATTCAACACCCAGTAAGTGTCAGGGAAATTCTAAAGCATCGCATTAGTTTCATGCTGTTGCTTCTGCTCCCAGCTCTGCAGAGCAGTCAGTGCAAATATGTGAGTTACCCGCTTGAAAGAAGGACAAAGGCAGCGATGGAAGAGGAATAATGCGTTTGAAGCCTCTGCCATGGCGCCCTTTGTGCCAGCACAAGGCGTTAGCAGAGAGTGTGAGCATTCATCCCGACATGGGAGCTGCTGGTGCTGCTGCCATTCCGGGCGAAAGAGGGAAAAGAACTCAATTCATCAGGCACAACTCATTAAATGCACTTCGGCCTGTGTGCACCCCGCTCTCACGGCTGAGATATCAGTACCATTCAATCCTGCACACTGAAGCTCAGAGGAGTAACTCTCACTAAACTCATGCCCACTGCAAGGAAAGCAGGAGCCTCCGTGATATTCCAGCCTGGATAGTTTCAGGTAGCAATTAGTCACCAAGCCATTTCACTAGAGCTCAGCACAAACCTGAATCAACACATTTGGAATTTGGCTCATTAATTCAGCTTTTCCAGTGTCCAAACACGACTCTGAATAGCAGAAGGGGAGGAGAAAAACACAAGGCTTCATCCTTTAAAATACCCAGAGTGCAGTACAGCTGCCTCCACAGCTCCTGCTCTCAGGAAAACACCGCCCTGGGATTTTTCACGCCTGTGAACATGATCCCTATCTCCTGTACTTCCCCCTGCACAGGTGGTGCTTAGGAGCAGTTTCGGTCCCTGCCTTCCTCCCAGTATCCTGAGTCCTTCTTGCTGGCTTTTCTCATGCCTGCAGGGAGCTGTGCCTCCATTTCCTCTCTCGTTCCCATTCTGTCTGTGCACTGGAGGGAGAAAGACAGCATGTATTCCAAGAGACCAAACAATCAACAGTGATAAATAGGATGCTGCCAAACAGAACGCAGGTGTAAAGTCACAGCAATGAGGAATGCAGCTTTGGGAATTTTTCTCCCCACCACCATCAGGCCAGCCTTCAGTCTCAGAGGTCAGGTTTCTTCCAAGTCCCTGACGCGCAAATGTTACCAGAGCCACAAACATTTATCACCAGACAGACCTTGGCCTCTGGGGAGCTGGAATGGCTGTTTCCTCCCAGGCCTGAGCACAGACAGAGCCGCACGAGGCAGCCCGGCCGCGCTCTGCCTGGGCAGTCCCGCCTGAACACCAATTTGCAGAAGGAAAGAGCCTTCTCCAGGCAGGATTCAGACAGAGCCCCCAGCAGTTCAAATCCCAACACATCAGCTGATGTGCTAAAGCAGGACTCAGAAATCAACCACCCACCTCAGCAATGCTGGGCAGATCAACACACACAAGGACTTAAGTTTATTTTATAGACTTCCTTCCCCCTCAGTGGCATCACACAATATGGTTCCAAAGCAATCCTAACCCAGGTCAGAGGCTGCCTCCTCTAGAGGAAGGCCTTCCACCAGTGATTTCAAACTTCCAGAAGCTTATTCTTGTGCAGGTCTGCAGGCATTACCAATATTGCAGTGGATTGTACCATTTCACACATCTCCAAAGAAATGGCTGTGCACTGGTTATTGGAACTTTGCAAGCCAAAGGGGAGGCAACAAAACGGGAAGGGACAGAGGAACCCCAACTGCAGCTTGTTCTCCTGAGCCTCAATATGGACATGAACCACGGCATTGGGCAGTCAGATCAACAGCACCCAGGCACAAGGGAGGCTCCAGAATGAATACAGGTGAATCAGACAGACAGACACCCAGGCACAGTAGGAGGCTCCAGAACAAACACAGGTAAATCAGACAGACAGACAGACAGACACCTAGGCACAAGGGAGGCTCCAGAACGAACACAGGCTGCACGACACAGGGCACGTGCCACGGCCTGCTGCTGCTGCTGCTGCTGCACACACCCTGACCATCTGCCTGTCCCCAGCCCCTGCTCCAGGGCAGGCTGGGGAACACCTGCCCCAAACCCACCAGGTACTGTGCACCCATCACAGACTCTCAGCAGGCTAAAGGGCTTTGCCAAGCGAGGTTAACAGAATCATTATCCCAAAAACAGCACTTGCACCTCACTGGATCTATCAGAACATTTTCTGCAGTTCAGTTTTGTCTCAGTGCATGGTGTCTGTCAGAATTAGAAGTATGTTTTCCATCCAGGTGTGCACCTGTGTAAGTCTTTCCCTTCTACTGGTGCTGTGAAGTGGGATTTTGTACTCCTGCATGTGGACCAAAGAAGAATACAGCATGCAAAAAGCCAAGCACTTAAAAGCTATCTAATGAAGATTTCAGAACACATATACAACAGAAGCTGATCTTGAACTGTAAGTCATGTACCACACACACATCTGCTTCCACACCTGGGGTACTCAAACATCTGCTCCTTGGGGGCCATCTCCTTCATCCTCCTGCAACCTCAGAGGCTCTTTGCTGCATTTTTCCAGTACCTGTGAGTTCCCCAACTGCCTTGGAAAATGATCTTGGGTGCTGCTAACAACACTCACTCAGAGCACAGCCCTAGCTGGCTGGTGTGCTCCAGGCTGTGATGCTGTCCAAGACAGGCTGAGTGGGATTTTAACAAGGCCTTGAAGCTTTTCAAGAATCACAAAGAACACACTTTCAGCTCTCTTTCATAACAACTAGGCAACAAAGGAACAAGAGGATTTCCAGTCACTACAGACTCAGTGCAAGCACCATAAAGCACTTTTGATGTGAACTCCTGTGACCAACTCCCCAAAACAGTGACATCAACAAAGCTGTTTCACAGTATAAAATGAAGACAATTAAGATCATCTGCTGCAATAAGATGATGTTTAGACTCCATTTCTAACACAAAAACTTGCATTTGGCCTGTAATCTCCCAGAACACTGCTCAACCCTGGTAAAGCACTGGGCTCCCCAACAGAAGAGCCACAGAGCTGCTGAAGAGGATTCAGTGAAGGCCCACAAAGGGCATTAAAGGGACTGCAGCACCTCTGCCATGAGAAGACACTGAGGAAGCTGGAGCTGTTCAGCCTGGAGAAGAGCTGGCTCAGGGGGATCTCTTCAATGGATGTAAATATTCAAAGGTGTGTGCAGAGAGGATGGAAGCAGGTTCTTCCCACTGGTGACACTGGTGACAAGATACAAGGAAACAGGCACTGAAACACAAGAGAGTCTGCCTGAACATCAGGAAAAACTCAGAGTGAGGGTGACTGAGCACTGGCACAGGCTGCATAGAGGTGGTGAAGTCTCCATGCTCTGAGATGTTCAAAAGCTCCTGGCTGTGGTGCTGGACAACCAGCTCTGGGTGGCCCAGCTTGAGCAGGGGATGGGACCAGATGACCTCTGGTGGTCCCTGCCAACCTCAACCACCCTGTGAGTCAGCAGCACAATTTAAAAACCAAACAAACAATCCTCTGCTGTAATAGATTTTGAATCAATGTTGCATCTTTCAGCCAGACAGCTCATCTTAGTAAATTGCCGCTGGCTTTTAATGAAATTCTAGAGCACATAAGTACAAGTCATATAAGTGAAATCAATTTAACTCTGTAATTGAGTGAGTGCAAATATAAAACTAACAACAGACAGCATTCAGTGATTACTCAGAAGAACCTAGGCCAGAGAACACTAGATTTGGAAACTCAATGTAAACATTGGAGGACTTCTGACTTTAAAATTCCCCTGCAAGTCTAATTTAGCCCACGGTCCATATGCATTATGATAGCCCTTAGTCACATGATCATGGGGCGGTATTTTCCCCCATGGGACTAAAGTCTCAGTTAACATTCACAACAGACTCCTAAAAAGACCCAGAGCCACGTGATAGGACGGCTGTCCACAAGACCAATTTCACTTTCAGCTGAAAGGCATGTAGTCTCAAAAAAAACCCCTGCAGGGACAGAAAGGATTGTCCTCACTGCTTAAGCGCCTTGTTGCTGCCATGAACGCTGCAAAAGAAAAGCCTGCAATGCAAGAACTGTTTAAGCCAAGTTTTCACAGGCAGCTATTCATTCTGGCCCTCAGAATCAGAGGGTGGAACCCGAGGTCTCCTGTGAGGCTGAGCTCAGAACTGCTGGGAACTCAAAATCAAGGTCTGAGATACACAGGAATGCACAAAGTGCCAAATAACACTGTGTGTTGAAACAGACTAGATCCAATCCTTAATTATTACAGCGAGCTATCTAATAATAATGAATATTTTCTACCTTATTCTCAAAACCTTAGATTGCTACCTGCAAAACAGGGATATACCAGCCTCCACATCCCAGGATCCTGTGAAAAACAGAACAATGGAGCATTTCAACATGAGGCAAGCACCACATTTTGATTCCACGGGAAAACTGGAATGAAAGTCACTACATCCAGTAGAGACCTCCTCCTGAGTAACTCATCACTAGCTTCACAGCACCTGCGTGTTCAGCATCCCAGGGCAGTCACTGGAACAAGGGATAGGATCAGGTGGTGTTATCACACCTGTACAGCCACTGCATAAGACTAATGAAACTCTTCAGATCTAAGCATAGGCCCAAAAAAGATTCTCCATATGAAGCAGCTCCAAAAAGCCACAGATGATGGTGCCAAGAGAGTTCACAGATACCCCTAAAATGGTTGTGGTGCTCTGGATGTCTCTCCCTGAAAAGCAGTGCTTCCCCTCCTGCTCCCCAACTCTCCCTCACCCTGTACCTGCCATCACTGGAATCTCAACCAAGTCCCCTCAACTAACTCCTTCCTGCCTCCATCCCCTCTACCGCCAAACCCTGCCTGGTGCAAGAGGAATCTGACACATCGAACTATGTGAAAACCACAGATTATTTTTCCCAAAGCCTTGTAGTCTGGATGGCTGAGAATATTTTCCATGGGAATGGCAAGAGATATTTCTGACACCATCTGCCTGCCATATAGCAAGTCCTGCTTTCAGACCCTGAGAACTCTGCAGCATTTCGAAATAAGAATCCACCTCACACAACAAGACGAGCCAGTTTCCTCTAGTTTTCTTCTACATAAAGTCCTGAAGACTTCAAAACAATTCCTCCTAAGGCAGACACATGGTCAGAATCCCACAGCTGGAAATCTGGCATGAGCATACAGGAAAGGAACAGGCAGTTTTCACTATAAATCACCGTATCTGTCCTTCCTCCATGCCACAAAGAACAGCAGCCACAAAAAATCTGCAACAAGTTCCTATTTCACTTACAAGAGCCACAACCTGATTAAAACACAGCCCATGGTTCTGCCAGACACCAAAGCCCGGGTTTGGGGAAATCAGCAGGACCAGACACTCCCCTGACCCGTGTCAGCCTGGCTGATGGAGAGACTGCGTGGGGTACGGCCCCGCAGAGCTTCCACCAGAGCCTGGGGATGCTCCGGCTCTGCAGCGCTGTCTGTGACTGATTCAGCAGCCACATGTGTGCTTGCATTTATTCCTAATCAAATCTGTCACCTAAAGATGTATAGAGATGATATTCAGAAGCATGGAAACAGCACAGGCTGTAGTAACTGTAGGGGCTCCATGTAACATTTGGGTTTATGAGCACTTCAGAAAGTCTGAGAGTTTCTGTTCAGCCACAGCAAGACAGCAGCAGAGACGAGAGTTTGTTTAGAGACAAAAGGTGAAAGAATCCAGTTTCTATTAGCAGCTTCACTGAACTTAACACTTCACAAGCAACCTCATTTTCCTATCCCCCGTGGCTAACTATCCCAGCATCTGCCGAACCACGGCTCTTCTCAGGGAGGTTCCAGAAGCTGAACCCCCTCGCTGCTCTTTGCAAGTTCACACATCGCTATGGGGCCTTAAACCATGAACTTGGTTGTATGTAAACCCCAGTCAGATACTACACAATGGAACATATGAAATAGCTGGGTTTGTTTCCAGAATCGTGAAGTCCTGGAACAAAACTGTCTGTCCCTCTGGATTTTCTTCTGCCAGAGGAATACATGAAGTTATTGGTAAATTGGCTGTGTCTTAGTGCCTCCTCACACTACACCTCACCTACAGCAGAGAGCATGGGTACGGGAAACCCCTAAAATTAAATCTGCTCACGCCAACAACACAATTTAGATCCTGGAAGTTTAGTCTGCAACGGATTTCCAGTGATCTGAACCCCACTAACTGAAAGAAGTCCCACTTCACCTCCACATTAGATCCCAATTTATCCAAGTCTCTGGGGTCACAGAGGCAGAACAGATCATTCACGTCAGATACTTAAAGTGATATAAACCAGCTACAGACAGCTGAGGAGTAAGTGCCTTCAACTATGTAGCAATAGACACATGTAAGAGAGGCTACAGGAAGACATTTAACTTAAAATATAGTAACAGCACATCTTGCCTCCTCAGCTGCTACTTCACAATGAATAATTATGCCAGTGGGCCACAGAAGCCTGAACAAATCCAACTAACAGAGATTTCAAGGCACTAGACAGGGGAGAGCTCAAACCTTGCCATTGAGTACTCCCAAGATTAACTACTTTTTTAGAATCCCAGTTCATCAGCAAGCCGGACGTTCTCACCCTCTATCTGTACAGGAGCATGTGGCAGCAAGCACGTGCCTTGTACAAATGACAACAGCAGGACGCTGATCACCAGGGCAAACCACGAGAGAAAAATGTTTATAGTGTTCTTCAGTCCCCAGATCCCCTTTCTTGGGTCAGCTGTGTGCTCATGGAGTGCAAAGTAACTGGAGATATTTTTATTTTATCCATTTGACGCAAATAACATCTTGCACTGTCGGTTTTCCAGCTTGCAGAGACACAGGGCACTTGGGAAAAACAAATCACTGGGGACACCAACAGATTTGTTTTGAGACTCCAGCCACCAACTCTAAACAAGAGCCTATGCAAGTCAAAGCCTACAGAAAACAAATCTTTGTTTAAGTCAGACTCTCCAAGCACAGAACTCCTGTGAAAGCCTTCCACAGCGGGCCAGATGGGGGACTTCAGGAACTGCCTCCAAGTCCTTGCGCAGCAATTGTCAGCCTGCCTAGAAATTAAGATTCCTTTCACACACACACCCAATTACTGCCAGGTCTCCTCTCTGCCCTCTGCATGTCGCTTGCCTGGCTAATTAAATCACAGGCCTGAGCTCACCCCTTGCAAGGCTTACCCTGCTCCCACAGGACACCACCCCTGGTCCCTCCAACCTGGGGAACCCTTCACCATAAGGGTGAGGCCCTGTGCCCTTTTCTTCTCCCAACCACACACTCACAAGGCAGCACAGAGACTCCTTTGACTCGTCCATTCTCACCATGACCCCAGTCCTACAAAACCCACAGATCCCTGGAATGACCCATGCCCACCCCAGTCCCATAGCTCTCCATCCCCTCCTGAGCCCCAGGTTCTTCATCCCCGCTCACGACCCTTTCCATCCTCCTCTGCACCCCCAAATCTGTGTCCCTTGCAGGAGTTCCACATACATGCCCAGTCTCCTGGACCCCAGAGCAAATCCCTGGTCCTACTGACACCCACCATCCCCACCCCAGTGCCTCAGCCCCCCACAGTCCTAAGCTCTAGGTCCTTCATCCCCACACGCAGCCACTCCCACAGAACCCGCACAGATCTCTGGATTCACCCATTCCCATCCCAGTCCCACAGACTCCCATCCTCTCACGAGCTCGAGGTCCTTCATCCCCACTCACAGCCCTCTCCATCCTCCCCTGTATCCCCAGATCTGCTTCCCTTCCAACATTCCCACAGACACCCCCATTGCCTCCTGGACGCCACAGCCACCTCTGCTTCTGCTGACACCCACCA
>VZTJ01004580.1:151274-166004 GCA_013397795.1 Orthonyx spaldingii
CGGGAGGAAGAGGAGGGGGGAGAACATCCCACGTCCCTGCTTAGTGCCGGTCACAGAGTCACAAAATCACTGAGGCCGGAGAACAGCTCGAAGACCATCGAGTCCAACGTGTGACCGATCCCCACCTTGTCCCCAGCCCAGAGCACTGAGTGCCACGTCCAGGCATTCCTTGAACACCTCCAGGGATGGGGACTCCAAACCTCCCTGGGCAGCCCCTTCCAATGCCTGACCACCCTTTCCATGGAGAAATTCCTCCTGATGTCCAACCTGAGCCTCCCCTGGGCCAGCCTGAGGCCGTTCCCTCTCCTCCTGTCCCTGTTCCTGGGAGCAGAGCCCGACCCCCCCCGGCTGCCCCCTCCTGTCAGGGAGTTGTGCAGAGCCACAAGGGCCCTCCTGAGCCTCCTTTTCTCCAGGCTGAGTCCCTTTCCCAGCTCCCTCAGCCGCTCCTGGGGCTCCAGCCCGTTCTCCAGCTCCATTTCCTTCCCTGGACACACTCCAACCCCTCAATATCCTTCTTGTTGTGAGGGCCCAGAAATGGACACGGAACTCGAGGGGCCTCAGTGCCCAGTCACTGCCGTGGTCCTGCTGGACCCATTGGCCTCTTGCCCACCTGGGCACACCTGGGCTCATGTCCAGCCACTGTTGACCAGCACCTCCAGAGCTTTTTCCAGGTCCCTTATGGCCTCTGAGCCTATCCTGAAGGTCACCCACTGAATCACCTCATGCTCGCCCTGAGACCGTACACATCCCCATGCTCCCCCTTAGCTGTCATTGCTTCCATCCCAAAACCCTCCCAGCCTGCCCCGACCATCTATCCAGGATGGGCCAGGGTGTCACAGCCACGACTGGAAATGCTCTGCCAAATGCCTCAGAGAAAAGAATCCCAGAGTGACAGACTGGGGGACACCCGGTGCCCACCAAAGCTGCTCCATCACCACCCTACTCAGATGGACAGGGGAGAGAAAATATAACACTCCTAAGTTGAGTTAAAGACAGGGAGAGACCACTCAGCAGTTACTGTCATGGGCAAAACAGACTCGATTTGGGGAAATTTATGGAATTTATTACCAATCAGATCAGTAGGATAATGAGAAGTCTGTTTTGGAGCTGGCCAGCATCAGCTCCATCAGACACAGGGGAAGCTTCTGGCAGCTTCTCAAAGAAGCCACTCCCATAGCTCCCCTGCTACCCAAAACCCAACATGCTGCTCAGAAGCTCTCCCAACTGGAAATGCTGCTGGAATACTAGTTTTTTAGTTTAAGAAAATTTCCTTTTTTGGTAATTTTTTTTTAAACTAAAAAATAAGATTTTTTAAATGCACTGTTTGTAAGTATATAAAAGATAGTGCTGTTATATTTAATGTTTTAATCTGCTTTTTTATCTTACAGTCCTGTCAGAGTTAAGAAGCAGCAGCAGCATTTCATTTCACTGTAACAAAGGGCCTTTGGCCCACAGAGGATGGCGATTTCAACTCCAGCCAAGCCATTGCTGCCTGTAACGATCCTGAAGTAAAATCCAAACTGTAAACACATCTCCTGTTCGGTTACAGTATGGAATGCCAGCAGCAGGGCTGCTTGACAGCTGATATATTTTAAAAGAATGCAGTAATAATCAAGTTCAACGATGCAAACAACATTAAATTCCAGTGTGAGGCTTTGAATCTCCTATACAAACATTCCTGACCTTTTCCCAAAATCCTCTGCTGTGCAGAATTTCAAAAGTAAGGATTTCTGTGGCAGTTTGGTGGCAAAAGCCCTTTTCAAGGTGTTCACCTTTCCCCTGAAACACAAACCCTCTGTTTCAATTGGCTTAGGAAGGGGATTTTGTTTTTCTGAGCTGGCTACTGATCTAAACATATCCCGTTCTTCACTTCAGCCTGAAGAGCCTCCTCCATTGTCACCTTCCTACCTGCTGTCACACTTGGCTGCTCTCCAGCTCCTCTGGATTCCCCGAAGAGTAGCGACAGCTTTGCTCTTAGCAAATCCATCGCTGGGAGCTGCCTGCTTGGGTGAGATTTTCAGCAGAAGCATCACAATATTCACTTATGATCATTAAATCCTTTGATTTCTTTGAATTCTACTCTCCCTC
The DNA here is from genome assembly GCA_013397795.1 of Orthonyx spaldingii. Lineage (NCBI taxonomy): Eukaryota > Metazoa > Chordata > Aves > Passeriformes > Orthonychidae > Orthonyx > Orthonyx spaldingii. Next base: position 153,363 of record VZTJ01004580.1, read on the forward strand.
CTGACCTGCCGGGAGGAATTTTTTACTGTGGGACACTGTGACTGGAGGACACTGCAGGCTAATTGGCCACAGAGGGGTTTAATCAGTGAGTTTTTCAGCTTATAATCTTAAGAGTGGAAACTGTGTAGGAAGTTCTGCTCCTCTAATGGCTGAGGTGAAAGAGAAATTGCTCACACTCCTCCCCACAATAACCATCACTTACTTAAACAGTGTGAGACGTTAAAAAAAAAAACCAAAATACCAAACTGGAATGGAGCTGGAAATTACATGCAGGTCTGTAGCTGGGGGATGTGGCCCAGGCTGCACAGAGCTGGTTGCTGAGAGAGCCCTCCACACCACAGCTTCTCCACAGGCTGTTCCCTCAGCCTGGAAACCTGGCGCCTGGGCATCTGTGTTTATTTGCCCTGCAGACGTAGTCCAAATCCCAGACTCTGCATGGTTTCTGATGCACCTCACTTAGGGGCTCGCGGACAGACAGACAACCTGTGGTGTCTGATGTGACCAAAACCAAGACTGAGGCTCACCAGCCAGAGACCAAACAAAATTCTGATGCCCTTTTCTGGTGACATTAGCGGGCAAGTTGTGTGGGAAGACACTGCCAAAGCTACCCGAGTGTTGGCATGGATTTACCATTTGGAGAGATCCCTGCTTCACTCACAATGTGCGTGAAGGAACAGCAGAAATTGCTGTTGCTCCCTGGAGGTTGGACAAGCCCAGCGAGGTCGAAAATGTGGTGTAGGCACCAAGCAGGAGACAAACAGCTCTTTTTATCCGTGAGTTTGTCAAAGAGTGGGAAGAAGAGACAGAGAAACACGGACACTCCTCAGCTGTAACACCGTGTAATGGTGGCAGGACCCACAGAAACTCCAACATGGGAGTCCATTTTTCATTTTCCACTGCACCCCATTTTCCCCAAACTTATTTCTGGGCTGTCCTTCCTCATGAGGATCAAGGGGACAATATCCATGCAGCCACCGTGGATAACATGGCTTTAACCTTAACCTCAGCCACCCCTGCCTTGGGCACAAGGACACAAAATTCAGCACAAATGTGACGTTCAGCAGAAGGGCCCGTGCGGGATTATTTCCCTGCATTTCTTTTCAGTGAGTATGTAACTTTGCCTCCTGGAAGCTGATTTTAACAAAAGGTCACCAAAACCACATAAACCAAACACAAATAAACACATTCTTGGGCTGCAGCTGCCAGCCTGTGCACGGCCGCTCACAGGGCTACGGGCCTGGCTGGGCCCCCTTGCCCATGAACCAATTGCTTGCCGGGCTCTGATGTTGTAATTAAAAGGCAGGCTGCAGGGATAATTGTGGGTATTAGAAGCCAAATGAAGGTTTCATGGATGTCAAGAAACATCTCATTGGAAAAAGGTGAAAAATGCAACTCATGGGCCAGCTCAAACACTGAAGATCTTGTGTTGATTTTTTTTGGCTGCACAGACTATTTTTGGCAGGATCAAGTTCACGGTCTTTCAAAACCATTCTAGGGAAGATTATATTGCAAGAGGATATGCAAAGTCTGTCCGTGGCAAGCTGCTAGCAATAGCTGTGAACTCGCATGGAAAAGTTTTGCTTGGATAGGCACTGGGATGCATCACTGTGTGTGCTCCCAGCCTGATTGTATCAGCACTCACCACCGCCGGGTCCCAAGAAGCACGGAAGAGCTGGGGTTCATTTCTGGATGTAAAACAAATCTGTAAAAGCAAATAGCTGACAATTAATGGCTCTGATGGGAATTCGATACGTGAGGGCCTCATGGAAGACACATGATACAGGGATGTTTACGTGGGTGCTGGAAGAGGGGAGACAGGGCTTTGGGAATGACTGCTCCCTGTCCAGACTCGCTCACACACGCTGCTGCCATAGGGGGTGGCTTTTCCCACCTCCTCTTTATGATTGTGAGTGATTGTGCAGCATTCCCTGGAGAGGAGAGCTGGCCCCTTCACATAGACACAGGAATGAAGTCCTTCTGCCTCTACCAATCAGTCTTCCAACATTTTTCCCTTCAAACAGCTTCTCTCGTTTATGAGTACCAGGTGACCTCAATGCTTGGATGGCTTCCAACACAACTGCACCTTGGTTCCGTGGCCCAGGAATCTTCAGCTCATCGTTTGCACAAGGATCTCTGCCCAGAAGGCTTCTCTGCATCAGAAATGGGCAAGAGGGGCTTCAGATTTAGGAGACCTAGGAAAAGATGGCACAGCTGAGCCTGTGCAAGCAGCAGGCTTCCTAAACTATTAGTATTGATTGACCCCTTTATTATTTTGTATTCCCCTTTATTTAGTATTTATTTAACCCTTTCCATGGGCAAGGATGCATCCATACACCTCTGACTAGGGATAAACCCATTCATTTGCTCTGTTCCACTTCCTGCCGTTTCCTGAGGGGTTTCCCACTTCTGTCTTTCACAGAGCAAAGTGCCCCAGGATTTCCAGTTCTCTCTCATCAGCATGGAACAAACTGGGAGCTTGCTGCTCATTTTTTTCCCACATCTCTGAATTTGCCATCCCTTTTCCCAAAGCCTAAGGAGAACTGAGAATGAGGGAATGGACAACATATTGAGTAATATAAATAGACAGATGGCTTCACTCAAATCAGCACTGACCCGTGGAGTCTTACAGGGGAGGGAAGAGCTGAAATTTCAAAGTCTAAAATGTACAGACCTTCCCACAAACTCTTTTTGTCCCGTTTCATCAACTATAAGTAGGAGGCACTGGGAAGGCTGGTGTTCCCTGTTTCTGGAATAGCACTGATGCAAAGATAAAAACATTCAGACTTCCAGCCTGCTCCCCTTTGCACCAGACTTCTGTTTTTCCTTTATTTGTTTCCCAGTTGTGCACGCAGGTCCATAAAGCTGCCCTGGAGAAGGAAGGGCTGGCTGCCCCATCGCTGCAGAGTCGGACTGCTTGGGCTGGGATACACAGGGAGGAAAAGTCACTCACACAGCAGCAGAGGGAAATGTGTGTACAAGTTCCTGGAAATGTAGCATTTAATGGAAAAAACATCCTGGGAAGCTGGCTGGAGCTGCTGTGGCATTAAGCAAGGGAGGCTGGGGGACAGCAGAGCTTCGGAATATGGTTTCAGCATGTGGTTGTGAATGCACATGCCATTCCTGTGTTTGCCTTATAAGGGGGTGTGGATGCCATGATATTGCTAAATATGAAATAAATTGTTTGTGTTTGGGGGCTGGCTGCCTCACCTCTTCCCTCCCCAGGACACCCGGGGGTTGCTGGCTGGCAATTTGTGTGTCATTGGGAGCGTTTTCCTTGCCAGTGGATGCCAGGATCTGGGGCCATGGATGTTGCACAAGAAGGTTTGTAATGCTGTTACGATTTGTTCTGCACTCAATCAGAGCTCGATGCTCAGGTGAGAGTTGGTAACAGGACAGAAAATTACAAAAAAAAACCATTTTCAATGGAAAAATTGAGGGAAAATTGGATGAGTATCTGTCGGAGGGAGAAGCAAAGGAAAGCAGGCACCTGAACCTGCTCCTGTTTGGTCTTTTGTTGGCTTTTCAGTGCAAACGATCCTTCAAAATTTGTCTCTAGGGGTTTTATTATGTCTCTGTTCAAACAACAGACTGTTCAAACACTGTAGTTCAGCACGACTCCAAATGCAGCACCCATCCTCAGAGACCTCAGTCCTCTCCACGGCTTCCCCTTTCCCCTTGGGAAGCCAACAGAGCAGCAGTTATAAACTGATGTGGTTGTGTTTTACAGGTCACTCATGCAAGTGTTTCCCAGTGCTCTGGCAGTTGGAGCTGGTTTATGGTTTACCACGGTTTTTCAGAGCCCACACACAATACAGGAATGGAGATAATTAATTGTAGGAGTCACTGTATCCCATCCCTCTTTTACAAAAGCACAACTGGAGCATTTGCCCAGGAAGTGGAAAATATTTATGTGACTTTCTTTCTGAGAAAATATGAAAATCCCCATTTTCACTGGGATAAATGAGAAGCAGAAAGAAGCACTGAGCAAATCCCACACCCTCTACAGAAGAGGTTGTGGAGCCTCTGGATCCGTCAAAACGGGAAGCAGGAAAGAGCAGGACTCTTCTCTCAGGGTTTAAATTGCTCTGGGCAGCAGTAAGCCTGAATTTCTTCAGGTTGCAGAGATCTAACTCCTGTCTCCCATTTTCTCTCCAAGTGGCATTACAGTTCCTGGAATGTCACCAGCACCAGCCAACAAAGGGGCTGGGAAGCGAAACCCAGGTGCCTTTCTCTCTCACCAGCACTGGGCAATGCTGTTACGTACTGAACTCACCTGGACACTTTTATTGAAGACAAATATATTTTACTTCTGAAAAAAACCAGATTCCTCTGGCTGATACATTCTCATATAGATAAAAATAGATGGATTTTAATCATGCTTACGTTGCAGATCCCACAAGCCAACTATTTTAATAGATTCGGAGTCCTTTTCTTTGGGCTTGGAACAGGCTCAACACCAATAAACCAAAAGACTTAGCAGGATGTTTTTGCCTCATTGAAATGCTTTGTGCCTTTGGCTCTATTCTGTTCTGTTAGGACTGCTGTATTTTCATAGATCCTCATCTTGAAATTGAGGGAAGAGTCAGGAAAAAGGCTTTGGAAAGGCAACCTGTTCTCCTCCCATCCAGCCATTCCTGGGTGATTTCAGAATGCTGGCCAGACCATTTGCTTTCCAGCAGCTCCCACCACATGAAGCCCTGTATACCTGCAATTCAATGAAAACTCCTTCTTTCAAAAAATCAGAAAAATCCAAAACATTTTTAAATGCTTCTCATAAAACATCCAGTATTCCCACATTGATTTCTGTGCTAGGAAATCTTTTAAAGCCCCAGAGACAGTGAGAAGGGATCCTGGAAGCAGGAACTTGCATGGGCCGGGTCTTGCCCCAGTCTGGATGACAGCTGCAGGATCCTCACATGTTTTCACCAGCTGATTAAAATTGTGTCTCCATTGTGGCAAAAATTCTTGGGAATTTTCTTGCTTTGTGATCACTGTGATCAGCTGTTTCTCTTGCATGAGTAAAATGAGCTGCATTTCCTTGGGTTTTCCCTGTAAAGAGGAAGCCTGACCTTGAACCACTTCCATAGGTCTTATTTCAGCATTTTCTTGAGCTGCGGGTGACAGGGCTGGACACTGATGGGTCACAGCAATTAATTCCATCTCCTGTTTCCTACTGGGGGCATCTCCTCATGAGGCAGGGTGAGGGTTAGGTCGGCTGGAAAGGAACCTTCTGCTGCTTAACATCTCTTGAACACCACAAAAAGCAAAAGGCAGGTCTTGGAAGACCATCTGCAGGCATTTTTGTGGGGTAAAAGCTGTATGGACAGTTTACAGCTATGCATTTCAGTTTCAGAACTGCTTTTAGTTTGGTGATACCGGCATCTTGCTGCCCATGTTCATAATCTCCTGGAGAGGCAACAGATTCCCTATTCTTCATTTATAATCTCTGTCCTGAACATGTAACGGGGTTGTCATTAGAAACTCATTATTGTGAGCAGAATGAAAGCAGCCAGGGAGAAATGTTCATTAATGAATCATGGGGGAAAGCCCTTGGCTGGAAAACACCACTGCCACACTTCACCATGGGGAATGGGTGACTGAACCCAATATAAAGATGGAATCATAGAATCACTTGGGTTAGAAAAGCTCTCTAAGACCATGGAGTACAACTATTCCCCCAGCACTGCCAAGGCCACCCATGTCCCCACATGCCACATCCACACAGCTTTCCAGGAACGGGGACTCCACCAGCTGGTGGAGTGTGGAGTGTGTGCCAGGACTGGACAGCCCTTTCCATGAAGAAATTTTCCTTCATACCCAGTCTAAACTTCCCCTGGCTGTTTCCTCCTGTCCTGTCCCTGTGCCCTGGGAGCAGAGCCCGACCCCCCCCGGCTGCCCCCTCCTGCCAGGGAGTTGTGCAGAGTCAGAAGGTCCCCCCGAGCCTCCTTTTCTCCAGGCTGAGCCCCTTTCCCAGCTCCCTCAGGAATTCTCCAGCCCCTTCCCAGCTCCATTCCCTTCCCTGGACTCGCTCCCGCCCCGGGACTGGTCGCGCGGGCCGCCAGGTGTCGCTGTCGGCGCGGGAGAGGGGCCCGTGAGGGGCAGGGACGGGACGGAGCCGGGATCGCCTCACGGCACCTTCCAGAGCCCGAAAGGGCTCCAGGAGAGCTGCAGGGGCACCTGGGCAAGGAGCAACGGCTTCCCACTGCCAGAGGGCACCAGAGGGCAGCGTTAGATGGGATACTGGGAAGAAATCCTTCCCTGGGAGGGTGGGGAGGCCCTGGCACAGGGTGCCCAGAGAAGCTGTGGCTGCCCCTGGATCCCTGGAAGTGTCCAAGGCCAGGCTGGACGGGACTTGGAGCAACCTGGGATAGTGGAAGGTGTCCCTGCCCATGGCAGGGACTGAAGCTAGGTGGTCTTTATGGTTCCTTCCCACCCAAACCTGATTCTCTGATTTCATCCCTTGGGAAGTTTTTTCTGTTCACATCCAGCTCCAGAGCAGCTCTCGCATGTGGTCAGACAGCCCTGGCACTCCTGGCATGGAGCAGAGAGCGTGGCATCATCCATCTCATGTAATGGAACAGTGGAAATCCCACGAGAGAATAAACATCGCTGCAGATCCAGATTCCTCCAGGAGATATGAGAGCCAAAGGTGCTGGATCACTGCAGGGTTTTGCATCCAGCTGGATGCCTGTGGCTCCCCTGTGAACTCCAATTGGTACCATAGGGATACATGAGCCAGACTTGCATCACCCTAGCCGGAGTGGGAACTCCAGGCTCCCAAAGCTGTGCACTGCCTCTGCACGAGAAAGGGATGCTTTTCCAGAGTGCCATGGACACAAAGCACAGGGAGCAATCCATGTGCCAAAACCTGTTCATAAAAAACTGCCCACAGAGTGACTTTAAATACCCAGTGTACTGATAGGAACAAATCCCTCCAGGAACAGAGGAGCCAGGACACCTTCGTGCCTGCAGGTGTGCATCTCACCCTCGCTCAGGCTCAGCTCGCTGCTCAGCTCAGCTCCATTCTCACGCTGGAGACAGCCCTTGCCTGTCCTTGCTCAGCCTCTCCATGGATTTGATTCTATAACTTATGAGCTTATATCCAACACTGCTGTTTGCCAGCTCCGCACTGGGTCCTGCTCTCAGGATACAGCCCTGCTGCCACCCTGCCAGCAGCACCTCTGGAGCAGGCTGCCTTCTGCAGTCAACAGGGATGTTTTGCTTCCAGCCCCTCTCAAGCACTCCTAGAGCTCGGGACCAGCTTTTAACAACGTTCCCGAGCCGCACGCAGTGCTACAGAGCCCCAGCTGGTGCCAGGAGTCATGGTTTGAATAACACACAGTAAATATTGGAACAGCCTGAGCTACAGAGAACTCCTCAGACACCAGTTTCTAAGGATGATCTAATACATTTCTTGGACTCGTTCGTCCTTCTCATTACTCTTCTGCATTTTTCCCTCTCCTATTTTTCTTCCCTCCCATTGAAATGTTTTGGTTTTCTTCTTTTATTTTTTTCCCTGCTTGAGTCTCTGAAATATGCAGCCATGGCAACAGGCTGGAGGAGCGAATTCCCCTGGTCCGCCTGCATGTCCTTGGGGTCTGGTGGGGAGCGAGGGGGTGAATTCCAGCCATTCCCTCTCGCCGGGAGCAGTGTTTAGTAAACACACGGCAGCACACATGTGCTAACCCCTGCCCAGCTCTGCCAGCTTGGGAAAGGCTTTTCTGCGGGTTTAGCGTGTCTCCCCTCATCCCCCCGGAGCGAGCAGCACCCTCTCCCCAGCACCTTCTGGGCTGGCATTCTTTGGGAGCAGCATGGGGAGGAATGCAGGCCCCTGGCGTCGGGACAGGAGCTGACATTCCCGGCCCTGGGCTGAGGAATGTGGACACAGTGTCCGCTCCAAACTCCAGCACTGGAGTTCATTCACCCTGGAGGAGGGGGATGCTGGGATCTGAGCAGGACTCGGCCCTCGGTGACCAGGCTGCCGTAACATGGGGGTGATGAGCTCCCCTGTCACTTCCAAGGATCTGCCCACATCATGCCAAGGCATCTGGGGACTCGTTTGTCCTTGTTTTGGTGGCTGTGTGGCCTCTGCCCCTCAATCTGCAGCTGTGTCAGCTTTTCTTGAAAAAGCTGGGAGAACATGAGGATGCTGCTGGCTGAGGAGCTGGGTTCAAGGCTCTAGCAGCTCTAGCAGCTCTAGCTTTGGAGAAGCCAAACCCATCCTCGGTGAGCCAGTGGCAGGGAAGGGGACCAGCGGCTGGGGACCAGCACCCCAGTTAGATGGGTGTTACTTAAAGACCTGGAAAAGGCAGTGCAGGCTGAAGGTATTAATCAAAGCCAACCTGTTTCAGTGTCTGTAATGTGGCAGGAACCAGAACTGAGTGTGAATTCAAGCCCCAGGCCCATTGCTGGCTTTCAGCTCATCTTTCCAAGGCAAACATGGCTGCTGTAATTCCCCCTGCCCCTCTGACACACCCCGCAAGGGCTATTTATACACTTTAAAATGTTACACACCGCTTGGATTACTGCATGGCATCCAGGCTGTGTGGAGCAGGGTCCCAGGAACCAGAATAGTTTTGCATTAATACAGTTCTCACCAGTTCCTAGGTTTGAAATTAGATACAGCGGGGTTACTCACCATTTACTCCGGCTGGATTGTGCAGGGCTTTGTGGATTAAAATAGCAAAACTTTAGCACTAACAGTGATACAAGATGGTTTGGGCAGCAAGATCCCCACTGATTCACCACCCTGTTACATCAGCATTTCAACACCAGGAAATGCTGCTCATTCCACAGGTTTTGGAGGACAGCAAAGCCCCAAGATTGCAGGGAAGCTAAGAAAGTTGGGGAGTTTTGAAAGAATTTGTGGGATTTTTGCACAAAACCTGAATACAAGAGGAGGGTTTTCCCCAGCCTCTGGGTAACTGTTCAACAACAGGATAAAATAAAATAATGTATCACAAAACCTGCCTTGGTTCTGCTCCTGGGGAAGGGGTGAGTGCAGCAGCATTCTCAACCCGCTGTGCCTGGAACCTGGAGGTGCGGGACCGCAGGCTGACCTGGCAGCTTTCCCGGTGCAGGCTCCCATAGCTCCCTACCTGCCAAGCCTCTGGACAGGCTCCAGGTGTTGCACAAAAGCAAAGCTCCAGCGGTTTGTTGCAGAACCTGCAGGAAGAGGCAGCGCTTGCCTCGGCACGTTGGAGCCAGGCAGCGCTTTCTAGTCATGTTCTTAAAGTCAAGCTGGGGGAGCACACGGGGTTAGCCAGCAAAATCTTGTCTCCGGGAGGGAATCACTGAATCCCAGGATGGTTTAGGTTGGAAAAAATCTTAAAGCGCATCTCGTTCCACCCCCTGCCATGGGCAGGGACACCTTCCACTATCCCAGGGTGCTCCAAGCCCCATCCAGCCTGGCCTTGGACACTTCCAGGGATCCAGGGGCAGCCACAGCTTCTCTGGGCACCCTGTGCCAGGGCCTCACCACCCTTACAGCCAAGAATTTCTTCCCAATATCCCCCCTAGTGCTGCCCACTGTCAGTGGGAAGCCATTCCTCCTCGTCCTGTCCCTCCATGCCCTTGTTCAAAGTCGCTTTTCAGCTCTCTTGGAACCCCACTGGAAGGCTGCAATTGGGTAACCCCAGAGCTCTCTCTTCTCCAGACTGTTTTATGGTGGTAGAGCTCACCTTGGAATTCTCCTGCTTTGTCATCCCAGGATTTTGCTCCCTGGCCTGTGAGATGTGCCAGTCGGGGCCATGCACAGCTGTGCCTCGGTTGTGCAGCACATGGCTCTATATGTGTGTGTGAAGGCAACCAGAGGAATCCACAGCACAACAGGAGCCTGTGTGCTCAGGACTCCATGCCTGGGTGTTTGTGCCATGGTCACTCCAAGGATCCCCAGTTCTAGCCCCAAGGATCCCCAGCGCAGCAAGATGGCCAGCTGGAAATGTTCCGGCTTCAGGGTGGTTTTCAGTGCTCTCCCACCTGGCAGGGCACCAGCCTCCAAGGAGCACTGGCACTGGACCATGGACTGGAGATGGTCTTTGGACCACGGGAGTGGGGATGGTGTTTGGTGGAGCATGAAGAGCATGTGCTTTGGAAGGGTTGGGACTGGTTCTCCTCCTTGGAAGCAAGAGGGAGCCAAGGAGGCTGATGTGATGTGATGTGATGTGATGTGATGTGATGTGATGTGATGTGATGTGATGTGATGTGATGTGATGGATGACTGTCTTGCTTCATCACAGAATGACACTTTCTCCAAGCTCTCTGCAAGCCTCCCAAGCTAGCCCATGGTGCAGCAGTCCCGAGGGAGATGTCCATTCCTCCATTCCCATTCACCCCTGTTCCGCTGACCACAAAGCCACAAGCTGCCTCCCTGAGCTCTGCAGCAGTCGTGGCACACATCCCTCTTTTCCTTGGGTTTTCTCCTCTCTTACAGTCGTTTTGGACCTTGCAAAGCCAGAGTGGATTTTCCTGCATTGTCTGCCCAGCTTCCCTCACCCTCTCCTGGATGCAGCTCTGTGGCAGGGCGAGGAATTGCTGCCAGCAAATGCCTGGCATAGAAGAGGAGTACAGCAGGGATTACACCCTGCAAGTAGCCGTAAACAAGAGAGCAGAGTGCAAAAAAATTCCTGGGATTTGCAATCCAGTCTTCCTGTCTTGCCGGTGAGCCCTGTGCTGGGTGCTGTGCGATTCTGAGAATTCCTCCCCACTGATCCATGGGCATTCCCAAACCACGATGGCTCCACGCACTGCTCAGCCTCAGAGCCAGCTGAACATGGGGAAGGAAAGCAAGGCTAAACAGCCACAAAGCCAAGGGAGATGGGGAGAAAAATGGATGGAAGAGGAAGGAGCAAGGACCAAAATATTGGGGCTTTTGGGCAGGACAAGTTGAGCCACAGGGCTGGAGCCTCCTGGGTGCTGGAGGCACATTTAACTCTGCAGGGACACAACCCAAAATAGCTGCCAGGGGGTAACGTCTCCATGGGGGCTCTATTCCGGGATGGAGCCGCTCCTGGTCTGGGCACGGGGCAGCAGCTCAGGAATAGCCTCGGCTGGTGAGGGCAGCCCTGGTGTGCTTGGAGACAACCACGAGCATCTTCCCTGCTTGTATGCATTCAACATTCCTCAGGGAGGGCCAGGGAGAGGGAGCAGCCTGCCAGTTTTCCATCTGATTTCATTTTCTTAGAATTTCCTCTGATGGTTCCTCTTTTTTTTTTTTCTCTAATTCCACCTTTTTTTTTTTGGTTTGGTTTTTTTGGCGGCAGTTGGAAAAAATAATGTTTTGGTTGCCTTGGAAACACACTCCTAAACTTTTGGTGGATCCAAGACATGCCTGGAGTTCCAGGATGGCCAGGCAGGGTGGTGGGGGCTTGCCCTCCCTTCCCAAAAGTGGCAGGAGCTGCTCTCTGATGGCTCTGGACACACGTGGCCCTGACCTACCCTCTGTCCCAACCCCTGTTTACTTGGCAAATACAGCATTGCTTACAAATTCCTGGGACATGCCATGGGATCTCTAGGCTGGGTAGTGTTACTTCATGCTGGACCCTATGCAAGAGGGAAAAAAAAACCAGGATCGCACTTTGAGGCTGTAAAAATGCGGGTGGGAATATTTTCCAGCCTGTGTCATTTTCCATCGAGGCCAAAATTCACATTCTGCCTTTCTCTGTTTGTGTTTTTCTCCCTGAAACTTGGAATTATTTTTTTTTTATTATTCTCCAGCTTTCCCGAAAGAAAAAATAGGAAATTCAAGGAAAGTGATTCTCCCCCTCACCATGTTTCAAGGAAACTTTGTACATATACAGTTTCAAGTGTCAGGAGTTAAAACTTTCCTTTGGTCTGAAGTCAAATGTTTTCCTGAAAATTCAGTATTCCTGTGATTTTCTGGAAAGTGGGATATGGGCTCCTTCTCTTGCATTAACCAACACACATTCTTAAATGCTTGTTTATTCAGGAGAGTTTTAGCTCCAAAGTGGGGAAGAGAGGAAAGGAAAATCACAGTGAAATGTTTCCCCTGCAGTGGGCAGAAAGGCCAAACATCCAATTTTTTCTGGAAGAAAGAAGACAAGTTTTTTTAATTAAAAAAAAAAAAGAAAGAAAGAAAGAAAAGAAAAGAAACCAAGGCACTTCTGTATGGGAAGATACTTGAAACTGAGATTTCACTTGAAATGGCCTGAGCAGCATTAGTGTGCAGTGACTCCATGCTGGGAGAGAGAGACCTGGGAAGTGGAGTTGGGTGGGTTTTAAAGGCTTTCCCTGCCTGGAGCGATGGCTTCGGCCATCTCCATCTGCTGCAGCTGGATGTCATTTCCCCGTCCAGCTGAGGAAATGCTGAGAGCCTCGTGCCCATTCCAAGCCCCTTTGCTTCCAAGTGAGCTTCTAATGACCACAATTTTTCTCCATCTGGTTAATTAATCCCTGGTTCCCTCCAGGTATTTGGCCAGAGCATGTTGCATGCACCCTGTGGTGGGACATGGCCCATCACCACGGGGACTTGCCCTTGGCTCCATGCTGGATCCAGCCCTGTGTGCCAGGACGTGCCACAAACCTCTAAAATTTCCCTTTCCTTTCCTTTCCTTTCCTTTCCTTTCCTTTCCTTTCCTTTCCTTTCCTTTCCTTTCCTTTCCTTTCCTTTCCTTTCCTTTCCTT
>VZTJ01004580.1:166300-179013 GCA_013397795.1 Orthonyx spaldingii
CTCCCCTATTCCCTATTCCCTATTCCCTATTCCCTATTCCCTATTCCCTTTTCTCTTTCTTTGCTGTGCCAAGCTCTATCTGGCCCCTGCCACCCTGTGCCAAAGGCCCTAGTCCAGGGAAAGCTTTCAGAGGGAGGATGAGGAGGCAGGAAAGGGAAGGAAGGAGTCTCAGAGCTGTCAGGAGACCTGTGGAGTGAACCAGGGAATAGCTGCTGCCTGCAAGGGCTGGATGGTCAGGCTGTTCTCATGTCCCTCTCAACTCCCAGCTGCCCACACCATTCCTGGACATGCCTTCCAGCTCTTGGGGATGCAAAGCCAGGAGCACAGGCAGCATCCCATGCCCCTGCCCCAGATGTCCATGTGAGCTGCACCCACCAGAGCACCCCCAGTGCCTTCAGCATCCCCGGCCACCTCCAGCATCCCCAGCGCCTCAATGATCCCCAGAACCGCAAGGATCCCCAGCATCCCTGAACATCCCAAATATTCTCGAGCATCCGCAGCACTTCCACCATCCCCAGCCTCCTTGAGCATCCCAAACCTCCTCAAGCATTCCCAGCACCTCCACTATCCCCAGCCTCTTTGAGCATCCCAAATCTCCTCAAGCATTCCCAGCACCTCCACTATCCCCAGCCTCCTTGAGCATCCCAAACCTCCTTGAGCATTCCCAGCACCTCCAGCATCCCCAGCCTCCATGAGCATCCCAAACCTCCTTGAACATCCCCAGCACCTCCAGCATCCCCAGCACCGCCAGAATCCTCAGCACCTTAAGCATCCTCATCCTCCTCCAACATCCCCAATGCCTCCAGCATCCCCAGCTCCTCAAGCATCCCCAACCTCTAGTGGCATCCCTAACACCTCCTTGAGCATCCCTAGCTCCTCACCCAGGGGAGGAGATGGGCAAGATGCCCAGCAGGCCAGATCCTGCCCACCACTGCTGTGCCAGGGCTGCTCCAGCACCAGGCTCAACCCCGAATTCTCTTGTCCCCCTGGCCTCGGGGAGCAGCGGGAGTGGCAGTCGGAGCACGGCCAGGGAGCGGCTGCGAGCAGAGACAGGCAGGGAGCTCATCCGCCTGGTTTTTCAAGGTCACAGAGGTGGTGGGAAGAAAAGAAAAGAGACTGAGGAAAAAAAAGTTGACTCAGAAACCGCAGGGAATTTTTTGCCTTTTTAGAATACTGGGAAGAGAAAAAATAGCCACAGTTATTCAAAGCATCCGGGATAATAACAGCCTGTTTACTGTTTGCATGCAAAGATGGCAGGCAGGCAGCACAGCGCAGGGAAGAGGAATGAGGAATTCGCCGCGCTCGCACCGCGGGGCCGACCGCTTCTGCTGAGCCCAGCAGGGCCCGGCGCGTGATCCTGGCTGGGAGAGCAGGAGCCGCGCAGCCCCACCATGACACCTGGACAGTCCCCACCCCCAAGGCTCCTACAGGAAGGGTTTCAGGAGCACCTGGGACCGGGGACAATGGGGAGGGAGCTCCCAAACTGGAGCATGCTCCAAGGCTGAGTGGATGCAGCATCCTGGAGGGTGTCATGGCCATCCCCTAAATCACAACCCCCATCCTGCAATCCCATTCCTGCCGCACAGGCACCTCGGGTGCTCAACAGGCATCTCCAGCCACCCCCTCGCAGGGGCATGGGAAGCCAGGGGGACAGGGGTGCAAGGACTGAGGGCAGAGGGATGCAGAGATCGAAGACACTGGGGGTGCAGGGTCATGGGAATGCAAAAATCAAGACATGCTGATGTTCTGCAGGGAGGGGACAACTTTGGGGTGGCTCATCCTGCACTGGAATTCAAAGCCCAATGAAAGGAATTTGGGAAGGGAGCATTGATCCTCTGGCAGAAGAAAGCCTGGAGGGCACCCCCCAACAGCTCTGGACACAGAGAGGAGCCTGGAGGCTTGGGGGAGCTCCGGGAAAGGGGTGGGATGAGAGGGGGAGGGAGAGGAAGGGAAGGGTTCAGCAGGACCAGCGGGGAGAGCTTCATTCCTGCCGGTCTGACAAGCAAGCTGGGACTTGAGGCGGGAGAAAGCACCCGGTTTGCCTGACTGGTTTGCTGGGAAGCGGCTGCAGGGCTGGCTCGCAACCTTGCCAGACTTCCCCCACGAGGATTGGGATTATTTGGAAGGGGGGTGAAATTCCCTTATTCCCAAATTGTGGTGAGGATTTTTTGGTTTTTTAAACAGTTTTGCATACAAAGGATGGTGTGATGAGCTTGTCCTTCCCCATTCAGCTCTAGCATTCAGCAAGTGGAAAAGGAGTGGGGATGCACAAGGAGAGAATGAGGAGGAACCAGGGCCCACAAAGGACCTGCCAAATTTCAAGGATGCTCCAAGGACCAAGTTCCAACGTTCTCCAAAGAGAAATGAGGAAAAGCAGGAACCAAAGCTGCAGAGAGGCTGCTGTGGTGTGGCACCAAGGGGGTGAGGTGTTCCTGGGTGGGAATGGAGCTTGGTGGATGGCCAGGGAGCCTTGGCCTTGTCCCAGCCCACTGTGACCACAGAGGGACCAGAACTCCCCAGACAGCCCTCGAGCAGCTGAGCCATCGCCCTGTCACCCACAAGAGCTGCTGCCCCGGGATAGGGCATCCCACCCAAAGCCAGCAAGGTGGTACTTGGAGCAGAGCCTGCAGGCCTTTTCCTGTCTCTCCAGGGATGCGATGTGCAGCCCACAGGAGGAGTTGCAGCCAGGTGCCAGCCCAGCCAGCGGCTCTGCAGGCATCCCACCCCCTCACAGGGCATGGGAGCCCTGTCTCCTAGACAGGGATGCAAGGAGTGAGGGTACAGGGCTGCAGGGCTGGAGGACACTTGGGAATGCAGAGAACAAGAACACAGGGGTTCAGGGTAACAGGGATGCAGAGACTGAGGACACAGGGATGCAGGGACACAAGGATGCAAGGATCAAGGACACAGAGATCACAGGCACAGTGATGGGAGCAGGAGGTTTGGCTCCCTTGTGGTATTTCAACCGTGCCATGGTTGCAGGGACATGGAATAAAGGACAGACATGGGATAAAGGACAGACATGGGATAAAGGACAGTGGGTCCAGGCAATGCCGATGGTGAAATCCCGGGAAGGGCGGATGGAAATGCCTGACAGAGCAATGGAGCAGGTGATAACACACCCCCACAGCAGCTGCCATGGCCAAGGTGTGGAGCTCCTTTGGGATGTTGGTCTGGCTGAACAGCATCCTTACCAAAGCACATGGGTCCTCAGAAACTGTAGCAGGAGGAGCTGGGACCTCCTGCTCTACCTGCTGGATTTAGGAGTCCTCTCCCTACAGCCCAGTTCCTGTGGGCTTTGTGCTTTTTTCTGACTGCCAGAAACTGAAAGCCCTGGGGATGAGGATCAATGGGCAAATCTCTCCACAGTAGCCCATTCCGTGAATCCCTGGTCCCAGAAAGCTCCCTGCAAACAGCCAGACCTGCAACCAGGCCACTTTGCATCCGGATTTGGGTAAATAAAGCATGGGGTGTGAGAGCTGTGGTATGCCAGGAATGCTGCTGGCCTTCCCAGGCTCTGGAGCGGCAGGAGCTGGGGGAGGCAGGGCAGGTACGGCCCTGACTGGCGGCCACCAGGTCCCCCAGACATATTCCCAGCCTCAGCAGTTCCCTGGGAGCTTCCCACCCAGTTCTTCCCATCCTTGGCCCCATTTCAGGGTCCTCTTCAGCCTTCTGCGTGGGTGGAGCTGGTTTCCCTGCTTGCAACACCCAGGAGAAGCCATGGGTGCAAGGAGGATCCCAGCTACAAACTTCACATTGCTCCAAGTCTCCCTAACCTGCTCCTCAGGGATGGAGACCTATCCCACAGCAACAGAAAGCCTCAAAATTTCATTTTTTAGCCACACTCATTCCAGACTCCTGAGTGGGAATAGTAGAGCTGAGCTGGGATTCAGCATCGCTGTCCCACCAAGACCAGTGATCCTCACTGGAATCCTCAGGCATTCTGCCCAGGGAAGGGATGGAATCACCATCCTTGGAAGTGTTGAAAAACATGTAGATATGGTACCTGGGGACATGGTTTAGTGGTGGCTTTGGCAGTGCTGGGTTAACAGTCGGACTTGATGATCTTAAAGTGCTTTTCCAACCTAAACAGTTCCATGATTCCATGATTCCAGGGAGGAGCTGGCAGCAAAACTGGTTTCTGATGCCGTAGTTCCACATAATCCAAGCTAAACCCCGTTGCAGAGCACAAGAGCTCCTGGTCCCCAGGGGCAGCAGGATAACAAAGATGAGCTGCCAATTAATGCCAGGGGATGCACAAAGGGAAAGCCTCAGCCTGGCTGGCGATGGCAGAGTCCCCAGGGATGTTCCCTGGGAAGCATTAATGCCACAGTGCTTAGAAAACGAAATTTCTAATTTCTAATGCCACAGTGATTAGAATGGAAAACTTCTGGTCTTCTGGAAGATCAAGGAGCCAGGCAGAGTGGGAAGGGCTTGGAGATGGCTGGCAAAGCCAAGGAGAGCTTGGGGACCAGGTCCATCCACGCTGGAGGACATCAGGGAGTCCCTGTGGCAGGGCCTAGGAGGGCAGGAAGGGGTTTAGTGAGGAAGAGGAGGAGGATCCCATCAGGATGCAGCTATGGGATGCAGAGATCAAGGACACCAGGGTGCAGGGATTGAGGACGCAGGGATGCAGGGTCATGAGGATGCAGAAACCAAGAACACAGGGATGCAGGGATGCCAGAGCAGGAAGGAAGCTACATCAACACTTTTAGGAAACTCCGTGTTTTTCCCCCATGAAGGTGGGGGGAATGGGATCCCAATGGGATTTTGGGGAATGCAGAAATGCTCTAGAGCATTTTTTCCCCTCTCCCATGCAGCTGCACCCCAAATCTCTGCCCTGGGGAGCTGGGAAGGACATGAGAACCAGGGGGTCAGCACCCACAGACCCCATTCCCCAGCGGCACCTCCATCTCTCCCCATCACGTGGAAAAAAAGAGAACCCATGGATCAATATTTGAGTTTTTTTATTAAAATATTGTTATACCAAGTGGAATGCTACAGCAATCTCGGTATAGGGCGGCGTAACGAAACAGCCAGGTTTATGTTTAAATACTTAAAGATAACTTAAAACGCACAAACGAGAACTCGTCATCTTTGGCAGGAAAAAAGTTCACAGCACGAAAAAATACTTAAAAAGAAATACCAATATTAATATAAAATATATTAAGTCATGGGGTTTGGGGTTTTTTTCCTCTTTCATAACTTTTTGTTTCTTTTCCATTTTGTAAACAATGCACGAGAACCGAACGCATTTTTTACGTGTCTAGGGAGAGAAAAATACAAAATGCAGTTGGCCAGCAAATGCACATGTTGAAAGGGGAAAGAAATAAAGAAAAATATATCTATTTACATGAAGGGCAAGGATGGGAAGCTCCGAGGAGTGAGATGTTGGCGCTGGCTATGGGCAGAAGCCAGCTGCCAGTAGCTGGGGATGCAGCCAGGAGAGGGGCGGCACATCCCGCTGCTTCCATCGGCATCCTTGGAGCCTTTCACCTCCGCTTTTCCTCCACCTTTCATTCCCTCCATTGCCATTTTTTTTCACTGTCAGCCCATCACAAAGCCCTCACCCGCCTGTGATGAGAGCCCAGCGGCAGGATGCAGGTGATGGGAGTTTGGTGCTCGGCTTGGCCACATGGATCTGGCTGGGCTATGGGAGCCACGGAGGATCCCTCCCGACTCTGCCCTCATGCAGAGACTTCAGCTTGTGGCTAGAGTTCGGGCGAGCAGAGAGGGATTTTCCAGTCAGAAGCAGAGCACCTGGGTGGGTGCGGATGGCCAAGACCCAGAGGTGGGAGCTGGGATGGGGATGGAGCCAGCATAGAGCCGGGATGGGGTGAAGCCACCGCAGGGTCCCTGGGCTCCAGCGCGCCCCGCGCAGCCGGGCACCTGTGTGGCCACCCAAGGGGACAGTGACCCTCGCACAGCCCGGAGTCACTGCCAAGACCCGCCGAGGGGACACCGCTGAGCTCCCGGCTCAGCCCCTTCTTCTCACAGGCTTCTCCATCCTGGCATGCTGGCAGGAAGGGTGGAGGGGCCACAGGGCAGCCCTGGGTGGCTTTAAATCAGGATCTCCACCATGTCAGACAGGTCCGGGGCTCTGACAGTGGCTGAGCTCTCTGCAGAGAAAGAAGGAATTTACAGGGATTCGCAGGGATTCAAACGCACCCAACTCAACTGGGGCCTTAAAAATGCCTTAAAAAGCCAGTGATGCTTGTGCAAAGCCTGTCCCAGGGATGCTAAGTCCACGTGCTGGGGCGTCCCAGCTGCCTGCCCTGTGCCAGCCGGGCGACTCACCCAGCACACCGGTGCCCTCGCCCTGCCCGCTGCTCCCGGCCGCTCCGTCCGTCTGCGTGCTGCCGTCCTTGCTGCCGTGCTTGGAGTGTGATGGCAAGGGAAGGGCAGTGGACCCTGCTGCCCCTTCAGCGCTGGCTTTGCCTGCTGGAGGAGACTCTGTTAGGGATTCAAGGCATGGGATTCAAGTTTTCAAGGCCAGGTTGGATGGGGCTTGAAGCAACCTGGTCTAGTGGAAGGTGTCCCTGCCCACGGCAGGGGTGGAACGAGAGGAGCTTACAGGCCCCTTCCAACCCAAACCATTCTGTGATTCTGTGATTGCTGGCTGGTTCTGGAGCAATTCCCCCTCCCCAGGCTAACTCCAAAAGCACAGGGGAACATTGCAAGCAGGTCCCCACCGCCAAGTGAAGGCAGGGAGTGGGCAGGTGTCCCTATTTACCTGTGCTGCCATGGGAGCTGCCCTCGGATGAGCGGTCACTCTGGCCAGCCCCCGGCCAGCTCGGGGCAGCAGATGCGGCAAAGATGGAGGGCACGGATTTGGCCGGCCGCAGGGAGCCCTGAAGGGCTTTGCTGGGGTCCCTCCGTGAGCGCTGCTGCAGGACCTTGATGACAGCATCCTTCTCCAGGATTTGGGCATGAAGGGCTTTTAACCTGGAGAGCAGGAAAGGCAGAAGCTGGGAGAGGAGCTGGAGAGGGAGAGGAGGATGCA
Organism: Orthonyx spaldingii; assembly: GCA_013397795.1. Taxonomy (NCBI): domain Eukaryota; kingdom Metazoa; phylum Chordata; class Aves; order Passeriformes; family Orthonychidae; genus Orthonyx; species Orthonyx spaldingii. Next base: position 173,304 of record VZTJ01004580.1, read on the forward strand.
GGCACTGCCCAACCAGACCACAGAAAAAAGCTTGATGGGGGCAAAATGCCTCTGGCAAGGTGGGACTACCTGTTCTCCATCTCCTGGTGCTTGTGGCTGGCCAGGAGAAGGTCCTCGTTGAAGCTGCTGCTGGGGGAGTGCCGCGGGGAGTGGCTGATGAGGGTGGTGTCGCGCTGGGCGGCCGCCGTGGCCGCAGCGTCCATGGCGAACTGGCGCATGGTGCACTCCTCCAGGTACTTCTGCTCCCACTTGGTCATGTCGGCCTCCAGCGCCAGGATCTTCTCCTCCTTCTCCCTCAGCTGCTCCAACAGCGTGTGGGCGCTCAGTTCCGGTGTCCCCCCACCTGCAGCGCCCGCCTGCCTCTGCAGCAGCCAAAACAAAGCCCCGGTGAGGATGAGGAGGTGCTGCGAGGACGCAGCAGCTGCCGTGCCTCGCCGGACCCACCATGCTCGCCAGCACCCACCTGCTGAGCCCGCAGCATCTTCAGCTCCTGCTCCAGGCGGGTGCGGAGCCGCAGCTCCAGCTGCTCCCGCTTCTCACAGGCGGCCTGGAGCTGCCCCAGGGCTGCCTGCAGCCGTTCCACCTTCTCCACATAGGCTCGTTTCTTCCGGAGCTCGGCCTCCGCCTTGGCCGCCCGCGCCTGGGCGCTGCCCAGCGCCTGCTCCAGCAGCTCTGCCCGCCGCCGCTGGTCCTCGTTGGCGCTGCGCAGCAGGGACACCTCCCGCTCTAGCTTCTCCTTCTCCTGCTGATGCTCGTAGTCTGCAAGGGAACCCCCACACATCTCAGACTTTTGGCTTCCCTAAGGCTGGTCCGTGAAGCCGTGCGGGGATTCTTTGCTCCGCGACATCTGGCCATGCCACCCATTTCTCCAGATCATCTAAAAAATGGGGGTCAGGGGCATTCCAGCCACTCGGGCAGATGGCCAAAAGCCTCCATGTGCCACATTCCAGCCTAAATTTTAGCTCGGGAAGGGTGAAACCTGCCTGGCGTGAATCCAGCCACCTTAGGGAAAGGGGCTGCAATTCCTCCTACCAACACCACGTCCCTCTGCTCAAATTTAGGTACATTTTCCCCCAAAAAAGCCCAGGCTGGCACGGCTGTGAAGTGCAGAAGGGAGGAGGGAGAGGGCCAGAACGGCCGAGCTGGCGTGGGGCGGGAGTGCGGGCTTGGTGCTGGAAGAGCCGGCGCTGCGGCAGGAATGTGGGGAATGCTGGTCACGCCGCCGGCCGGCCGCCGGGATTAATGGCTCGAGTCCAGCGCCAAGAGCTGCTCCATCCTCCCTGGGGAAGAGCGAGAGCTGCCGCCCGACACCCGCCTCCTCCTCCAGCCGAGCCCCGCTCCAGATGCCATGGGGAGCCGGGCAAGGATGGGTGTCCACCGGGACTTACTCTGTGCCAGCAGTTTGGCCACGCTGCCCTGGTTGCTCTCCTGGCTTTCCTGGATCTTGCTGGCCAGCTGCTTGTTTGCCGATTCCAACCGCTCTGGTCCAAAACAATCAAACCCAATTAAGATTTAAATACAAGATTTTGGCTGGAGGAGGTGGGAAAAGCCTGGTTTCCCATGGAAACACCCGGGGGACACAGAGCACCCACAGGGACGGGGACACAGAGAGTCCCTCACCTTTCAGGTCCCGGTTGAAATCCTGGAGCCGTCGCATCTCACAATCTCTCTTGTTCCTCATGGCTTTCTCCAAGGCTTCCCGCTTGGAAGACGCCTTGACGAGGTTTTCATAATCCTCTGAGATGCGCTGGATCTCGCTCTCCAGCTGGGGTGGAGGAAGGGACGGGCCAGGGTTAGATATTCATGGAATGAGGAAAGGAAAGGGAGATGCCGGCCAAAGCTCAGCCCAGGTGCTCAGCCCAACCTGAGCTGCCAGAGGAGCTCAGTGCACCCCAAACTGACCCCCAGCACATGTTCTGGGGGGGAAAACTGACTTTTTCTGTCTTTTTTCTTATTGAAGAGTTTCTCCACAGATTTTGGCTCTGCCATAGCCTGGCCACAGGGAACAGCCATCCCTTGTACACGGCCACACAAAGGGCTTTCTGTGGCGGCTGCGATGGGGAGACAGGCGGAGGGAGAGGGTCACTGGAGAATGGGCTCCTTTTCCCCAATCCCGGCTGCCACGCTGCAGCTGCTCTGAGGGGCACAAGCCGCCAGAGGAAAATGGATTAAATCACTAAAGGGGGTGAATTTTCACAGCAGCTGGTCGAGCACCCCCTGGGCAGGGGGGACACGGGGCTGCCACCATTCCCTCACCTTCTGGATGCGGCTCGCCTTCTCGGCACAGCTCTCCAGCTCCCGCCGCAGCCTCTCGCTCTCGCGCTGGAGCCTCTCGTTCTCCCGCAGGACGGCGTCCGCCCGGGCCAGGCGGCTGCCGGCCGACACGGCCTGGGCGCTGACCAGGGCCTCCACGCCGGCAGGACCCAGCGCGCCTGGACACAGCGGCAGGAACGTGGCCGGGACTGGGGTGGGCAGCACCCTGCAGGGGGAGGAGAGGCTGTCAAGGGTTGGACTCTGCAACTCCAGCATTCTACCAACCACGTGCTGGTGCCTCCAAGTCACCTCAAAGGAGGAGTGAGGTTCTGGGAAGTGCCTGTTCTGCTTTTTAGAGCTGGGAAGCACTTGCTCTCTAACCACAAATCCTGTCTTGCAGGGATGCCTTGACCTGACCCCTCCAGGACCCGGCCAGTGGGTCTGGATGGGCTCCCAACTCCCCCAGGCTCCTCTCTTGCTGGGAATGCTGCAGGCAGCCTGGCATGGGATGCACCTTGGAAGCTGGCAGTGCTCCCCATTTCCTTCATCTTCTGGGCAAAGCAAGGGCTCTTGGCACAGGTCCTCACTGCCAAACTATGGATATGTCCTTTCTGTATTCAGAAGGGCCCTTGTGCCGTGTCTCTAGCACCCCAGCTCAGCATCCCACCTGGCATACCCCGAGCAGGGTGGCTGTGCACGGCCCGGCCCTGCTGCACTCCCCCGCGGGCTGCCCGCCAAGGGCCTGCATTCCTGTGGGGTGATACAGGAGCAAGGAAGAATAAATACATCTTCCTCACAGCTCCCCTTCCCCTCTTTGTTCCCTGGAAGGAGAAGGTTTTCCTGCTGGAGATGCTATCGCTCTCTGCCTGGATAGATCAGCAGGGCTGGGAGCAGTGTGTCCTCCCATCGAGCCACCAAAATTCCCTTCTTCCCATCATTTTCCACACTGGAAGAGGTTGTTTCCTGTCCTCCTCAAATTCCAGGCAGTGCCTGGACCCCCAGATGTCCATCTCACAGTCAGCCTGGGGCTTTGCCAGAGGCGTTGAGCTGCCAAAGGGACCACAGAGCGCCTGGAACCAGCCCAGGCTCTGCTCGGCAGGAATTCCAAGTTACGGGGACATTCCCAGCTCAGGACCATGGGATGGGTTTCCATGGAGCAAAGAGCATATTTGTCTTCCGCCCTGCCCCATACCTATTCCACATTTAGCTGTTTCCTGGGCTGGTTCCAGCTCCTAAATTACCCCCTAAGTTACCCCCAAATTCCTCCCGGTGCACAGGGAGGGGGCACGGTCTGCTGAGGGAATGGGATTTTCATCACTGGTTGGAAAAGCCCAACCACGCTGGGGGAACAGGGGACAGGAGCAGAGTGGGGGGCTGCCAGCAGACCCCCGTGGCCTGAGCCAGCGAGGACAAGAGCAGCTGCTCTGGGCCCACACTGCCCTTCACATCCTGCAAGTTCCACACATCCATCCTGGACATTCCTGGGAGGCATCCAACAGCAGAGCCCAGGGGCCACAGTTTACCTGATTTCAGGATGCTGAAATCCAGGCCCTTCCCGGGAGCAGGGTGGGGCTTCTGCCAGGTAAGCGTCCTGGGCAGGGAGGACGTAGGGGTACTCCGGGGGCGGTCCCCGCGGCTCCGGGCCCTCGGGGTGCTGGCTGTGCAGGGGGCTGAGCTGGCGGGAGAGCTGCGGGAAGCTGTGGGAAGCGCTGATGGGGCTCTGCGCCTTGGCCCCGTTCCGCTCCAGCGACATCCGCATCAGCCGCTCGCTCAGCGAGCGCACGTGGCCGTGCTTCAGCTCCTTCAGGGCCTCGTCGGGGCGCCGGGCGCCGCTCTCGGCCCTGCGCGGGGCGGTCTCAGCCCGGAGCCCCGCGCCGGCCGCTCCCTGCTGCGAGGCCAGGAGCTGCGAGTGCGCCTTGGCCTCCTCGTAGGTGGGGAGCTCCTCGCCCTTGGGCGGGCACAGCCGATAGACGCTGTTCTCCAGGTAGACATGGTCGGAGTGATGCTCCTGGCCCTGCGGCTCCTGCCGCGTGGACTGCTGCACCATCTGGCTCTCCTCGGCGCTGAGGCTCTCCAGCGAGGAGCGGGGGCTGCCGGCGCCGCGCAGGGCCTGCTGCTGGATGGCCAGCAGCGTGCGGTTCTCCGTCAGGTTCCCATAGCGCAGCTGCTCCTGGATCAGGCGGTGCAGCACTGTCCCGTTCGAGTCCTCCGCCGTCCTCATGTCCGTCCGTGCCGGCGGCAGAGCCACGCTTCCACCCGAGAAGGGCGTCCCGGGGGACCTCAACAGCAACCAGCCACGCCGAGACACCTGTATGAGGGAAAACGGGATTGTTGGGAAGCGGTCGGGGCAGGACCTAGCATGGATCCTGATGGACACGGGATTGTCCGCGAGGAATGCGGCTGGGCCGTGCCCGTGGGAGAGCGGAGCGGGCTCCACAGTAGGGCGGCCGAGCACCGGCACTGTCAGAGCACCCGCGGCCAGGGCTGGGACCTGGCACCGGCTCGGGGACTGAACTGGCTCTGGAGCTGGTGCCCCATGGAGCCGGGACTGGCACTGACCCGGGAATGGAGATGAAGCGGCCCCATGGGACTGGGCACAGAGCCACCGGGACATGGGTAGGACCCTCCATTCCCGGACGCGGACATGGAGGTCTTGGACCTGCAGAGGTGTCCCAGTCCCAGGGAGGGTCCTGGGATTTTCCCGGGGGGCAGGTCTGGGTACCGTGGGGATGCTCCGGTCTCGGCTGGGAGGGTGCCAGGAGGGTTCCCAGTCCCTGGGAGCGGATCCGGCATGGGAGAGGGTCTTTTCCCCGGGAGGGTGCAGGTGCTGGGGGGACGCGTCCTGGTCCCTGGGAGAAGGGCCCCGGTTCCAGGGTCCGTCCTTTTCCCGTGGAGGGATCCCAGTCCCGGCTGGGGGCTTCCCTGGGCCAGGGGGGTTCGATCCCAGTGGAAGAGTCCCAAACTCGGCCGGGAGAATCTCGGTCCAGGGGGGTCCCTGTCCCGGGGTTGCTGGTCCGGGTGGGTCCCGGTACCAAGAGAGGTCCCAATCCCTGTTGGGGGGTTCCCGGTGCCGAGGGCGTCCTTTCCCCAAGGGGCATCCCCGTGCGGGGAGGGTCTCGGTTGAGGTCGGGGGGTTCTCAGTGCCGGTCGGAGGGTTCTCAGTGCCGGTCGGGGATCCCGATCCCGATCGGGGAGGGAGGTGGGTCCCAGTGCCAAGGGGTTCCCAGTGCCGGGTGGTGGGTCCCAGTACCGGGGGATTCCCGGTGCCGGGGGGTCCCGGTGCCGGCCGGGGGTCCCGGCGGCGGAACTCACCGGGGCATGGCGGAGCGGAGCGGAGCGGTGCTGCGGCGGCTCTGGCGTCCCGGGGCCGTGGGGGCCGGGCCGGGCGCTGCTATGCCCGGAATGCGGGGCCGGTCCCGCCCCGCTCCGCCCCGGGGCCGCCGCGGGCGCAGGAGCG